>CADEBD010000226.1:3865479-4263453 GCA_902825455.1 Arctia plantaginis | reverse complement strand
TCGAAGATATCGCCGTCCGACTACAAAATCGTGATTTGAGAATGTATAACGTATGTAAACTTATAGCAAGGTGGTGGTTGCTATTGAAAATGCGAACACCGTAAAGTACTCGTACTACTAATAAAAAACAAAAACATAACCTGGCAACATGTCAAACAACTTACTGTAAAAACAACTCATGATTATAATAATATATAAATTTACAGACTTTCTATGAGAAAATAAGACTTAATATAAAGAATAAGAAACTTTAATAACATCTTCAAAAAATAATATTACTATAGAAAAATAATTTTTCCGAAAAACGGGCAAGATTATTTTTAATAATTATAAATTTTTTACTCACAAAATGTTAACAAAAATATTCTGAAATTTCATTTGAACATCCAAACGAGTGCCCTTTGAGCATGCGGAAGTTGTACTCGAATGTTTCGGGTCCATTTATTGAATTCCAAGGCCGTGAGAGCAGGGATTATTTTGGTTTACCGTAATGGATTGTCCTGTGTGTCCACCAGCATTAGAGGAATTAGTCCCTTGGTTTTTCGCCAATAAATCATTTTTATATACAAGGGCAGGTGATGTTGTTTTGTGGTAGAGCTTATTGGCGTTTTTAATGTATTTTTTATTGACAAGTTTAACCTGCGCTATCACTGTCTAGACTTTGGAACATGCCAGGTTAAAATATATATTGAACGCTAATAGTTTTTAATTTTGTAGCAAGTATTGTTTACAAGTTCTAGCTTTCTGCTCCTTTCCTACATGATATGAACATTTTGTGTTGCAAATATATCCGTATGGTGACGGATTGAGAATACAGAATGTCGACCTCTTCATCCCGTGGGTGTCGTAAGAGCCGACTAAGGGAGCAAACTACGCAGCACAGGACCACTGCAAAGAGAATGAAAACTCGACGTAAATATACTAACCCGTCCGGCCAGCGGTTATCAAACCCTTCTTTCTAAGGAGAGGCCTTTTTTTTTTTTCCGTGCGGAAATCCCTTCGGATACCACCTGTCGGTGGCATGTCGGACTCGAACCGACTAAAACCGCACGCCTTCGCCGGGTACTAATAGCCGGGGAACCAGGTATACCCTAGAAAGGAAGGCCCTGGTGCCCCGACATACCTCGGGTCATCTACAGACGAGTAGACGACCCCCGCCCCGTGTGGGAACCCCATGTTCCCTGTGCTCCCTGGAAGCGAGCGCGCTTCGCAACGCGCTCACCGCCACCCCGGCCTGCTTCTGCTAGGGTGACAGATGGCCTCACCTGTCACCCCAGGCCTGCGCTTATGGAGGACGGAGGTCGTTCTGCGACCTCCGGCGCCTGAGTCGCCTGCGCTGTCTAAGGAGAGGCCTATGTCCAGCAGTTGACTATTAAAGGCTGTTGATGATGTGATGATGTTGCAAATATGATATCTCGGTTTACAAAGAAAAAGTAAAAAGGGGTAAAAAGAACTTTCTTCATGTAAATTTGTCTTTATTCTTCATTTTAATGTATTTAAAAAAATATACTTCTAACTATACATAGGATAATTCCCTAATAACCTTCACCGCTGAAAAGATAAGCATGTATTTTACTCGCGTAATGGGAATCTTTCTTATTGAGTTTAACAATTGTCTAGTCACTATTTTGGGAATTACTGATATAAAATTTAAACTATATTGATAGTCCACTGCTGGACATAGGCCTTTCCCTAGAAAGGAGGTTTTGGCCTACTACACCACGCTGGCCAGACGGGTTGGTATGGGGTTTGTGTCATGTTTTCCTTCTCTCTGCAGTGCTGTTGTTCTGCGTAGTTCTTTCCCTTAGTCGGCTCTTACAACACCCACGGGATGATAGGGGTGGTGACACTCTGTATTCTTAATTCGTCACCACACGGACATACATATACATGTACATACATATTATAGAGAAATTAAACCCAGATGTAGAAAAAATGATCGTGCTCATCACACAAATATTTGACCATGGAATCGAATGCATGACCACCGACTTAGCACTTGCGGTCACTTATCACTAGACCAACAGGCCCGATAATCATAGCAAGGGAGTTATATCAGGGCAAAATAAATCTTGGTATAATAAAACTTAAGACTTGTTATACAGCATACGAGTACACCTTGCGTATGTCTTTTAGATTATTTACCTCTATCAATATTTAATTACCTTGGTAATTAAATTTTATTTCTTAATGTTGTCTGTGGAAGCCTTGAAAATACTTTTCTTGTTATTGTTATCATTTATAATGTTCGGGATTGATTGCCAAGCCGTCGTAAAGGATAAACCACCAAGGAAGATGAAATATATCTGATATTACCTTGAATCCAGATAAAAAATATTCTCCATCCAGTAGAAACTTCAATGAAAAATTCTTTAAAATAAATTAAGAAATTCACAAGGTTTTTTGGTTTTAAACATTCAGATTTTGTATCTATCTATTTTAAATTTTTAAAGGCGTTGATTTAGGTCGCCTTTAAAATAAGAATGAATATTTAAAAATCGTTTTCTTCAATGTATTTAAATTAAATCGTCTTTAAATTAAAGAAAATTATTTACTAGAAGAAACAAAAAATATTGCTATGTTGGAGAAATTTCGTATATTTTTTATATATTCTTCCTAATATCTCATCTTAAACAATGCAATAAGGAATACTTCCTACTGTAATTTTCCCTAGATGGCTTTTAACAACTAATACAAAAAATAGTTGATTACATTATAATAGTAACATACTTTTTAGTTCTACAAGCTTGGTTGCGCATTTACCCACTTTGTACGCAGCTTGTCTGTGTTGCCTACGGCGTAGAGCCATCTACGTTGTAGACATAATATTGACGTAGACAATCGAAAGCTTAACAATACTGGCATGTTAATCAATCTCTAGGGGCCACACTAAACACTTACCTTTAGAAGACGGAAAGAAAAAAAAACATTTACCAAAAAAAAAAACATTATCCATGAGGTGACGGATGTGCGTGGTATATTAGGCCAAAACCTCTATCTTAGAAAAAGGCCTATAGTAGACTATTAAAGGCTGTTGACTATTAAATGATGTGATGTGATGAATAAAGTAAAATGTACTTAGTTTTTCAGTAGAAAATAATACCCCACGGTCACCAAATTAAAGGTTAACGATGTTTCTCTCCTTTCTCTTAAGCCGCTAATTTTAATTTAGAGAAATTTATTTTCTCAAATAAAGTTTGGACTCAAGCTGTTATCTAAATAGGTTTGTTCGGAACCCTCAAAGCGCAAGTCCATCTCACTTAATTACTTCTTTTATAGTTATTCGAAAACATGAAGCAAAGGTGAGAAACAGTCCGTATTCTTGGATATAAATAAAGTTTTAATGAAAGAAAGCTTTTTTACTGTTTAATTAGAAATGTTTGAATTCATTCAGTTTATTTTTAGTATTTGTTTCGAAAAAATATATTTCTTCAAATTTTGTTCAGAAGTTAGAATTTAGATGAAAACAAATATTATGAATCCGGTTAATATTTTATAGAAACCGAAAATTACATATTTTTGATCATGTTTCTCTGTTGTGTATAGTTAAGAAACGCAAAAGTGTTGGTAGATTAACTCTCTCTGCGTCTTTCATGATAATGAAAAACCGATCCAAATGATATTGATACCGTTTGTTATTTATTTGACGTGAAAAATAATTTTTGCCACATAAAGATACAAATTTAAATATATGTTTATTTAAATTTGTATCTTTATGTGGCAAAAATTATTATACTTGCTTCTATCATATCATATTATATATTACTTCTTTTTTCATATGCGTAAACGAATTATTCTCCCTCAAGAACAGCAGTTTTGGTCTCTATGAAAGGCATATTTTATCATTTTCTGTATCATTAGTAAATCTATTCCATTCCAAGATTGTATCCGTTTAAAAGTAAGCTATCAGATTTGGTCCAAATATTTAGCAACTTACTCGCGTATTTTATGTAAAAGTCTGAGATACACACAAACATAGTGCCTCAGTAGTAAAAATAACAGCTTTGTACTTTACAAATAATGGTAACACCCACACAGAATAAGTGTGGGTGTAAAACGATTGGACTTGCGACGTTTTAAACAACTTACTACGTCGCGGATTTATTTACAAAATAGTGCTCTGAAAGTGTGGCATTAGCGTAGTGGCACTTTTTACTGTCACAATTTTTACAAAAAACATTGTAGAAATGTAATAAATTGTCATTAAATCTAACGATAAAAGATACGCCCTGCTCCAGCTTAGCTTTGCCATCTCAACTAATATTTGAGTGCGCAAAAGCTGAAATGAAAGAGCTTGTTCTAGCAAGTTATGAAGCAAATGAACCATGAACCTCAATTACAATTAGAGATAAAAAGAAAACGCAATGAAAATAAAAGTACATGAGAAATAGACGTTTGATTATAACTTCGTCATATTATTTTTTATTTTTTATTTTTTTATGCACAAGTATGAGTTATACAATAGCGGACTTAATGGCACAGGCATTTTCGCCCAGTCTACCTTAGGATGGTGCTGAAATGTGTGACTGGGTGCACTAGACAATGATATGTAAAGAAAAAGGAAATTATTTATTAGTTAGACAGAAACAATGCGATAAATATACATACATACATACGTACCAAATACACACACTTCTACATATTAATAATATATAAAACTTTAAGGTTGTAATGAATCTGCTAGGGTGTCTAGAATGCGAGCTCGAACTTTCATCTTGAACGAAGGGCGGCTGGG
The DNA here is from genome assembly GCA_902825455.1 of Arctia plantaginis. NCBI lineage: Eukaryota > Metazoa > Arthropoda > Insecta > Lepidoptera > Erebidae > Arctia > Arctia plantaginis. Next base: position 4,258,718 of record CADEBD010000226.1, on the reverse strand, counting down.
TGCTATATTACACTATTTAGATTTTTATTAATACTAACTTCTTGCTAATAAGTTAATTTGTGTGCACCAGTTGGCCAAAGGTTGTAATTGGATGGTGAAGTACAGTAAAAGTTATTCGTTAGAAAAGACTTGAGCGTCTTCGCAAAAATTGCTTAATTATTTTTGAAAATTACTTTCTGATTTAAATGTTATGTTCATTATATATGTATTTGACCATTTTAGATTAGTAGTATATTACGTTTTAATCAAAGAAGATAGATGTAGAGATATTTTTTAAATATCAAACAATTTGCGAAAGGGTAAATTTTGGTATACCCTAGTTTTGACTAAAACTTGTTTTACTAGTTACTAAAAAATATTTTATGTTTAATGGATACTTCCTACATCCGACAGAGAGAGCAATCGACTCCAGAATGTATCGCTTCTAACTAAAGTCATTTAATCAGACGTTTTAGTAAGTTATTTGATGTATTTACTTACCGGTTTCTTTTCTTTTTATTGATTATTAAATTAAGTAAGAAAAATTTTGTCACTCAGAGATCCCGTACAAGTATAATACGAAAAATATAACATTTAGTTATATTTTCTAGTGTCTAGTTAAACCTAACACAAACACCGATAAAGAGTAAAACGCACAACCAAGTAATAACTATAATATTATAACCAATATGTTGGCAAACCCTTTAGTCTATTTAATGTGGTGTAATGTTAGTTTAAATTAAGGTTATAAAATTGTTTGAGCAAGGAGTTTTAGACATTTCTTGTGATTTAAAATTAAAGTAAGTTCATGGTTTCTGATTCTCTCTTTTTTTTAATTTGTTATAATTATATTTGCATTTAAAGAACTGAATGCTTTATATACAACCTTTTGACCTTAGTTGATTCATCAATTTCATTTTAAAACTTATCTCTATAACTTTCTTTCCCATTAACTTTTAAAAAGGCAGGAAGAAAACCGGTTTACCATTCTGTGATTTTTGTCAGACTGTCTGATTTGTATACAATTTTTCTATTTATTAAAGAAAATAAAATGGAAATACCTGGATATATATCAAGGTACATACCTATACATCCAGGTCGCATTAACGCGCAAATTTCCTATATTTTACATTATTTTTGGTAAGATCATAAGAAATACCATAAAGAAGTGCTATAGTCTATTAATTTTTTATAGTGTTCATTTCAATTGTATTTTAGCTGACGTTTTAGTTGTTAAAAAGAAAGAAAATGTAGGCTATGACAAATCGACTCCAGTGATCAAGCTTCTGAAATAGTATTAAAACAGTGTGACAACAGTGTCTTTCCATGGTTTTAATACCAGACCACTCTATTAACAGTATAAGTCATACACACACATCAAATACAATCAAATACACACAAAGCAGTATGAAGTACTCAAATCATTTTGATACACACCTCTATAAATAAACATCCACAAGGTCATACAAATTTATAACGGCATCGATGTGTGGGGCAGGAAACGGAAGCAAGGTCGGAGGCTGCGCGGGACTCGATCGTGACCCACTTGCGGGTCAAGATCATACGGGAGCCTGGCGGGTGGGGCGATAGTGCTGTGCGCCTGCGTGGGACGTATTCACGTTGATCTTGAATGAAATGATAACCTCATTTAGTGTCTGTCAGCATGAATCTATTATTGAGGAGTTACAGTTGCGATAAATTGAGCTATATAGTAGAGTATATTTTTATGTTTCTCTAGGACTTTTACATCTATATATATAATAACTGCAATATTTTGTGTAATAACACCTGACATATGTGTGCAGGATTACTTTCTCTAGGGGCAATGGCGTCAGGTAGTCAGCCGACCATGAAAGAAAAAGCTAAAATTATTTCGAAATTAAATAAAGGAGTGTCTGAACAAGGAATTAGAGTGAAAAAGAAGCATGATGGAAGAAAACTCGTTGCATCAACCCCAAATTAATTTGGGACAAGAGTAGGAGATAATGATAAAGTCTGTGCCAAGGCTCTACTTAAAGAATATAAATAGAGAGATAGACAAACACATAGATAAACCCTTGTTACACTATAGTTACAGCAAAAGTACGAGTAAAATACATACATAGAGCAGACAGATAACTTTCGAAGAGTGTTTATTGCTAAACGCAAAATCTTCCAGATAAAGTATTTGTTAAAAGAAGTGTTTTTTTTTAAATTACCTAATTTGTCTAATAGCATAAATTGGAATTTATATTGGCTTACGATCGCAAAGGGATCAATAGGGGAATCCTATCAGCTTTAACTTGTTTTTTCTTTTGGAAAGAAAGCTTTAAGTATTGTACTGTAGGGCCTAGTTTGCAAAGGCATTCATTTGACAAAAATAGGTTAGTTAGCCTACTATTTTGATGGGATACAAATTTAGTAGGCAAAAATCCATATTATTACCCACTAAATTTTTGTTAAAAATGAATAGGCTAGGAGTCACGTCACACACACAGACCCACGTCTGTTGTACACATGACTCCTAGTCTATTCTTAATTTAAGAGAGCTATGAGCACCACGTGCTCAAAACAGCAGCAAAATTAAGTTTTCACCTATTTTCAAATATCTGAAGTAATAAGTATCTCAAGTAAAAATTCTCAGTAACAGCCTCGTTCCTATGAAATTTTATGGAAATATTATTAAGCTTATTTTTATAGACTAATTCTATACACGTTACCATATATTCTTGTTTATCTCTTAAAATGTGTTTAATGATTGCCGTAAGGGTCAGTGTGAACTGGCAAAGTATTAAAAATAATATCAGTCCTTATAATGGAATGGAATGGAACAAGATTTCTGAAATAAATTATATATTATTATTATTATTATAATGAATTCTATGTTCAACTCACTTTAGCGAGAAAGAGATGCCAAAGGAAAACTCCGAAATGAGACGGACAATTAGTTTGTATTTATATTTTAATATTTAATGTACTTTCTGTGTGTCTGTGATGTGATCTAAATGAAAAAAGGAATTGAAAAGGTAGCGAAACTCTAAACTGTTTTTTTCGTATATTTATGGCTTTTTTAAAAGGCTTTTGCCTGGCTATGATTGAGCGAGGGTCGCGCCCCGTGGTACGTACATACTTCTTATTTGTAGAGGGATTTAGAAGCAAATAATTTTTTTTTCTTGCTAAAATACTAGTGTTGTACTTAAACCATTGTGTAATTTGGAGCATTATGTCATTACATAATGCTTCAAATTACCTGGGAGTGTCTACACTTTGATTACGTCAACGAAATTTTTTGTAAATACGAATTTTGTCTAAAATTCTTGTGTACGACGTATCCTTGTTTGCCGTATATGTATAAATTTATTCACATTATAACGCTGTGTACTTTTAAAGAAAGTGTTTGCGTCGCACAACCGACCTGTGGAACAAATTGTTTCCTGCCTTTAAGAAAAGAGCGTATTCTTCTAAAGCCATCTACGCACTTGTGACTCTTCTGTTGGATTTGTCTATAATCGGAGGAAGTCACCAACCACCAAGTGATCCCTTTAGCTCGTTGGCCTTTATCCTAAAAAACGACCTTATGTTATTTTATTTATAGGTAGAAAATATTTTTATGTTCAACTTTACATGACGATCTTTTCACGATATTCTCGAGTTTTTATATTTCGACGTGTAACATAGGATATTGCGTGTTCTCGAGGATACCTCAACAGGTATCCTCGAGAACACGCAATATCTTATAACTATTTCAGCACGACATGTATCTTTAAGACTAATAACTAAAATACACCTCGGGGTGGAATAAAAGTTTTAATGATATGAAAAAATATATAAATAATAAAATAAACAGAAATTATATTTACTAAACCTCAGTTGGAGGTTAATTATTTATTAGAGTAACAACGCCCGACTATGTCTACCCAACTTCTGCTGAGGTGTGCTGTATCTAAACTGACTAAAATAATATATTAAATAGCAATTTGCCTTAGCTATATCTTAAGATAGATACGAGTATATATAACATAAAAATCTACTTGAAAATCAAACAAGTAACAATATCTAAAAGGCAATTGGCAATGTTGCAAATTAAATAGTTTTTGACATGTTGCAATATGCGCATAAACTCTTGATATATTTTCCATTTCCGCAAGTTAATTAATTCAGAAGAATTTAGCAAAAATTCTAAAACGTCATTCCCTATTGTAAGATTTTATGTGTATTTCTGTCCTTTATATAAGGACATAAGTAAATGTATATGTATCTGTTTCATTACTTACGCTGAAAGCTACTGGTAATTACGATGAGGTTTGATTCAGGCTTCTACTGCACTTTCATTAAACCAAAAAGTATTCCTGCACCGAGTCTGACTTATAACATGAAAAAAAATCAATTTTGTCCCATAGTTCAGAGATTACTATTGGCATCATTAAAAAATTATAATTGAACAGTTAAAAGAATTACCTTTGGGGTTGTTAACCTACCTTTATTAAAAAAAGAATAAGTAAAGTAAGTACACTTAGTCTCGAAACTTTTTTATTTGCACGAGTTACAAATTTTCGTCGTCGTATTTGGCAAGCGCCCCAGTTAGTTACGTGACATTGGTTTCTTACAAAATGAATGCTAATACGAAAATCTTACAAAAGTTACACAGGTGGCAGCAGACTCGTTTATTAAAGTTGGACCAATTTTTTTAACTGATCAGATTTACGATAGTTTTTTGTTAATACAAAAGGCTCACTGTGTTATATTTGAAATGTACTTAATTATATTTTTTCTATCGATTTCCTGCAATCTGTGGTAGTAAGTTTGTGGAAAGGAACAGTAGTTCGAAAACTATTTGCCTTGACCAATGATTGCGCCGTTTGTTATACATTTTATATAAAATTTTCTTTTCTATCTTAATTAGGTACCCCTATTAAATCATCATTAGTATTATGCTATAAAAACTCTAAATTAACAAACTAAATTAAAATTTATTTTGTTACGTTATACAGTAACGTTAGACGGTTGGTTGTTCTTTTAAGGTGTAGTTGAGTTGTATAAAGTTTACCTGACTTAATATTATTTTAAAGTACAAAATTAATTTGTAAATTTAGTACTACTCGTATAAAAACAGTCGTCCTACAGAACTGCTATATCGCCTAGTACTTGGGTTTTGGATGTCTGATGGCAGTAGCTCCGCATAAAAATCGAGTCAGCCGTATCGTAGTAGACTTGTCGAGCCCTACCTAGTTTGGGATAAAGGCTCGGCAGAGGCGCTATTGTGACTATATATATTTATATGTACAGAACTCTCAGAAAGCTTGGTGAAAAAGAGTCTTAATATATGCAACACTTACAGATATAGGTACTTTATTTTGAAAATAATGTTATATTTAAGAAAGATTCTTTACACAATACCAGTTAATAGGATTCAGTCATTCGTGTGCTTTGATTTTAACAGTGTTGGTTGGGTATAAACGAATTACTTGTATACAAAAAAAAATGAGGAAGATTAAGCAAAAAGTTTCATTTAATCTTTTTGCGTTCCATATTTTTATATCAAATTTATTAAAATTAATATTTTGAGGGCTAGTAATTGAGTCTAATTTAGATAGCGTTGTAATAAATATTAGGTATAATTTCATTATTTTAGTCTTTGTGTTAATTGACATAATTAAAGGGTTTAATTTTTTTTTAATTTAAATAGATACTGCGTGGGTTTTGTTAATTGTGATGTTAGTTTAAGTAAGCTTTACATTCAGTGAATATTTCTTTAATCACTTAATCAAGCTTGCGATAAAATTTAAATAACTTCATTACTTTGAAACATTTTATTTGGTTTATTTTGCAACCCGAATGGACACTTAAAGGGTTTATTATTATGACAAAAGTACTTTTATGAAAACTGGAAATCAAATACATATTATATTAATAAATAGTAACAGTGTAGCTTCACTCGCGTGTACTAACGAAACGTAAACGAGTTCTTAAGTGGTGACCGAGTCTAGTGTAGAACACCCATTAGGCCAGGTGCAGTGACGATTTGCGCAAGATGGCTAAAATCGAAATCTTTGGACATAAACTTAAATTTTATGGATGTTGGTAAATCAGGGTTTAGTAGAGTAGGTAAATATACCTATAATCCACCAATGCATAGGTTAACTGGCATATACAAAATATTGGTTATGATTGCTTAGGTAGGCTGGTAATTGGCTTGTGTCCACTAATAACAAATTGCTTGGTTTATAGTTTCAAATTATAAATCAAGAGACATAGATAAGAAAAAACCAGTCAATTATTAAATTTTTAAAAATAAATTCGAACAAAATAGGCATTAAGTCACGTAACAGCGAACACCAATCAGAATGTGTTACGTCACGCCACGCAAAACATGATTGTTGTTATTTACGTTTTCATACAACAGAGCAACGTTTTTAGCTTATTTTCTCACCTTAATACAGTTTCAGTTGACACTGGACACAGATGTAAACAGTTTTGTTGCGCAGACTGTGACGTCATTCAAGACGCCATGACACTATTCAGCGTTTTCAAGGGAAATTTAAATTGTTTTTTTCAAATACAAAATACATAATATAAATATTGCTTTTTCTTTAAAATTTAGGTTTTTGGGATAAAATAGATATTAAAGTATATAATTAACCAAGTGTTCAAATTGAGTCAATTAGCCCATTGTTGTAGTCGTCACAGTATTTTAATATTTTATTTTAGTTCCATATTGTATCCTCTATAGGTAGTTTTTTAAAGATAAATAATGTTTCTAAAGTCCGATGGGACTCTCTGTTATTACTTACAGCGAATTCATAAAAATGGTAGAAGCTCAGGTTTTTTCAATTAGGCAGATAATCTTAACAAAATATCTTAAGAGAACAGCTGGTGTCAAAACACAATGTGTATTCTTACCGGTTCATAATGCCGTATTTTCAAAGATCCTTGGAGAGAAAATGAAACTTTAAGCAAGAAGAATATATAGGTCAATATCAAACGGGCTGGCCTGACCTAATTCTGCGGTCATGATCAGCCAACACCCTGGAAGCAGGAAAACTCTTTTAATCAAACTTTTTTGGTCTATTTATTACAGGCTACATAGGTTTTTAGTACCAACATGGGTTGTTCTAACTGTCTATTGGCCAAACTTTTGCTATATTAGCCTATTTGGAGAGGGACGTTTGCTAAGCAGATGTATAAAAAATGTGGATATTCAACGTAGTAGTAAACTCCAAAGACTCACACATGTGTTAAATACTATTTAGGTCAGCTCTGATGTTTGATGCGTAACTCCCGCATTATTAATAAATTCAACCGCAGATAAATCGCTTAATCGCTTAAATTCTCCATTGGACGGTTATAATGACAGTGGGGATCTATTCAGAATCCGTAATTAATCTTTCTTTTTCATCCTCAATGTCATATTCGCGCAATGCGCATGACCGCTCAAGCCCGTACAACGTCGTATGACAAGGACCCAGTGGTGGGTCAAGATCACGCCCGGGCACCGTTGACCCACTTTTCGGTCATGATCAACTTCGAAAGCTCGTTGCTATGGGATTCGGTGACATTGAAATGTATTACGTTGACGTCAATGTTGGTCTTCTTTACTCTGTATTTCATTTTGTTTTTTTAAGTTATGTAGTGGCAACTTTTTCTTAATAAGTCACTGTATTTGTATTTATTATTAAAGAAATTCGGTTTCATTCATTAGGTAAGTTTAGGGGATGCCCGACTTTCGAGGCTTTAAGCGTCCTGCCACTTCAGTATCAGGTGTCCCACGTGTGACGCCCAAGATTATCGCGTCAAGAGGCTGATTAAAATGATAGACTTAGTTATGCATCTATGATATATTGCCGTAACAATATCCTATATTGGTACGGAATGTTTCTGATATGGTTAGGATCAAATCTACAGAGCAGCAGAAGTAAACCAAAGAAAGTCATATAGTTCATATTTATTACAATTTAATTTTTCCATTTAGTATCATTATCAAAATTAGTTGAGCAAGGTACGCAAATATTTACTTCCTAAATATGTTGGTCAAGGTAATACAAAATGATAAATATCTGTGCTCATTCAGGTCATAAAGTAGACCGTATGAATTTTGCATAACAGATTGAAATTTACTCTTGGATGTGTAAGAATACTAATTAGAAATGAAACTATCTAAAAGTACTATTTGTGAGCCTTTTTATCTGTTCTAGAGTTCAATATTTAAGATACATTACTCATTGTTGTTTATCTGACGATTTTCCAATTTACTGGACACCAGCCTGACACCAACCCTCCTCGAAGATCTAATGGCTTTCAGACGGGACAAAAGAAGGTGAAACTGTTACGTATTAGGGTTCATTCATTTGGAATAAAAAACCTTGGGACTTTATTACTAGTACGCTTGATGAAAATCCAATCGATACTTAATAACAGTCCGGAATAACCACCGAGGTCACTGGGTTACTCTTCTGCTCGTTTCAATGTTAATTGCACTGTAGCTCAAACTTAACTGGCCTGCCGGTGAAGCAAGCCTGTATATATATTACTCGCTACACCGCTAGAAAACTCCTTAATTTAGATTCTAGCAATTCCTCATGAGGTGTTCTGTTTCTAAGAGCGTTTGCGTTCTGCGAGAGCGTTGCAAATGTAAATAAGATCAATCGATTTCCGCTGAGTGCCACCACTGCGATGGAAGGACCGTGAACACGGCGTTCCACAAAATATCAGAATGCCCGGCGTGGGGTAGAGGCGTGGCGTGACGTAACATGATTGAGGCCATGGTACGGAGCGAGACCGTCCCGTCTAATTATTACAACTACTAGGCGGCATTGTGTGGTCAATAAACTCTGGACGATTAGCGATTATTCTCTCGAAGCTTCGTGATATATCGTAACAATATGTTTGGGTAAGAAAAACGTAGAATTTAAAGAAGTTGGGAAATGGGATATGCGTTATCCCATATCCCAACTTCTTTGAGCTCTACGTTCTAATTCTGAGATGGGAGATGCCATTGACATTTTTACATCACATCAAAATATCGGTGTTCTACTTACATAAATTCACAGTGTCAAGAGACTATGGATTTAGTGATAATGTCTCATCAATAGTGATATTAAGAATATTGCCATATCTGGAAAATAAATATATCATTTCCTTACAAATTTAAAATGTACTGTTTGCTAAACTATAACAAAGTCCGATTAGGTACATTTGTATTAATGACAGTTGAGTGACAAGTCATCGGGATGCCATTGGTCTTACATAGTTAGTATAATACGAAAATAACCAAACTGTTCCGACTACATTCAGTAGATAGTCTATTGATGCAGAATTGAGGTCCTGTATGTGTGTTCTGTTATGACACCACTAAGGTAGTGAAATCAACAAGCCAATTTGACTGCACGAATGGCGTAGTGGTTTAAGCGGTCACCTCGCCGCTTCCCAGAACCACATTTTTTTGGGATCACAAAAAGAGGTGTCATATGTAGGAATCGGACCCTCGGATCAGCGCAGTAAGAGGCGACATGAGGCGACCGCTTGAACCACTACGACATTCGAGCAGTCTAAATATTATTTAAAAAGAAATTAAATGCATTTCACATATTACGTTATTACCTTAAGTAATTGTTTTATGTACAAGTTACGTTTACAACCTTTTATTAAGATCAGTTGGAGAATAAAATTCTCTTACAGAAATATTGAAGATGGCGTGAAGTCGCGTTGACTAAAGAAGGGATGTACGCTGGGAATAATATATGTGAACATTTTAGACGTTTTCGAGTATCAAGGCTGTGTATTGTGCACATAAACCCGGATCATCACGTGACAACTCACTTTCCTTAACGTGGAATCTGGAATGTTACGCGTGGAATACAATATCGTGAAGGTCATCGAAAATCAGTTCCGATTCGAGCTTCAACGTAATTTGAACTACGTATCATCCAGAGCAGTCACGATGACGATTGATTATAAGTTTTGGTTGGTGATACTTCTGAAGAGAACAATGAACTAAAGTAATGTAAGTAATGTAAAGACTCCAGTTCCCACAAATGTTGCACTGATAAATCTAATTGACTATCAGCAATGCACTAGATCATTTGTAATTTTTGCTTAAGAGAAAACCACCAAACTAAAAGGTTTAAAAACAGCAGGTTGGTTAATAAACCTGCTGTTTTTAAACTTAAACGGCAGTAGTCACTTACCATCAGGTGCCCCGTCTACTCGTTTGCTCTCCTATTGGTATAATAACAGAAGAACCAATCTCTGTGTGAAAAGTTGTACGCGACAGACCGATTTATACGCAGAGGCAAATTATCTTGAATTGTTTAATGACCCATAGTTATCGATAGATTTCGCTTTCGTTTCTTTTCAGACTGGATATTACCATACGGATGATCTAAAGTAGAATACGGAATAGTAGTATAAGTAGAAAAGAACAGCATTAAATTTAGGAACTAAAACAAAAAAGCTATAACTCTTTTTCTGTTTTTTTTTACAATTATTGCTAAAGACGTAAAGACATACGTACACGAAATAAAAGAAAATTATAAAGTTATTTTACGTATTCTTTCCGTGTGGTGACGGTTTAAGAAAACGGAGTGTCACCACCCCTATTCATCCCATGGGTGTCGTAAGAGCCGACTAAGGGAGTACGCAAGGCCTAAACCTCTTTTTATGGAGAGCATGTCCAGCAGTGAACTTTTAAAGGCTGTTGATGATGATGCTACGTATTGTAAGGTTTCCTCAGGACACATTAATGCGTTTCTATCATATGAGCAAGAAAACACCATACACCAAAAGCCATAGTCAAACTATACCTCCTACCTCGTCTCTGTACTGAAAATTTCAAATTTCTCCAAATTACTAGACAACCTAGGACTCTTTGCCCTACAAATACACAACCAGAAGGTTGTGTCTCTGATCTTTTCTTTCAGATCTGATCTTTCATTCTATAAAATGTTGTATATCTGATGCTTATAGAGCGAATTTCATACGCTCGACCTGCTAACAAAGCGCGACGTCTGCTTGTGTCCGCTACGTGGCTGAAATACAGACATCATAATCGGCACATCTTTATACAGATCAGGCTTTATTCGTGGATACATTAAAGATTTTGGTTTAAGTTGGATTTGAGTAACATAACATTTGATTTAATAGCAACTTACGCTACGAAATAATAAAATTAGGGATTGTCAACGATGTGTAGCTAGTACTTTATTTAAATGTTTAAGAATTGCATGTGCAACGACATTTTGTTTTACATTTTAATTTAAAAACTTTTAATCCCCATTGATAGAAACGAACAATTACCTACATGACTTCAAAGAAATACAGCGATAAAGCTCTCAGATACACATCTGGATAATAAATAAATACGCATAAAATACCTAAAAGTAACCCGAAACTTTACAATTTGTCTTAGCCCATCAAAATTTGCTACTAAGTACTACACATAAAAGTTTATCGTAACATTTTTTAATTAAATAAAACCAACCAGGGCTAAACTTTCTATTTGAACTATAATTTGATCGTCTCTAGAACTCAAAATCTCGAAGTAAAACTAATTCAAATAAAACTCGATTCGGTTCTAAATTCAAATTAGAAGTATACAGGCAGGTCCTTGGTCTATCTAATGTGGGGACGTGCCTCGTTCCGCTTTCTAGTCTGTGGTAGTCACTTGAGAATATTTTCGTACCCAGAGATTGTCGATTCTCTGTACTCACTTGACTGAACAAAATTTTATAGAACGGCATTGAACAAGGTGATATTATACCATCGCTCGCGGGCGCATTGGTGATTAAACATTACATCGCGAATGGGAAATTGGAATTGGTAATAAAGATGTGAGTGATTCTAAAAAGCCCGCTAAGAGAATGGTTTTGATATATTTATATTACTTTAATACATTATTACTTATTTCAAATCAATACTGTGTTTTTGGAGGTAGATACAATACGTAGTGGAAACTACGTTTTCGTGAGATATATTTATTATTATTTTAAATGTATTATAATTTGAGGTAAATAGAAATTTAGCAACAACAAAAAAGAAATTAGAGTATTATGCAATGACTCCGTAGAATGAATTAATATTTAGGTGACTTTTTTTGTTTTTTAAATACTTATCTCAAAAAGAGTAAATATTTTTACAAAAACCCTTGTATGTCAATACAATAATAAAAGGAATATGTAAGTTTTTGTTTAATATTTAAACAAATTTTTATAATTGAAGTGGCATGTGGCTGGACTGTTAAAATTAGAATCAAATTAAATTGAGGTGCTTTTAGTATTCAAAGAAAACCAGCCCGGCCGAAAATATGTTTTTTTCATTAAAAATTAGTGCAAAATGCAAAAATTCTTAACAATAATAAGTATTAAATTAAATTATTTTTTAAATATATATTTTTTAAATTTCGGACATCTGACACACAGCACCATCTAGTTTCAAACTAAGCAGGGCTTTTATTATGAAAACTAGATTTGACTGATAGAATACTTTCTTTTCCGTAAATACATACCTATTACCGTTTTCTATGTATAATATATATGTATGTACGAAATACAGTATATGGGTATATTGTTAATAGTATGACGTAATATACATTCTGTAGGGTGACAGAACAAACAAGAAAAACGGAATATTATTATTCTCATTTTGTTTTAAAGAAACAGCGTCACAAAATTCGCCATTGGGATAGAGAAGACTAAAATCGAAAAATCTAAATTTGTCGAATATTTGCATTTTTCCAACAATACTACCAACCTAAGTATAGGTAATATATAAAAGACACGATTTCCCAAATAGAAAACCGCTCTGTTAGGCGGACATAGATAAATTACTAAGAGCTTTCTATACCGGTAGATATCGATCATGTTTGAATTGTATCTGTGTTAATATACTCTTAAAATTTGTATAACATAATTGTAAAGGATCGTAATTTAACCTTGAGGAAATAATATTGAGTGATGAAGATTGATTTAATCTGCGTAAATTTTGTAACAGGCTGCAACAAGTAGAAAGTTTACCTCACGGTAAGTGACTACCACCGCTCATGGATACCTGCAACTCCTCAAGAGATAAAAGAACATTATTCTTGTTTTATTATTTTAAATGATAACTCCCGTGCTAGGAATAAATCCTGTGTCGTGGGGAACTTAACAAATATTCATAAAACGGACACTAATAATACCCAGACTCAGAAAAAAGTATTTCTGGAACACACACATTGTATTGTCCCATCTGGGGATCGAATCCATAACACTCAGCGCAGTAGGAAGAGGCGAGATGACAGCTTAAACCACTACGCCACCCGAACCTCACTCACTCGGTGAACAGCAGCGAAAGCACTGTTTAACACCGGTTTTCTGTTAGGTCGTGGCATCACTACGGTCGAGCCGGTTCAAATTTGCCGAAGCATGGCTCTCTTATAGTATTACGAAAAATAAATAAAGTTACAACTTAAGAGCATATCCGTGTGGTCATGGATTAATAATAGTGTGTCAATCAAGAATAGAGTGTCATCCCCTCTATTTATCCCGTAGGTGTCTTAAGAGCCGACTAAGGGAGCAAACTACGCAGGTTAACAGCACTGCAAAGAGAAGAAAAACTTGACACAAAACCCTTTTTTTTTAACGCGTGGAAACCCCCTTTGGGCCATCACCCAACCAGGGTTTACGGCGGGGTGGTGTCTCGAAACCTATACCAACCCGTCTGACCAGCGTGGTGTAGTAGGCTGAAACCTCCTTTCTAATGAGAGGCCAATGTCCAGCAGTGGACTGTTAGAGGCTGTTGATGATGATAAAATAAAGTTATAGCTTGACCACTAGACAGATGTTCCGAAATGATTATCAGTTTCTGGTGTTCTTTCTTGCAACTCACTAATGGCATATTGGTATAAACCATTTCGGTATAAACTCCTTTCGAATAAAAAAGAATTCGAATAAAAATCAGTCTATAAATGACGGAGTTATACCCGAACATACACAAAACACTATAAACATCCGAATTGTTAACCTCTACCTTTTTGAGGTCGGTTGCAAACATAGTGCCAACGATGCTTGCAATACATATTGTTGTATGATAGTAGTACATACCTCGTTAAATGTGGCAAGTTACGTAGATTATTTAAGCTTATTCTTATTATTGAGGAAGCTATGTTCTCAATTTCGTCACAGATAATTATCTTTATCTTGTTATGTTAGTCTATGATTTTAGTGTTTAAACAACTTGTTAGTATCAGTCCAATATTTATTTCTATAATAATAATAATCAAAATAATAATAATTTTACACATCTCACACACGGCTGTCTGATCCCAAACTAGGCAGAGCCTGTACTATGGTAATCAGACTGCTGATAAACATACTTATATATTTCTAAATACATACATAATATAGATAAATTACACCCAGACACAGAACTTGATCGTGAGATCGTGCTCATCACACAATTATTTGTCCTGGGTGGGAATCGAACCCACGACCTCCGGCTTAGCAGTCAGTGTCACTAACCACTAGACCAACAGGCCAACAGGCCTAATAGCTAAAGGCACAAACGTTTTCAATAATTTTACTTGCAGTTTGTAGATATCATTTATGTATGTATTATATGTTCTACCATAACTACTAAGACTGTATCCTATTATAGAACATTACATTCGCTAAATATGAAATGGTCATTTGAATTTAAGAAGATACATTTTCGATAGTATTATTCTTAACTTATTACAAACATAGTCTACATGCGGTCGCCAGTTGAATTTGTTTTCAATTATTAGGCCGAGATAAGGGTGCTGTGCGACATGACCCGAAGACTAAAAAACCTGTCGCAAATTATTGTAATATTAACAAATGTTTATAGAAACCATAAGTGGATATGAATAAAAAGACATGATGATTAGTATTTTGGATTATTTAATCAAGAATTTAATCAAGAATTTAATAAAGAAGAATTAGTATTTAATCAAGAAACATTTTCTAAAAAAGGTAGAGAAAAAATTATTACATTATGCAATATTTTTCTCTAACTTTTGCTTGCGGCTCCGCCCGCGTGTTTATCGGTTATCACGCTGAAATGTAATAAAGTATGTAGTAAAGTAGCTTTTCATTGGTGATAGAATATTTAAAATAGGTTTAGTGGTTTTGGCAGGAAACCGTAACAACCAAACAAACACACTTTCACGGTTATGATATAAGAATGGATTATTAAGGTACTGACTTTTATATATTATTAAGGTCTACCATAATATATATTCCATAATTGCTTACTTAGAATATTTTCTTCTTATTTTCGTTGTAAATTCGTTCTTTAAAAGCTTTACCGAGGGCCATGCTAATTTAGATTTTAATCACGGTATTAAATGTAAGCATCTTACTTCTTATGTTAATGGAGTATTTTTGAGCATAATTAAAATTATATCTACGTTTTTTGTTGTCTTTCTTCCATTATTCTAATGATAAACAAATATTTATAATACATTTAAACCATGACACTGAATTACTATTCAATGCCATAGTTTAAGTGTACAAATTAAACAAAGGAAAAAGAAGTCGTCTTCTGCTGCCATGTATAGGAGATTAGAAAACGTATAGATAATATGATAATAGGAGACAAAGAAAGAAGGAACTTATGTAGTGGGTTTCAAAATTGAGACAGAGTGGAGATTATGTGTTTGGGCTCTAAATAAAAAAAAAACTTTT
Source organism: Arctia plantaginis (assembly GCA_902825455.1). Classification (NCBI taxonomy): domain Eukaryota; kingdom Metazoa; phylum Arthropoda; class Insecta; order Lepidoptera; family Erebidae; genus Arctia; species Arctia plantaginis. The sequence goes on along the minus strand of CADEBD010000226.1, from coordinate 4,243,080 downwards.
ATTTACAAATTGAAAAACTGGCCACAACACTTAAGAGAGAATCCATAACTGTTAACTATAACTAACACAACTAGGCACAACCTAGTCCTGTGGTCATGAATCATAGATAAGTGTCGGATTTGGTAAATTATAATTGGGTTATTATCCTGGAAACTTCTCAGTATGAAGTCTATAAACTAGTTGGCTATAAACTAGCTATGATCATTGCACAGATTTTTAGTTAACATTAATCTATTGTTTATATTTTTATTGTAAACTCTATTATATACCTTTATTATTATTATTAAAACACGTAATTTTAAGTTCACCAATGTAAGAAATACGATGGAATATTTTATTTATTATCTAATATGTAAATAGCTTTTGTTATAGCCCATATTCTTGTTTTCGAAATAAAAAAGGTTTAAAGTAAATCGTGTGATGTAAAATGTACAAATATCTGTTCATAACCAGGCAAGGGCACTACACTAGAGAGGTTCTGAAGAGTCTCTATTAAATTAATTTAGTCACTATTATGATCGTGAAACATTTTTACCAAAAACTTTACTGCCAAGTGATACTGAAACAAGACGGGCCTAGCCTTCGTTCAGCAGAGAATGGCGATAGGCTGATGATGATAACATGCGTATCCTTTTTTTTCTTTCTTCATCAACAGCCTTTACTAATCCACTGCTGGACATAGGCCTCTTCTTAGAAAGGAGGTTTTGGCCTACTATACCATGCTGGCCAGACGGGTTGGTATAGGGTTTGTGTCGAGTTTTCCTTCCCGCAGCAGTGTTGTTGTCCTGTTAAGTTTGGTCCCTTAGTCGCTTCTTACGACACCCACGGGATGAATAGGGGTGGTGACACTCTGTATTCTTAATCCGTTACGGTTTTCTTTCTTATTTTACATAAAATTCTTTTTTATTCCCACGACCAATATCACTTAGCAGTAACGTAACCCTGACTGCTAAGCCGATTCCATTCCAACAGGACAAATAATTGTGTGATGAGCACGATCATTGGTTCTATGTCTGGGTGTAATTTATCTATAATATGTATGTATTTAGAAATATATAAATATGTTTATCAGCAGTCTGGTTACCATAGTACAGGCTCTACCTAGTTTTGGATCAGTCGGACGTGTGCGAGATGTGTGAAGTTATTGTAATATATATATTTATAAATACATACATATTTAAGATAAACTAAAATAACAAATGATCGTGCTTTTTACGCAACCATTAGTTCTGGTTGGGATTCGAATTTCTGGCTCAGAAGTCATGATTACTTAACACTAAATCAACAGCACCTTCCTATTTCCGTGCCTGTTTTAAAGTGCCAGCGAACTTTTGACGTCTGAGTTGCAGGTGTCCATAAGTGGCGGTAATTAGTACCTTTTCCATCAAGAGAATCATGTAATTTTTATATGATATAGAGGCATTATATATCATAAACTGTCAGTGTGGTGACGGATTAACAATACGCGATATCACCACGTGTTTATCCCGGGGGCGTCGTAAGAGCCGACTAAGGGAGCAAAACTACACAGGCAAACAACACTGCAAAGAGAAGGAAAACTTGAAAGAAACCCTGTACCAACCCGTCTGGCCAGCGTGGTATAAGCGGCCTTTCTTAAGACAGGCCTATAATAAGCAGTGGACTATTAAAGATTGTTGAAGATATCATATAAAAATCAAATTGTAAGACTTCCCAAAGTTTTGATAAAATATTTCTAATTTTCTGTTATCTTTACAGTACCGCGGCGGTCAATGACTCATTATCGGAGATTATCCGTAATTATATTTTGAGCTAATACATCATCATATTTCATCCTCATGAAGCTTTCTTAATCTAATATCTTAGTCATTAATTATGCTGTAGAAATCAAAATGGTGCTGTATAACACTTGGCAAATTAAATCTGGAAGTTTTGAATGCCCGAGGCAACAGGTTTCAGAAGGGATTTTGTTTCTGTAGGATAAAACGGGCATTGCCCCCAACGTGTCATTGGCCGTTAAGAAATACAGAATGATATACGACTGTAAAGTACCTTGTACTATGTACTAAACTCTTTGAATAAGGTTCATTGTTTCTAAATATTTATGTGTTGTTATTTAACGGCCCGGCATGCAAATTAGCATCCGAATTTGCATTTAGCAAGAAAATATAAATTCATTTTATAGATCTTTAACGGTGTTCTATCGGTATTGGGTTATTAACGATGGTAAGGGTTCCGGAGACACGACATTAATAATAATATTTCACACATCTCACACACCGCCGTCTGATCCCAAACTAGGCAGAGCCTGTGCTATAGTAACCAGACTGCTGATAAATATATTTTTAAATATACATATATTATAAATAAATACAGGAGATTATCATAACTATACGTGCCGTGTAGAGGCATGTTTGAAAGCAACTTGTGATTATTGAATTGTAGGTGTCTATGGGTGACGGTGTTCACTTGCCATCAGATGACCCATCTGATAATTTGCCATCTTTACCAAATAAAGCTTGTATAGCAAACCGCTGCGCAGACTTTTCTTTATCGGTAAATAACTCTTAATTTCACAGGTCCATTAAATGTTTGTGGGTTTAGTTTAGCTTTAATGTTTAACACATACTATTCACCCGATGGTAAACGAGTATCAACGCTTGAAAGCAGCGAAAACAAGTTATCTCCTGGAGATTCCACCCCTATCTCAATCTTAGTATTATGACCTTTTGCAGTCCCTACTAGCTACGGTCTAACAAGAACCTGGCCCTTACGATCACGTGCTGCCCATACGCTCTCAAATTAAGATTGATATCGCTTTCAAAACTACTCTTTGGAACAGCTCGTTAGGGCTTAATTGAAACAACGTTTAGTTTCCGACGTGCTATCTTTTATTCAAAAGGTAGTTCGGCCTGGAGACGCCGCAACTAGTTTACAATGTTTAGACCTTCCAATGTAGAGATGGGTTGGTGGAAAACCTTGTCTAGATTTATTCAGTATGAAACAAATACGTGACGGTAATTCGGTACACCCTTTTTATTTCCTAAACAAGCTTTTATTTTGCTTACTTTTGACTCACTAGCTAAATAGTAATCTAGCTAAATAAAAATATAGTCGACATAGGTTAATACGCCTCTGCCTACTTCTAATTGTCGTACCGAATCAATCTTTGTGTTTAAAACTATATATAAACTAAACTATATAAAAACTAAAACTATGTACCTATATGTAATTCAAATGACAATATTATAATTTGGCGTCTTAGAACTGATCTGAGGAAAATGCTAGGAGGAGAATAGTAAAACATTGATCAAATGTGATTCTAACTAAAATCGATTTAGTTTTAAATTGAAAGTCATGGGCACTCATATACACACATCATAACGACACGCCACGGCTTTTAACTAGTTTAAATAATGGTGCTTCTAACTGAAATAAACTTTGACTCTTAAACTTCCAACCTTTTTAATTGAATCTTAGTTCAAGACAGTGTATTATTTGGTTGTTTGATTGTTCATTTGCTTTAAACAAATGACCAAGCAACCTTAACAGTTTATGACTATGAAGCCACATTCCACGTGCTGAAATGTTTTAAAAAGTAATACATAAATCCTTGACCGATAAAGTTTTGCTATAATATTTGTAATGAAACAATACAAATGAATTATAAATACTGGCTAATAGCGTCTCATGTTCTGTGCTTTCACAAATGTCAAGGATTTTAATGTGGAATTTTATTTAGTTTTAGCTGTGATAGTTGACGACTAATATAGTGTGATGTGTATACTTTATTTACTTTTGCACTGAAATTCGAGTTATCAGCTAAAACGATGCTTTTGCTTATAATATCAGCTTTCAAGTCCAGAGCTTATCTCTCCTATTTCTAACTTAATGCAGCAAATAAACTTTAGGAAATTTTAAATAGAGAAATCTTGTCATGACAGTGGTAAATTGAAATTTAAAATTTACTAAACAAGTTAACTTTTGTATAAGAAAGGACATGAATTAAACTTACTTGGGGATTTGAAACCAATTTATTGTTTTCAAATCCAAAAGTAAGTTCATTCATAGAATATTCAGTTGGTTTTAAAGGTCTCAATAAGAATACAAATCACTGGAATGGAGCATAAAGTTACACACACACACACACACAAAAAAAACAAAATTTAATTTTATTACTCTTAATCAACTTCTTACCGGCTATACATAACGCTCGTAAAACTTTATTATGCTATTCTATGACACTCAAAGGAAACGGCAATATAAACCCACTCACCACGTATGAAGGGCAGTAGAGTTATTTGCTTACACACTGATAGATATAAACATGTACATATATACCACTACAGCTAGGTACCTTCTTTAACACAAACTTCCTGTTGACTATTTTACTAAAATACATGACATCTATCAGTTATTATAATCACTAATAACTTTACCTGTCTCGTTTATTGTTATTCTAGCTGCCTTTCATCTTTCGGATTTCTGAGATGATTCATTCCGTAAACTTTCTAATTTACGAGTGCCTTATGTCGACAAGAAGTTTCCTATAAACAAATGGTAGTTGGTCTACTATTTCGATAAAATATCTGTTGACTGTTATATAAAGGCATCATCATATTTTATACAAAGCGTTTTAGAAACATTTAAAACATGTATATTTCGCCAACTGTACGCGTACTTCTTGTTCTACGACCCACCACTTCCTTATGTTTTTTGTAATTTTCATTGCTTTAGAGAAAATTTTGCTTCTCTCATTTAGATTCTTTCTTTTCTCTCATAAAGTATTTGTGAACTAATGTTTTCTTGTATGCTCGCGCCTAAATACCAATATGGATTTACAGTTTTGTATTGTTGCCATTCTCCTACTACTTTCAGTCCTAAGAATGCGCTTTCGCTTACCAAATAAGGCAATTGGTAATATAACTCTGAAAATAATTAAATGAGAATATAAGTGACAGCCCATACCAGAGAACCAATGAAGCATTCAGTATTATTATAATGTTAAAAACCCAAAGTAGAAACTCAAAGTCATAAATTTCTATAAAAGTGGCATGTTTGAAATTTTCTAAAGCAGCTATGTCATAAATCATAGACGTGTATCGATTACATTTAGGCGTCAAACTTAGAAGATTGATATTACACTAAAGAATAAAAAATTCGGAGATTATAAATGGTACTTGTCCCTTTTGAAGACATAGTCATGTTGCTATTTTTTAATTTATTATGACCGACGCGTTTAACGGTGTACATTGTCATGAATATTTTATCTTAAGTCACTTTTATGCCGAGTTTCGCTTACTAATGACCTTCATGATAATGTTTTTATTGTAAATCACATATCCAAAAGAAACCAGTCAAAATGCTTTGCAATGCTAGGCACACTAGCTTTTGCCGGCGGCTCCGCTCGCATGTTTTCGTGATTAAAAGTAGCATATGTTACTAGCTGATAATGTAGCTTTCCATTAATGAAATCATTTTTAAAATCGGTTCAGTTGTTTTACTCACTTTTACATTATTAATATATAAGTTAAATGGTGGTAGGTAACTGCCGCCCATGAACACCTAAACTGAAAGAACTCAACACATGTGGTTTAAGCGGTCGCCACGCCGCTTACTACTACGCCGAGTGTTGTGGGTCCGATTCCCACATGGGACGACACTTTATGTGATCCACAAATTGTTGGTCTGAGTATGGGTGTTCGCTGTGTCCGTTTCTTTAATGTTCGCAAAGTCCCCGGCGACACAAGATATATTCGTAATGCGGGAGTTGTCTTTAAAAAAAAAGAAAAATAAACTCAAAAGTCACAAGTGTGTTGTAAGCCTTTAAGTGCCCCCGTCATAATAGGCTAGTAACCTCCCTTGGTAACCCTTGGTGAAATGTAACAAAAGAGTTGTCTCACATTTGTCTTGTGTGATAAACATTTTGCCAACTATAATATGAGTCCTCCTAATGTAATAAGGTGCAGGCCTAACACCGTCGGCCGGACACATGTAGTTCTATATACACATATTTATATATTTATAAATACATATTTAACATGGACTAGCAAGAAACGGTGTTTTAGGAGGGCTTGCGAAGTTTTTATCATTAATTAATAATTACTCATTATTTATTTGTGTTTAACCAAAAAAAATCCGTAGTAATACATCAATACTAATTCTTTAGTTTTCCAACAGATGGCGTTAGTATTAACAGTTTAATTAATCAAATATTACACTTCTTTTAAAATCTATATAAATTAATATTTTTATCGTAGATAACACATCTAGACATGAATTGAAATTACCAAGCCAAAGCCCAAACCTGAAAGTATGACAGTTTCTCAATAAAGTTTACCACCAAAATTCATAGATTGAGTTACAGTTGCAGAGCTCTCTTAGCTTATCCTGATAAATTATACTCGTACGCAGATACAGAACAAGTGATTTTGTTTATCACATATTATTTATTATGGATGGAAATCGAACCCACGACCTCTGGTTTGGCAGTCAGCATCGTTAACCGCTACACTTCATTACCTAAAAACTTTCTGTGTTATTAAATTATTTTAATAAAAACTAAAATGTTATTTTTGCCTACTAATTCAAGCAAAAACTCATAAATCTTCATTTAGCCATGTTATGTAGTCATGATGAAAATGTTACATTTGTAATATTACGTCTGTTAATTTAAGAGCTTTATTCATAGAGCGTAGCTGACGAATGTTGAGTTTTATGTTTACGATAGTACCACGCAAGGCCGGACCACTTACACAGTTATGCCACAATGTTGATGTGTAACTCCTTTGTTCTAAATGTTCTTGGTTAAGGTGCTGTTAGATTATTTCCCCATAAAAAAGTTCGACAGTTATTATTTCGTTGTTTAATTACAACTTTACTAGTAACAAGACTGTACTACTGAGGGCAGTATTTTTTTTTTCAATTCGGACGAGGTTTTTGATTCGGTTAATTTTCTTAAAATTCTTGTTACCTCAGAACTCTGTCTGTGTGTGGTTTTTTTTACTTACCGTTTGGTTTCGTTCAAATTTGAACAATCAACACCTGTTTTCAACAAACTGTTTTCTTTATTCCACCCATAGGGGTATGGGTGGAATAAAGAAAACAGTTTATTACAATGCATCTGCCTCGGTGGTGCAATGGTAGGGTATGCAACTGCTGAGGTCTCGGGTTCAATTCCCGGATCGGACAAAATGTTTCTATGATCTGAAAATATTTGTTTCGGTTATACGGTGTTTTCTATGTATATTATGTATGTATTTACAAAAATAGGAAAATGTTATTAGCTTTCATAGTACTAGTTCTGCTTAGTTTGAAACTAGATGGCGTTGTGTCAGACGTCTGATTTTTTTTTTTCATTTAGAAGACAACTCCCACACTAAGAATAAATCCTCTGTCGCGGGTGACTTCACAAACATACATGAAATGGACAAAAAGTACACCCAGACTCATAACAACAATTTGTGGATTACACAAAGTATCGTCCCTTGTGGGGTTTTATCCCACAACACTCGGCGCAGTAAGAAGCGGCGTGGCGACCGCCAACCACTACGCCATCCGTGCAATCCATATTATTATTATCTTGATAAAGACGAATTGAAGTCGGTATATTGTGGGTCACATATTACCTATGTTCTTTTGAACCCCTGTAGCTAAAGTAAATGCTTGTGTCAGGAGTGGGTTACATACCACGTTTGACTCGCAACAATCGTAAATCCGACGCTTTAATCATCACGTTAAAGGCCCCCGGCTTTAAAGGCTGAAAAATAAAATTATTATTTGATCTGACGTGATGTTTTGACGAGCAAATTTAAAATCAAAGCATGCATTATGCATTTTATATTCTTGTTTGCAAAGAGCTGAGGAAGTTTTTAAGTTGACGCAAAGTTCGAGTTGTCAGTTGTTGTGCATTTAAAAGTAAGGATAACCAAAGTATCTGCTTTAAATATCATAAAACACGGCTATTATATTCAAATGTGCAATGTTATGTTTATTAATTAATAAACGTTAATTAGCAGGTTAAAGTCCCTTGGTAATTGTTTATTTCAAATTAGGACTAATTAGCTCTTGTCATAAAACGCATGCCTATGTGAAGACCATCCATACCTCTAAAATTGTTACATTAATTACGCATTCGCATATTAGTACGGTCGTCAACGGCAACCTCTTATCTATTGTGCAAAAAGTCATCCATAATACAAGCTTACGATATTTGATATATTTTTCTTACTAATCTGTACTACATTTTGCATGCACGTGTATTGTAATGCAACATTGTAAATATGATAATAAAGAATAAAAATAAAATTCACTTATTTCTCATTTTAGTGTTTTGAAATTGATTAATTTAAAATACACAATGTGTCTTTTTATACCAAAACGAACCCCGTTCCTCAATTAGAACTAATTATATAGAGATAGGAGACCATTGTCCAACACCAGACCAAGGAGCCGCTCACCTAAACGATGGGTTGACGCATCCGTGGATAGACTGGATATGGCTGCTTGACCAAGGCCGAACAGAAAGACTTAGAAGAAGGGAGAGGACCATGTACATTAGAATAGCAAAGAAGGCTGAGCAAAGAGAAGAAGTAGAGAAAGAGATATCTGAAAATATGAAATGATAGCGCGTTTGAATAGGTATAACTTGAGAAAAGTGAAAATAAAGGGATTTCTTGTGACAAATGACATATTTATGATTTAAAAATAACTTCTTTTCAAATAAATAGATAACATTTTTGGGTTTCATTGGTCGTGATATGGTCGATCACTCGGTCAATTCGGGTCAATCTCTGAAATACACACCCGAGTACAGTAAATCTTTAATACACATGAATAATACTACATTTTGACCCAAAAGTAATCTACTTTAATACATAGTGCGTTACAGCACGCCATTTGGCTTACTATGACTATAATGCGATGCGAGACAAATATTCATTACTGTAAAATATGACCTCAATCCGACCCGCAATAGTTTTATACTTAATATACTCGTGCATACCAAGGTTATGTCGGACAGTTTTTACGAGCTCGTATCTTTTCAACCGAAATCACTTACAAGAATGTAAATTTCCACATGTTATGTTTTGTACAAAGGTGTGGTCAAATAAAAATAAGTGAGCGGTGTTAAGTCCTAAAATAAACTGGTATTCGAAGAACACTAGGGCTGGTATAATAGGAATACTAAATAAGTAGTAAACTGATAAAGATCCTCCAATATGGCGCCGGACTTTCAAATATACAATTCGCTGTGAAACGGCTGCCATTGCTGCAAATATTTAGTTTCTGTTAAACATCAGTCAATCAAATCGATCTCTGTAAATTATGTATAAAATATAAATATTATATAGACAGATATTAAATAGATTCATTCACTTTTTAGACTTTTTAAAAGATTATTAATGTATAAATACAAAATGAACTGTTTTTTTTTTTGTATAAAACGTTTAATATTAATACATTTTTCTATCTCTATTTTCCTTAATATACAGATAAGTATAAAATAAACTATTACACTGTATTACACTATATTTTTATTTACTTAAAATATTTTTTTATACTGTGTTAAGGTCGAGGTCAAGGTGTATTCTTTTCAAGTATGAGTGTACGATACTACGACGCAGTAGTAGCAGTAGTAAACATGCATTATACGAGTAGATGTGCCAATACTAGGTACAATTAGTGTAAATCGTCTATAAGTACTATATTACTAGTTGATTGATGGTGCCGTTTATTAAACGGTATTGTTTTATTTATATCAAATTTCAAGTATAAAGAAATTCGAAAGGTGGTTGTTGTAACAAGTCACTTTACAAAAACAACATTAAAATGCTATAAATGGAAAACAATTATCACTCGCTAAGGAAGTAGCTAAATCATCAACCTATATACTTAAACTATTTTTTGAGGTGTGACTGCACAGCAGGCACAGGTAAGAACTAAGGAAGAGGGATCTTGTGGAGAACTGCAAACAGTGATGGACAAGATTCGTCAAACAATCGAGACTTCTCAACTAGAAAAATCCCTACCGGGGCAAATATTACTTTGGATTCAAGTTGACATTCAAATTCAATACCTGTGTTTCATTAAATTGTTTACAAATAATATGATTTTTTTTGTCGACATATGTAATTCAATATTGTATATTAACACATACAAAATTACCACAAAAGAAGGTTGCGTTGACAATTGTAAGATTGCTGTAATAATTGAACAATAAATAATACCGTTTCACTTTGTCTTTTATGACACTTTGCCAAAGGTTTTACTTAAAAAAAACGATCTTTAACATATCGTAAAATGATTCCTTCAATTTCATCTTACTTGTGCATTTTTATTAAATGTCAAGTCAAGAGTAAAGATATACTCGTATATAGAGAAAAAACGTTTATATTATTTAGTTGTTTGAAATTTACAAGGTGACACCTAAATTCTATTTAAATCAGAAGACGATATGACATTCTAATATGATTAGGCATTCTTACTAAGATTATCTTGGCTCTATTCAAGTGCGTTTATAAGGTTATATTGGTTTTGCGAATGCTAAGGTTAGTGCAAAGTTTATTAGAAAACTGACAAGCTAATAACGATTGAATGTAATAGGAATATCGACAATCCTCGCGATAAATTTTCGTTATTCATCAACAGCAGCTTTTAGAACAGACATATAATATACATACTTTCTGAAAAATGCTTAAAAAAGAGATTAATCACGATCTTTACTTGTACGATGCAGCATATTCATGAAGTCGATTCCAATAGAAATCGAGACCCTTTTACGGCCAGTCAATTCCCAAAAAATGGTCAATTAGGTACTTATTATATGTATACTAATAAATAGATTGAAAAAAATTACACTGAAAAAACTAGGTCAGCTGTCTAGACCGACAAAACCAACCATGAAAGATAATACGAGTATAGGTAAAAATAATGTAATTCATCTTTTAAAAATTGCGTTGATTTATTTAAAATCAACGTTTTCATAGTTTGTTTTTTTTTTCATGATGCGAAGGGGGCAAGCGGGTAGACGCGTCATACGATGGAAAGCAACCACCACCCCCCAAGCGCGTTGCCAGCGTTTACTCTTTGTACGCTCTTTTCTTGTAGGTTTGATGTAGATTGTATATTATTAGCTTGCACACCAGCAACGTGTCCGCAAAATTTTATAGCGATCGGTGAGTAGTAAGGCACATAACAGATTTTTTTGTTATGGTATTACGGCAAACATGCTGACTGGTCACCAGATGGTAAGCGACTACCTGCGTTTCCATACCCACAACTGCTGTGCTGCAACTTGCTCTTCAGTAAGGGTGGGAAGGGTTCTAGTAACTTCGGTTTCGGTTTGATAAGGCCCCTGTCGTGCCCGGTCTGCCTAAACTACACGGGTATTTTTAAAATTTACAAGCAAATGCAACCGTATCTATAATAAATAATAACACCACTGACGCACAATATATTAGTTCTGTAAATTGCAAAATAAATACAATTTAAGAAGGTACAAGTAACGGCACTTAAACATGTACGACCATTGAAAATAATGATTCAATTTGATACTTACAACTGTAATAGAATACTCTAATGAACTTGAAAGGATTATACGGGTCAAATGAAGGCGTTAACCTTGTTTCAGTAAAGTTCAATGTTCTCAATTCAAAATATGTAGGAAGACCCGAACGCAAGTTAGGAAACTTACAGAGTCCTTAAGAATTTTTCTGGATTAAATGTGCCTGCCCAAAATGCGTAGAATTAATAATAATATTATGTTATGACATGTTATCATGGATTTGTAAATACAGATTGTATTTCCGTGTAGTCACGGATTAAGAGTACGGAGTGTCACTACCCCTGTTTATCCCGCGGGTGTCGTAAGAGCTGACTAATGGAAGAAACTATGCAGAACAACAGCAATGCAGAGAGAAGGAAATCTTGACACAAACCCTCAACCAACCCGTCAGGCCAGCGTTTTATAGTAGGCCAAAACCTCCTTTCTAAAGAGATGGCCTCTCCTTACCGGCCGATAGGCCTCCGTCTAGCTGTAGACTTTTAAAGGCTGTTGATGATTATGTTAAGTAAATACAAACTAAGCATAGCATAAGACTGGACGGGTGGAATAGTGGTTTAAGCGGTCACCTGGCCGCTTCCTACTGCGCTAAGTGTTGTGGGTACGATGCCTACATGGGACGACACTTTGTGTGATCCACACTTTGTTGTTCTGAGTCTGGGTATTCTTTGTGTCCATTTCATATATATTTGTAAAGTCCCCCGCGACACAGGATATATTCATAATGCGGGAGTTGTCTTAAAGTTGTTCTATCTAGGGAGTTTCTTCTCTTGTCAGGTTTAAAAACTTTTGTTGTTAGTTGTCAGAGTTTAAGTTATTCGCTGTAGATTTCTGTGTACAAAAACTTTTAGTGCTAAACGCGACTCGCTGTAAACACGAACGTGCATCTGTCTAATGAATATTTAACACTATAATACCAAGCACATTTTGAGGCAAAAATACTCCTCTCTTTCGGGGTAAGGGACCGTTTAATGGTGGAATAAACCTCGGTTAGCTTCTATTCTCCTGGTAGGCCAGTTACAAAGGGTTAAATTTCGTGTGAATTTCCATCGGGATTCGTTTAACTAAACACTAGTGTGATTAATTTGGGAATAAGGTTTCGCCATCTTAACGCTGAACAAGACTTTTATTTCATTTTGATTAAGAGTTGGAATATCGGTTTAATTTCGAGGAATGGTTTTTTAAGAATTATCTTTTTGTTTTATTGAGAAGTATTATTACGACGTTGATATTTTTGTTCGGTTTTAAATTTAATTAAAATAACGAGAATTTTATTGTTATTGTTTTTGTCGAGCATCTTAAACGATATCTATAAAAGTCGTATTATAAGCCACCTGGTCTACACCCATGGCCTAAGACGACCAATTACCCTTAGATGGACCTTACGGTTGATTGGTGCTGAAAAGCAAAAAAGGTGCAATATGTTTCATTCGTCGAGAGCATCTAGAGAAGATCTATAACCAACAGAACTTGACTTTAATAAAAAAAATACCACAAGGTGATATCAAGAGTTTGATAATACAATTTAAAATTGTTACTAGAGCTTAAAAAGTGCTTTGAAGAATGATTAATACTGACAGTCCATGTTAAGAGCTGGAAAATTCAGATGGTCCTGTAAGCTTATTCATATATAGTTACAGGAATATCTGAATTTTCCTATTTCATTAATAATTAAAATTAAAATTTGACAATATCATGGGTCACTCAGATCTCATGGTCTGAGTGACCCCATGAAATTGTCAAATTTTAGAGAATGGCATGGCATGTGAGAGTTAAAAGTCGGTTATTTAATGCGTTTTTTTTTGTAATACTGAGTAACAAAACCGGCAAGAATATAGGAGGCATTTGCATCAGTTATGATAATCAGTTTTATACTCGTATTTATTTGTTAAAACTTAATTCCACCTAAACGATAAATCACTCAAAAGTTGCTTTCATTTAGGAGGTGTTTTTAACGGTGTAAATGTTCAACGGAAAATTTGTTCCACTCAGTAATATGTATTTTGGAGGTAATGATGCGATGTAAACATTCAAAGATATTACCGTAACCGCTGTTAAAAAGTTTAAATGGATAGAAGTGTTTTAGGGAGAAGTTGCTTGGAAAGAGTAGTCTAATTTAAATTTACAGATATATTACACCCTCGTTTATTTCGGTTATAGCGATAAAAAGTTGCCTATGTTACTCGTTAATCATGTGGCTTTTCATTGCTGAAAGATTTTTTAAACTCGATTTGGTGGTTTAAGCGTCAAAGCGCAACAAACTAACAAATAAACTCACTTTCATATTTAAAATATAAAGTATGGTTATCTTCTACATGAAAATCAATGTTTATTTGTACATATTTTACATGGAGCAACCGTTCATTTGTTTCCGAAGTACAGAGTCAAATACACTTAATTATATATATCTCATCAAAAAGTGAATTAGGAATCCTGAAACCTAATTACAGTTTCACCAATCGGATTTTTTATGAATCTAAGCCAGTCAGAGACCCACTGAAACATACTCAATAAATCATCAAAACTATATCAGTGGTTTAGGTAGACTTCAGTGTTAATAATTTTTTCTGTATATTCATACAGAAGAAATTATTCGTTATTGTACAGTGGAGCTCAGAACTTCAGAACCAATTTAGTTTGACAACGTATTACCGAGTTTAGTTCGTTGGCCTTTGTACAAACATATTTAACCAAATTATTGCTCCATCAACTAAATATCTTGTTGTAAATAAGTTATCTAAAATTTACATAGCTTATAATACTACTTTGACATTTCAAACAAACTATTAAAGCCTGTAATCATATATGTCTTATCGTATTATGTGTAATGTAACTAAATAATATAACAATAGTTTATGAGAGGCAAAATTTGGAATACTTCAAAAGCGTGTATACGATAAAACTATTGAGTGTGTTCAAATGAAAAGCTTTCATGGCATAGGTTATATTGGGTACTTGTTTGCAATGGTTACTGCAACCTTTAAGTATCTTTGACGTCACTCATTTATGGCCAGCTCTCTTTTTGAGCCGTGGTCTCTATTAACAATGAGACGCATTTACTTCATTAGCAGATGTTTAGAAAAGTAGGATATTAAAAAAGTGGGTAGTTGATTTACAATAGGTTCGCGCGACGTACCGCTTCACACAATAGTTTTGAAATCGGTCGGATATGCAAGCGGTATCATAAACCAAAATTAAGGAAAGAATTTGTTCTGTTCGAATGCGCGTGTTGTCGTAGTGGTGTATTATTTTGTGTTACGGTTATTGACTAGTTGGATAGGGAACATTTACACATCACAGGGTTCCGAACAGAAGACGGATCAGCCTCACTGGTAAGTGGCTAAATTCTTCTCGTTCTCGTTTGGGGTCGCGGGAGAATCCCAAACAGCGGACCTTATAAGATTTCTGTGATTTTATTTGTACAGCGCTGGAAATAAAAATAAATAAAACAAAACAGTAGCAGTGTATGTCAAATTCTTCCGTACGACGACTTTAGGAGCAAAAGCTTATTTTGAATTATATTAAAAAATATAGACGAAAACAGTACCTTCATTTGGAAAAACATGGGTAAAGGGCCTATTTTATAAATAAATTCTTGTATCCACGGTTTTCTGTTGCTTAGTTGGGCACAATTCCAGAATGGTACAGAAAATTTCTTCTTTTTTAATTTATTTATTAAAACTAGATCTAACCGAATTATGGAGTTAAGACTTTTCAAACAAGAACTTTAATAATTTCGTAGTTTCAGGTTTTACTAGTTATAAGTATTTGTACCAATCTGTTGTATTTTAGAAATTAAATATACAAAGTTTAATTAAATTTTAATTAAGTATTGAACAGTTACTTATGAATAACGGGTCTTCTAAATATTTAATTATTAAAATGACAAGAATTTGGAGGTATGTCAAATAAATAATATGTCTGCCATTCTGTACTTGAAACCGATTGTTACCCTAATATAAACTTGTGTAATAATTGATATTAATATTATGGTAATAGAATGTTTATTTAAAAAAAGGCTCTTCTCAAAGAGATCATTTACATTAAGGCGCGGGCTGGCAGGATACAATAATAAAATAATAATAATAATAACAGGACACATCTCACACATGGCAGTCTGATCCCAAAGTAGGTAGAGCTTGTACCAAACCGCTGTAAACATACCTTTCTCACACTCTCACTCACATATATTTCTAAATATATGCATATTACAGATAATGGTCGACAAATGATCGTGCTCATCATACAATTATTTGTCCTAGCTGGTAATCGAATCCACGAGCTCTGGCTTGGCAGTCAGGGTAACTAACCACTTGACCAATAGGCAGTTCAAATCTGGAATGCGCTCCCAGTTGAAATCAGGATGTCCACTAACCGCTTTACGTTCAAGAAGAAAGTACAAGATCTTCTTCAAAATAATTGGCAGAAAGTTCACAACGGTAGTACCCGACTGTGTATTTTGATATTTATGTATTTATAAATGTGAATGTTTATATATTGTATGGGTATACTTGGGACCTATATGTATATATGTAGTAATGAATATAGTATTTTATTTATAGTATATAGTGTATATATGTAAGTTAGATTTACATTAAATTTATAAATTTATTATAAATAAAGTCAAATTCTCGGTTTTCTTTTGCACCTACCGCATCATTTTTCTACATCACCCGTAGGTCAAGAGGCAGAGAATGCCCTGGGCATTAAGTCCGGCTGTGTGCATTCAGTTATATAAATAAATAAATCAAATCGCGGACATGTGAAAGAATTTCTCGAAATTCAAATTGCAGAATTGATTCCTTTTACCTCTAAATTTTGAAAAAAACTTCTAGCTAAGCTATTGTCTGATGTTTCAACCAGGTATCACGAGACCTGAAAATTCAAGGCATTTAATAGATACGTGATCGTATTACTAGTTAAAATAATTACTGTAATTCCTTGATATGCCTTAACGGTTTTAAAGGGCTTTGATATTACAAAATACTGACAGTAATCCCTTTTGTATATCCTAAGGATTCTATTGTAAGGACGGGTTTAACAGCGTATCAAGTATTTTTGCGTTGTATACGAACTTGATATCATACGAAGAATAAGTGAACAAGGTATTTCAGGTCGATCGGTAAGGTCAAGTACCGTACTGTACAGTGACTTATAAGTTGTCAGGTTTATGAGAAATTATTAGTTTTGAAGCTTTTATGAAAATATTCTCTTTGACAGGGTTAAGTGAAAAATCTCACAAATCATTATAGATTTCATGTCAACTACGGTCGCGGAAACCAAATGTTCATTGCTGTAGAAAATGTAATCTTGGAAGATAAATGTCGTTCATTTTGTTGTACCCGTTTAAATTGCCGGGCTGGGTACGTAGTACCATACTTTACGTTACGTTTACGTTTATTGTTAATTTATTTGCGACAGGATATGACTAAATCCTAATCAGTCCAGTGTTGTACGAATACAGTAATTAAAATTATATTTTATTTTGCTCTAGCTGCGCCGCGCAGTGTTATGTTGCAGTGTTAAAGTAGCGTATGTGTTAATTCAAGGTGTCAGCTACCTCCGTACTATATTTTATCAATACCGGTCTAGCCATTTCAGCGTGAAGAATAAACAAACATATAAACACACACACACTCACAAATTTCGCCTTTATAATTCTAGTGTGATCTTTCTACACATTTTATTCAGATATTCACACTGTCAAAGGAATGAAGGCAAATTAAACTGAATTACATTTTAAAACAGTCCGTATTACTTGGAGGAAAAGATAAAATTTTCTTTACAAGTAGTCGTATTTTACAACTTTTAAATACAATTTTTGTACTAGAGAGTTTGTACTAGTAGTACAAACTCAACTTAAAACAATAGTGATAATAAATTTGTTTCTAAGATTTCCTTTTATTTTTAAGAAAGCATATAAATGATGAAATCGTGTAAATAAATATAGAAGCACTAGTATATTATTATGGTACTTATTATCATTTATTTGATTTCTTTGACACGCTTTCTGAAATCCTGGCCGTATTGTATGCACTCAGGCTGACTCAATATGTGACCAGTGCCACTTAGACGAAAAAGTCAGATAATTCAAACGTATGTAATACTAAAAGCCGTGTATAGATACAATTTATAATTTATCAAGGAATGCGTAAAAGCTGACACAGTTATGTAAGTCAATAAAGGGATCCTCCCGAAGAACCACGTCACTTGCAATTACAGTTATTTGTAGATGTCATCACTTGCGTCTTTGGTATTAAAAATCTTCTTAATCCAGGCCCTGAGATCGTACAAAGCATAACGTTAATAAAAGTCAGACGTAAACGTATGAGAGTTATATTTATCCACCTCATATATTTTTATATTTATTTCTATTATAGGCGCGTCAAAGTTCTATTTTCGTAGCGTAGATGAGATTTTACTACCAATATGCTGTTTCGTAAAGTTGAACATTGATATATTATTTTCTTGACAAAATATGCTTAAGGGTTATCTATAAGTAGGTATTTAAGTTATTTTCTTTAAAAACTTCTGTAAATATTTATATACAGATGTAAGGGTCGGTGTAACGAATACTGAAATAGTGTATTCAAACCAACGTTCTGAGTCAAAAATGATTGGAATTTTCTGCCAGAAAATTAAATGTTTTATGCAATCAGCTGTCAAATGTTAAGGTCATTCCTCGTAGGTATCAAAGTAATAACTACATTTGTATTCCGTATAAAATGTCTACGCACTAAGGCTCTGCGCGCTTCGGCTGTTGGAGTAATTGAATTGCAGTTTTTGACCGTATTCTGTATTTATTAAAAAACAATCGGTAAAATGTTCTATTGACTCATTGTGACATCATTTTTAGCCAAAAAATGGAAATTATAAAAAAATATTGATGAATTTACCTACAGAAAATGCCAATGATTATGTCTGTATATCTATGGGACTAGACTCTCATATGTACTTAGCGATTTAGTACATATGTATGCGAAAATCAATATTACTATTCATCAAAACAACACTCCCTGCAAAATTACTCCAAATTAAGTAGATAAGTTAATTTGCAGGAATTAAAGCTTGAGTTACAGGCGTCCATGGGCTTCGGTAGCCACTTTCCATCAGGTGACCCGTCTGCTCGTTTGCCCTCTCTTTTATAAAAAAAAACTTACAGAGACCCAATATTCTTAGCATAACTGGGACCAATATGGAATCCAGCTATAGAATTTACTGTTTACAATTATTAAAAAAAAAATATACAAAATAATTAAAAATGTATGAGATATGTACGAGATTCATTTTTTATGGTACACTATACCAGAATAGAATCGAGTTCAAATTTTCATTATGATTATAAATCTTCACAACCATATTTATCATAATACAAGATATGTCATTTAAGAGTGTACATCATTACATACGTTAGTAAAAGATACTTTTTTTTTTTTTTTTTTTTTTTTTTTTTACGTGTGGAAATCCCCTCGGACCGTCACCCCGCCGGGGCTCTCGTTCGGCGGGGCGGTGTGTCGGACTCGAACCGACTAAAACCACACGGTGTGCCCTCTTTGCGCTTTTAGTTTAGGAGGGGTCCAGGTAGCTATCTCCTTCTGGACCCCTCCCAGCGCCGGCCCGCTCCTGGTGCGGGCTCCGTCTCAGTGGACCCTCTCTTTAGGCGACGTCCGGCACACGCGGACGCCGCCCCCTCGCGGCTGGCCAACTAATGCGGGTGGAGGGGAGAACCCATCCCGTCCACCCGCGGCCACACTCAGGGCGGCATGAGGCGCAGGTAGGCGCGCCTCCGCCGCCCGGTTCGCCGGCGGCGGATCAGGTCCGAGTGGAGGTCATCCTCCCGGGCCTTCTCCGCCGCCTCCTTCTGCGAGGAGGTAATCTCGCAGAAGGAGGCGGCGGAAGGTTGCGACCGCGGTAAAACAACTGTCGCTACCGGCCATGGAGCGAATTACGGGCGGTAGCGAGAGATCTGCTCCGATGACTGCAGTGAGGGCCCGGCGCTGCGTCGCCCATGCGGGGCAAACCGCCAGCGTGTGCTGGGCCGAATCCTCACCGCAGTCGCAGTGGTGGCAGGCGGGACTCGATTCCCTCCTAGCGACCGAGTACAGGTACTTTCCGAAGCAACCGTGCCCGGAAAGCACCTGCGTCAGCCGGAAGGAAAGGGTCCCGTGCTGCCGCCCTGCCCACTCGGCGATGACCGGCTGGAGAGCCTCCACGGCGGCGAAGCCAGCGCGTGGAGTCTCCAGCCGGAACGACCATCTCACCATAGTGGCTCGGCGAGCGGCTTCGCGCCACTCGCGCACGTCTTCGGGCGGAGGGCGAAATCCGCTCTCCGCCCGGAAGTCAGCCACTCGCCGATAAACTTCGGCGAGCACTTCCGCCTCCAAATCCCACGGGGGTGTTCCGGCCAAGGCGCAAGCCGCCTCGGTGGACACCGTGCGGTATCCGCGTATGGCTCTGACCGCCAATATCCTCTGGGGGCGCCAGAGGCGCGCCCTATTCGGGGCGGTCAGAGCCGCCACCCACACCGGTGCACCATAAAGCGCCATGGACCGGACAACCCCCGCGTACAGCCGCCTCGTGGGAACACTGGCCCCGCCCAAATTGGGCAAAAGTCGCCCTAGGGCGGAGGCAGTGTCCACCAGCTTCGGACCAAGCTGTCGGAAGTGCTCGTCGAAGAGCCACCTACCGTCTAGGACCAGACCCAGGTACCTCATCTGGGCCCGGACCGGTACGAGGACCGAGCCGACCTCGATTGAGGCACCGGCGGGTGGACCACGACGGGGCCCATGAAATAATAGGGCCTCCGTCTTATCCAGGGCCACCCGCAAACCCAACGCCTCAATGCGCCCGACCACCAGGGAAACTCCCGTGGCGGCCAGGCGCGCCGCCTCCTGGAAGTTAGCCCCCCGGGCCGTGAGCAAGGTGTCATCCGCGTAGCAGATTACACCCAGCCCGGGGGGTAGACGCCCTCGTAGGGCCCAGTCGTACCCGATGTTCCACAGGAGAGGTCCTAGGACAGACCCCTGCGGAACACCGCACGACATGGCCCTGCGTCTCAAGACGCCATCTCGGTCCTCGTACATGACGGTTCGCTCCTCGAGATAGTCTGCCACCAGCCGCCTCAGGTACTCCGGCACTCCGTGGTAGCGGAGCGCTTCCCTGACGCAGCTGAATGGCAGACTATTGAAGGCGTTGGCGATGTCCAAGGACACCGCTAACACCACTCCGCCGCAGCTCACGGCCTCCTCGGTCACGGCCCTAAGGCGCATTACGGCATCGATCGTCGAACGCCCCTCTCGGAAACCGAATTGGGCGTCCGACAGATCGGGGCCAACCTCGCAAAGGTGCCGGACGATGCGGGCAGAGAGCACCCTCTCAAAAAGTTTGCCCGCCTCGTCCAGCAACACGATAGGCCTATAGGCCGCGACCGAATCGGCAGGCCGTCCCGGCTTCTGCAGCAGGACCAGCTTCCCGCATTTCCAGCGCTCAGGGAAGCGTCCGGACGTCAGGCTAGCGTCCAACACCCCCCTGAGGTGGTCCGACATGTAGTCGAGGGCTCGGGCCATCACTCGGGCTGGAACCCCGTCCGGCCCGGGGGCGGTGTTCTTGGATCGAATCCGTAGAACAGCCGCCCCCAACTCCGATTCCCTGACGGGCGGAACATCAACCTCGCTGCCCCCGTCGTCTTCGGCTGATGCAGCCATCGACGGGGGTGTGTGCTCCGCCCGCTGCGGGAATAGGCCCTCGACCACTTCCTGCAGGAAGCTGGGCTGGAGAGTCTCCGTAAGGGGGGACCCCGACGTGCGGAGCTTTTAAGGGCGACCCCAGGGGTCACGCTCGAGACTCTCCAGCATCTCCTCTCTACACGCATCCTTGGCGCGGCAGATGGCCAGCCTCAGAGTTTTCCGAGCTTCTCGGTACTCCTCATGAAGCCGGTCCACCTCCTCACCGACCCCGCGGTGACGTCGCCGACTACGGGTGAGGGACCTCCGGGCACGTACACAGGCCGCACGGAGGTCCGCCAACTCCTGGGACCACCAGTAGACCTCCTTCCTTGGAGGCCGACAACCACGAACGCGGGGCATGGCCGCATCGCAAATCTGCGTAATCGCATTGCAGAAGCGACCAGCCCCCATGTCGACCTCCTCGGTCGGGGCCTGCGGAGACAGCCAAGAGTAAATAATGGCCGCCTCCTCTAGTAGGTCCCTGTCGAGCTTGGCGATAGCCCACCGCGGGAAGCTGGAAGGGCGCCGCGCCGCGTGACCCCTACTGGGGTCCTGGGACCGGGAGAGCTCGAATCGGATGTACAAATGATCCGAGAGCGTCTCGACCTCTTCCAGGACACACCAGTTCCTTACTCGTGCGGCGACTGCAGGGGTAGTGAACGAAAGGTCCACTATCGACCCCCCCTGCTGTCGCACGCACGTGTTGGTGGAGCCCCTGTTCAGCAAACAGAGGCCCACCGACGCCGCCCACTCCTCGACGGCTTCGCCCCTGGCGTCCGTCGCAGGGGAACCCCACGCAATGGACTTTGCGTTGAAGTCCCCCAGCACGAGGACGTGCCCAGACACTAGTCGCCGCATCGAAGCCTCCAAGTTGTTAAGGAAGACCTCGAAGTCGTTCAAGCTCCGGTTGGGGGAGAAATATACACCATAAATGGTGATTCCCCCCCAATCGGCGGCAACATATCCAGTACCCTTGTCTCTTAGCGACAAGGGCGGGGAATGAGCCGCCGTGGAGCCGACGACTGCCACGGAGCCGTCCCGGTCACCCATCCAGTTTGGACGGGGAGGAACAAAGTAGGGCTCCGCGACTACGGCAACACCTATCGACCACTGTGCCATGGTTTGCAGGAAGAGATCCTGCGCCGCAGCACAGTGGTTGAGATTCGTCTGGACCAGGAGGTTGGAGACTTGATCCATTACTGGATCGTCTCTACAACCTCCTCCATGGGCGTCGGCGTCGACGCGATATTGACGTCGGGGGTAGCCTGGGTCGGCAGGCTAGACCCCGGCGTTTGCCGAGAAGCGCGGGGAGGCTTGCAGCCCCCCTGCCCCATCATGTGATTGGCGGGCTTTTTGCCCGCCTCACACACCGGGCAGTGGGGGGCGGCAGAGCACTCTGCCGCCTTGTGCCCGGGTTGACCGCAGCGGAAGCATAATCCGCTAAAAAGATACTTAACGTAAGCTGTAAGGGTTGGTTTTGCGTCAGTCATAGGCTTCAAATTTTATGACTTTATAGACAAATATAAGCAATTTAATGAATATATGTATATTCAATTGCTTTTGACTGACAGTTTAATCAGTTAGTTTTCAAATTAGGTTTCAAGTTGTTTCAAATTTATGTTCACATATAAAATTATTGTAATCTTTATATTGGTCGTGAATAAGTTTCTAGTAAGAAGGCAGACAAATTTAAATGGGCGTAAATTGTTTTTTTTAGTTCGTTTCATACCTAAACATACTTAAGGCTTTACTGACATAAAGATAATTAATAATTTAGGTGTCGAGAAATCAATTAATATTAAAGTAATGGATCAGTGTTTGTTCCTTGTAATGTATGTGCGTTATCGTACCGTTCATCTGATCATTACGAAATGTGCATTTCAATATTGAAGTTTTTAATTACGAACGATGATAGTGAGTGATAGGTGAGCATGTTGTTCTATGATTTAACCTATATTACTGTTTTAAAAGGAATAATGTTTGACACCGCTTTTCTATAGAACTAATTGATTTTAAAAAGTCAAGGATATTAAAAAGGTTGATAAAACTTTGGTTTGACAGTCAATTTAACATTTTTAATAGGTCTATGCTTTTAATTTATATTACGCACTCAAATGATGCGAATGAAAATTAGTTAGGTAACAACAACCATTCCAAGAATGATAATATTTTAAAACGGTTTCAAAAAAGAAGTTCTCATTACAAATCTGTTTCATCACTAATTGTAGGCAGACGAATTAATATGAATATTCTTGATTTTAATGAGAAGGTTGTATTTATTAGGTAGAAGTGCCCGTACATTATTAAATTTAAATTAGCGTCGTGCTCGTCAAAATTATTCTGCAAGTGATATATTCAAAGTGAAATTAATAAAGTTTTGAGCTTTTATTTTTTATTCTGTGAGGTATATATTTTACACACAGATTAGCTTTTCACGTTTACAAAGTCTGGCTGACACTTTTTAGTATTTGACATGCATGTAAAAACCTGAACAAGTTTTACGAAAAAAGGCGAAAAAAATGACTGTTCTAGCGATTAGCAATCTGTTAAGCCATAGAACGTGGATCCGATCCCAGGAGAGAAATATTGTGTGATGTGACTCGTATTCCCCAATCATATACCTCCATTGTATGTCAAGGTGTAATTTATCTGTATTATATATTTAAAACATATAAGCATGTTTATTTAGATATATATGCCCCTAGTTGACGGCATATCTTAAGTAAGTGGGTGACTAAAATTTAGTCGGCAAAATTTGTGCCACGTGTCAGTCTACCCCCTTTCGAAGAAAAAGACGTTAGTGTATGTAAAAAATAAATACCATATTTAGTAAAATAAAGGTAAAAATTACTGCATTACACAATATTTATTATATATAACGTTATATATTTTTATTTTATTGATTAAACTGTTACACAATATACATTTTTTTAACACAAACCACTCGCTTAAACCGTAGAGGTTTTTATGAGAGATGGAGAGCGCTTTGTTTGTCTTAACAATAAAGATTATCTATCAAATCTAGTATGTGCCTATATCTGCGCTAGGAGGTAATTTTTCATCATTATCGAGTAAGCCTGGTGTGTTATGTATTTATTAATCTATATCTAGTAAACCGTTGAGAACGTTAGGTAGTATGTATCTTTATGTTACCGTGGGAGAGCCATGCTTCGGCACGAATATGCCGGCTCGACCAAAGTGATACCACGGCCTCACAGAAAACCGGTGTTAAGTAATTCTTTTGTTGCCTTTCACTGAGTGAGTGAGGTTACCGGAGCCCAAATCCCCTGAACTAGAGTCAGCGGGAGGGACTCCAAGGGCAGCAACGCCCTTGTGACTTTTGAGGTCCATGGGCGGCGGTAGTTGCTTACCATCAGGTGACCCGTCTACTCGTTTGCCCCCTTATTCCATAAAAAAAAGAAAAAATGTTCTCGTACTATACAAGTTGTTGAAATGCGGTATAAGATATCTCTTCATGTTTGACAGCTGTCTTAAGTTATTTTTCGATGTTATATAGTAAGTTGGCCAATGTTTACAATTTCTGCTTGCATAATGGCCATTTTAATTTTACTTTGTATGAGTTTTACCTTACAATAAAAAAATCATTTTTCAAAGTTTTATTTGCATCTAGATCTTATTTGTTAAGGTGCATTAGTTTTTAACAATCTTGTTTGTAAGATATATGTATATTTTTCTATGTAACTTTTATAGGTGTGATTATACATATAGTATAAATGAAAATATATGTTTATTTTATATAATACAGAAACCTATTTATTGAAATAGGTTTCTGTAAATTCCATACCTATTCAAATTTAACACACAAAATGCCCAGATGTTATTTGTTTTTGCGATGTTCGATTTTCCTTTGATATCGCTGTTTCTGTTTTCTGAATTCGAATTTCGCACTACTACGAACTGAATGTCTATTAATATGACACAAGCGACATCGAATATTAGCTATATGTATTTCATCAGATCGCGCATTGCATTTTTTATATATCTCATGGTTGACTGACAGATGCGTGATACATCGCCACATACATCACTGAGTGAGTGAGGCTACCGGGACTAACCCCTCTCGCCTTAAGGTAATAGTTCTCGTCTAGTGTCTACTCGTTCTCCACAAGTTGTTCCACCGCTGGACATCGCGTGGTTAACCGATTTGACGACGATTAAAAGACACGTTCGAGAGACAGCGGTGTGCCGCTGATGAATAGAATACTCACTGTTGGAGGCGAGGCAGTGCTGGTCGGGAACGGGTTGGCTCTAATGAGCTATGACCATTTATTCTGGCAGTGGTACTCAAAGGATGGCTACGCAGTTTTGACTCTTTAGGTGAGCCGTCTATTCCTTTGCTTTCAATAAAAAAACGAGTCAAAATTAAAAATTGCCCGAAATCTATAAACGATTCTGATGATTATGATATTATTATACGATCTGGTATCGTAAAGTTGGCTAAGGGAGTAAACTAAGTAGGAAAACACTACTGCAAAGAGAAGGAAAACACGACACAAAAACTTTTTTTTAACGTCTGGGATTCCCCTCGGGCCGTCACCCCACCGGGGTTTACGGTGGGGTGGTGTGTCGGCATCGGACTGAAAACCCCACGGTATGCATCTCTGCGCCTGTAATAGGAGGGATCCGGGAACTGCTGTTATTAAGACAAAACCCTATTGCAATCTATCTTTCTAAAGAGAGTCCTAAGTTCAGTAGTGGACTATTGAAGCTGCTGATGAAGGTACGCTGAAAAAACAATAAACAAATCCGTTAAATGAATTGAAGTTGAATGTTGAATAAGGGTCTATCTACAAGTGACAATTTGATTTAGGTTCCCTCTCATACACTAATGAAGGGATACTGAATTTGATTGTCACTTGTGAAAGCGTGCCCCTCGCTCTAGTAAGTACTCACTAGACTCTATTACAACTGATATACATATATTTTTCTGAACTAATATAATATATGTAAATACTAGGAACGACTTCGAAGAAACGAATGTTGTCTTTTTTCGTTTAATTTGAATTATTATTATATAGGTCTATAGGTTCCATGACAGGTCAAAAATGTATACTGGATACTTATAGGTTGGAATATTAAACAGATTGTTTAAAAGTATAAGATTTTTCGCTTTTCTATATACAAATCCAACTTCAAAATTTTATGTTCTCCCGTGCTCGAAATCTGTTTAAAAAGTGCTTCAAAGCGTTCTATTAGTATATATTTAGATAACTATTTCCATAAGAAAATTTGAACAACTTTGATAAAAGTGCGAGAAGAAAAATAAATAGATTTTTGCTGCCCGCATTTTTTTAGCATCAATTAACATCATAATTACAGTCAACAAGAAATTGTTTCAGGTTTTTTTTTACAGACCAGTACAGCTACGTTATAGGCCTGACCTATTAGTTTATTTAATTTGTCTAACAGTTATTCCTAGTTTCTGCCTTTGAATTTCACGTTCATGAATTCTAACAAAATTATATTAAAGACATACAAAAAACATTAGATAACACAGTGTCGTAGTGTAAAACTTTTTGACAGGATGTTAAGCTACTCATGGGTTTGTGTTACTCAAGTTTAATGAATACCATTAAAACTAATTAAACTTATGTTAGCAACTTAGTGACATTGAGGTGATACACTTAGTATACTTAACGTATAATATATTAAGTTTCGGTTTGAAGTTAAGCAATGTTGTGTTTAACGAAAAATTAAGGTCTGATCCTTTTCACACGAGGTTGCGGGACACGTTAATTGAGATACCTTATTTACATTTTAACATGAAAATGAGCTTCAAACATTAATTGCTTGCAAACTTGGCAATTAACTTGAACTTATTGTGGTATGTTGGTTAGCAATCTGTTGTTAAAACCTTATTAATTTGTACCAATTTTACGCTTTTTTTAATCCTTGTGTTTTTTTTTCGTGTGATCTATTCCCACCCAGGACAAATAATTGTGTGATGGGCACGATAATTTGTTCAGTGTTTAGGTGTTATTTATCTATGAAATGTATGTGTTTAGAAATATATAAGCACGTGTATATTGTCCGCAGTCTGATTACCATAACACAGACACTAGCTAATTTAGAATTAGATGGCCCTGTGTGAGATATTTGAAGTTATTATTATCATTATTTCGACGACCAGACGGCGTAGTGGTTTGTGTAACGGACTGCTATTCCAAAGGTCGCGAGTTCAATTCCCGCTCAAGTCAAACATTTGTCTGCATGAACATATAATGTTTGATTTGGTCAGGGTGTTTCTGTGTATAATATGTATGTATTTACAAAAAAAAAGTATATAAGTATTTTTATCAGTTGTCTAGTACCCATAGTACATGCACTGCTTAGTTTGGGAGGAGATGGCGTTGTGTGAATATGGTAGATTATTATTATTATATTATTTTTATTTATTAAATTATTGAAAGTATTTTTCTCTATGAGTTGCGCTCACACGTCTTATATCCAATGCCAGGTGCAAAAAAAAAAGAAATTTAAGCGTGCTTAGTCACAGACAAAACCCAGTCTTACTATTGATATAAATGCGAAAGTTTGGATGAATGTTTGATATCAATCACGACAGAACGACATTTGACACAGATAGATTATAGTCTCGAGTAGAACAAAGGTTGCTTTTTGTGGCGCCAAAATTGCCAGATGTACTCAATGTTAACGCGTGCGAAGCTACTGGCAATGGATATCCATTGCCATTAGTAGTATTACATTAAACATATCTGTCGCAGAGAACACTTTAGAAAAGCGATTAACAACAATTATATTTTCTATAAAATAATAAACTTTAGAGCTGTTTCATTACAGATGTCAAGGTATGTTTCACATTTGCTAAAATTAAATAAAATAACCATCTACAAGACACTTGTGTTCATAAATATTGTAACCGTTTTTATGATGGATGTTGCATTTTATTTATTTGGCCAAAAATATAAGATCTATGGAATCTATCAAGAAAAACTTTGTAATTTATGTCAGCAAAACTCATTAAAACAATAAAATAACGCTGAAATAGAGATAAGAGTAACTATTATTCACATGACAGCACAACCTTTTTAAATTTAGAAAAATCGAATTTAATTGTCTTTGGCATTCAAAATTCTCATTATAAAAAAGCTTTCTTTTTGTTTTAGTCAGCGTCTACTTTTATTATTCCATAAGCTTTGATAAGATGCCGTTTTTTAATAAACATTCAATATGGTGTACTCTGAAAATAAATTTTAATTATCTTGTGACTCTATCAGTTGTTGCAGTTTTCAATGTTTTCGTCTGTCCAGCCGTGTGATTGTTTGCCTCCCTATAGCATAAACGAAAACACCAGCTTATCACACAATATTTTGTCCTCAATACTTAGTATTCAGTATTACTACCTATGTCCAGTCCTTGAGTTGCAGTTGTCAATGACTTCGTCTGTCCATCCGTGTATAGCATTCAGGATTACTATCCACTAAATCCACTTAAACTACTAAAATAAATAAAGGTAAACGTAAAAACCACTAAAATAAATAAAGTTACTTATACCACACGGATCATTACTTGCACCATAATTGCACTGCCGCAAATAATAATCCAAAACCTCCATCCAAAATAGTAGCCCAAAAACGCCTTCTAAGGAGAAGGCTATGTCCAGCAATGGGCTATTAAAAATATTAAGGGTGATGATGATGAATATGTTTCTTAGTGAAGACATAGGTTTAGTTTGCGTAATAAATAGTAAAATCAAAAAATTCGCTAGTTTATTCCTAAATCCCGCTTAGTGTTTTTGGTGGCACAGATACCTTATTCTGATCCGTAAGTCGCATCATGTTCTTACGGTATTATATATTTTTCAACTCGGGTTGAAGCCACTCAACTTTGTCACACCTCTGTGTAAGTAAAAAATAAGATCGGCTATCCTGTTAGAGAGTCTGTAGATTCACGACGAAACAAATAGTGCCAAGAGCGAGTTACTATGCTGGGCATATTATATTATTCTTGGATTTTTTGGCGGAATTGTAAGTAGTATTAGTAAGAGATTGTGTCAAGTTCAATGATACTACTACAGCCATAACAGTAAGTAGTATTTTTAGAAATATGTAACTTTAAAACGATCGTGGTATGGTAATTATCTATCAATTCGTATTGTGTCTACATACAAGCTGATGGGTAATCTTATATCTAAAATTCTCGTGTCACAATGTTAGTTACCTTACTCCTCCAAAACGGCTGGACCAATTTTTATGAAATTTTGTGTGCTGTCGGGTAGGTCTGAGAATCGGTCAACATCTATTTTTCATACCCCTAAATAACAAGGGTGACCCACCCCTACATTTTTTTTCAATATTTCCTAGATATAATGTATATGGCAAAACAACGTTTGCTGGGTCAGCTAGTTAATATGTAAATATTAGCACCCGCGTATATGTCGGTTATCACGGTAAAAACAAGCCTATGTTACTTGCTGATAATGTAGCTTTCCATTGGTGAAATCATGTTTAAAATAAGTTTAGTGGTTTAGGTGTGAAAGCGTAACTAACAAACAAACAAACTTACTATCACATTTAAATTATAAGTATGGATTTTATAACAGTTTTATAATATTTTGCAAATGAGTCAATGGTCAATGAGGCAACTTTTTCAAAGTAACAATATTTAAATAAAGTACAAAACAACTGGCAGTTATTGGAATGAAGACGAGATTTTATATTTAAAGTTTGTCCTCCAGCTGCCCGTGATTTTGTAAATTTCTCAAACAAATTGTTCCAAACATCTTTTTCTCTTGTTTCCAAGATACTCAAAGAGATTTCTACCGCTATAGTATATCCCCGCTTCTGGATAGAGTATAAAGCAAGGCAGCGATAAGATAGCCATTAGCTAAATTGGTTGAGATATGTATATAAGACCATTGAAAATGATACACCTGCGAACTTTCTCAGACATGGCTGCTTACTAATTATGCCACATGTTTCTTTGAAAGACCTTTTAAGGAAAATTAGACAAAGTATGTCTCTTTCAGGATTTATCATTTTATTTAGGTGTTTATAGATATGAATAATCTTCATAGCTCGTATTGTATTTCGAACCTCCAACCTCGTATTGTATTAAAAATAATAATTTTAAGCCCTGACGCGTCTGTGTAATGTGATAAGTTTGACGTCTCTGTGTCTGTTTGTGGCATCTTAGCTTCTAAACGAATAGACCGATTATGGTGCGATTTCTTTGTTTGAAAGTTGACATGATCGAGGTGGTGCTTAGATATAATTTGTGAAGATCATCAGATCATTTTTTAGTTGGTTAAGGGATCTCACTAACGTACACAATTTCGATTGATGGTAAAATTTGGTGTACCTACTGTTACTTTAGTTCTATTTTTATGTTACGGAAACCTTAAGCCGATGCTGTGGCTAACCCTTGGTTTAATGCTGGTGTCGGAGGTGTTCTAAATTTTTGATTTGCGTTATACTTTTAATATAGTTCACACACATACATATGTAAAAAAACTGAAAGGGTATTACTAATTATTATGATACTGCTAATTATTATATCGAAATTAAGTTTTGTGTGTTCAGTTGGTTGTTCTTGTAGTTGATTATAAAACTGTAATTTGGCAACTTAAACCAGATCTAATAAAAGAGTCATGAGGTGCACCGTAGAACTTGAAGAGAGTGGTTACTAGTAAACTCCTTGATTTGGCTTGACTTGACTTGATTCATATGTACTTTATGTATTTATGTTTGATTTTACTTCACAATTAGAGCGTAGATTGCTCAGGAACAAGTTTAAAAATCTGAAATATTCTGTTCTTACCCAGGAGTGTGGCCAGCCGAAGGCCTTGAGAGCCAGGTGGGTCTTCGTGGCAGCTCCGTAGACTACGCAGCTGCACTGTTACTTGCTGCTATGGCTGCCGTACTACTAGCGGCTGTGGGCTATCAATGTGCTGCCACCTGGCGCTGGATAGTGGGAAGGTGAGCTAAATTATAAAAATGCACCATTTATATGTTTGAATTACGATAGTCTCTCTATGCCCTTTTTTTTTTTTTTTTTTTTTTTTTCCCTCGGATACCACCTATCGGTGGCATGTCGGACTCGAACCGACTAAAACCGCACGCCGTCGCCGGGTACTAATAGCCGGGGAACCAGGTATACCCTAGAAAGGAAGTCCCTGGTGCCCCGACATACCTCGGGTCATCTACAGACGAGTAGACGACCCCCCGTGTGGGAACCCCATGTTCCCTGTGCTCCCTGGAAGCGAGCGCGCTTCGCAACGCGCTCGCCGCCACCCCGGCCTGCTTCTGCTAGGGTGACAGATGGCCTCACCTGTCACCCCCAGGCCTGCGCTTATGGAGGACGGAGGTCGTTCTGCGACCTCCGGCGCCTGAGTCGCCTGCGGTGCCTGGCCCGTGCCCAATCCTGGCAGGCCGGGACAGTTCTAAACCTCTCCCGGTCTCGCTCCGCCGTCTCCTTCGCGAGCATAACTTGCTCGCAGAAGGAGACGGCGGAGTTTCACGCACTCTCGCTCCGCACGATAGCCGCAATCAGGCTATCGAGCGAGAGAACTCCCACTCCGATGGCCGCCACGAGGTCTCGCCTCTGCTCGACCCACGCCGGGCACTCTGCCAGCGTGTGGAGAGCCGTGTCCACGGTCTGGCCATCGCAGTGGTGGCACTCAGGCGTTGGCTCCTTGCGGATCAGACACATGTGATCTCCGAAACATCCCTTCCCAGTGATCACCTGCGTCAATCGGTATGAGCCCTCTCATCCGTGAAGTCCCGTGACGCCTCTCGAGCCAATCCTCCATAACGGGTCTTACCGCCGCAATGACGGCGTGCCCGGCGCTCGGTTGCCCGAGTCGTTCCCTCCACTCCCCTATGATGACCTGGCGGAGTTGGGATTTCCGGTCATCGATTTCTCGAATCTCGGGGCATCGACCCAACTCCTGCGCCTCCTTGCGCCACTGATACAGAGCCGCAAGGGCTCTCGCCTCCAGGTCCCACGGTGGAGTTCCGGCCAGGAGACTCGCCGCCTCAAAGGAGATCGTGCGGTACCCCCTTATGATCCTGATGGCCAGCATTCGCTGCGGTCGTCGCAGTATCGCGACGTTGCTGGCCAGTCTCTCTATGCCCTGCTCTTCAAAGATGCCTGACTTGTGTCAAATCCGACAGAAGCCTTTTTCAAGAAGCCTTTTTTTTAATGCGTAGGGAGCAAACGAGCAGATGGATCAATGGTAAGTGATGTATTAAAAATACACCCAAGTTTTATATTTTAATTCTGAAGCACGTTACTATAATCATTTTAAACTATTTTTTTATAACATTTCTTATAAATCTTCAGTACTTGTTCTAGCTTTCGTAAATCAGTAGTTTTCGAAGCTAATCTTCGTATACAACGCTTAGCTTGTGCAGGACCCGCCGTGATGGAGACAGCAACTGCGACTCACTCTCCCGCCAAGCCGCCATACGAATCAGCCACTCGCTGCCAGATCTGCAAGCTGAACCGTTGAAGGAAGAGTATGTGCAGGAACATAAAGATCCAGCAAAGAAGGTAAGGAATACTTTAATTCAAAATCAAAGAAACGTTATTGATGTTCTAATATTAGGCTGTAGAATATTATATTAATTATCCGTGTTAAGGATACGGACTGTCACCACCCCCCTATTCATCCCGTGGATGTCGTAAGAGCCGATTAAGAGACCAAAGTATGCAATACAAAAGTACTGCAAAGAGAAGGAAAATTTGACACAAACTCTATACCGACCCGTCTGGCCAGTATTCTGTAGTGGACCAAAACCTCCTGTCCAGGAGAGGCCAGCAGTGGACTATTAAAGGCTGTTCATGATGATGATATTATGTTGATAAATATGAATAAAATGTAAAGAAATTGAAGTTAACTAAATTTAATTATCACAACTGTAAATGAGATAAAACCGATAACAAGTTATGTGAACATTTTTCAATTAAAAAAATTCAATTAAAAGATTTAAATTTCAGAATCAGAATTAACTTGTTTAAAGGTTTGTGTCTCTATAGCCTCTTCTGAGTATTAAACGGTTCAACCGTTATTTTAAATCAAAAGTCACATGTAACACAACATATTTAAAGTGCATGGTATAACGTTGTCTCTAAAGGTAGTTAGTATTTAAAGGCAATCTTTATACAATATTAATATAAGGGTTAAAGTATGAATTTGCCGATTTGTACTGAAAAATTGAAACTCGTTTTTTTCTAAGATGTAACATATTTATTTCACCAAAATATTTACCCGCATTATCTTTACATTGTTGCCATCTAAACGGAAGTTTATTCATGCCTTTACGATAGAACTCTGGGGATCTAGATTCGACAAACTTCGTCTGAACGCGAAGTCCTGGTCGGCCAAACTGGACGAGACCTGTCCCCGCCAGCAATTATTGCTGCCATGCTGGCGGGTGAGAAGGGATGGGGCGCAGTGGTCTCTTTCTGTGAAACTGTAATGCTCCAGAAAGAGACCGCTGAACGGGATCGGGAGAGGGCCGATCCCGAACGTAGAGGACGTCGGCGCCGATAACAGCCGTCGACGGGGCCAGAGAGGGGACCTCTGGTGGCAAATTGATTGCTGCGGTAGGGCATGGAATGTCCGGCCTGATTGCATTAATATGCGATCGGGCCGCCATGCCGCGATTGAGGGGGGAAGTGTTCTCCCCTGGGATAGGGCCTGATTAGGCATGGTGTCAATTCGGGGAGGACCTGAAATAACATGGTCCGGGTCCTCCCCAGAGTAGGAGACCTGAGGCAGGCCGTCGGGGTGGTTTTTAGTGGAATCATCACATACTCCTGGCTCATAGTCCCCGAGGAGCATGAGATCCGATGGGATTTTCCACCCCGTCAACAAGAAAAAAAAAAAAAAGATTCGACAAACTTTGTGAAAGGATTTTGAACTGAATCCTGGGAAGAAAAACGCGTGGTGCGTTCATCAGCAATCTCAATCCAAACACAGCGTTGATATTTCGGGCCGTTTCTACCGCGTTAGTTTCACGTCAAAACTCGTATTCAAAAATGACTTGGATTTTCGAATTATCCATTTTTCACGTCGCAGCTGAATAAAAAAACAATTGAAAGTCGAAAATAGCATGTTGCACTCTTTTAAAGAGAAGAACCTCATAGGTAACACGTGAAAAAAGTTTCACACGATAATCTCACACCATGAAGGTCTTATATCAATTCAAAGTATCTACTACTATGCTACGGCATTTTTTTTTAAATTGTGGATGGAAGTGACTACATGAACGCCTGCAACTCAGGAGTCACAAGGACGTTGCTGGCCTTTGAGGATGGAGTACGCTCTTTTCTTGAAGGTTTGAGGGTCGTATCAGTCCGGAAATACCGCAGCTGATAACTTGTTCCACAGGTTGGTAGTGCGAGGCAAAAAATTCTTGAAAAGGGCACAGTAGTGGAGAGCCAATTATCCAAGTGGTGGAGATGGAAACCCCTAAAGAAATATTTTTTTTTGTTTTAATGTCATGAGAGATTGAGATTTTTTAGTTTTATAAATGTGTACATCAATTTATGTATATATCTTATTTTATTACATACATACGTTTTTTCAACTTTACGCCCCATAATATAAATCGTTTATAGTATATATTGCTGAGACTTTGTTTAGAAAAACATATGGAAAGCTTTCTGTTGTCGATAGGGATTTATTTCTCTCCTACTTAGATGACTTTGTGTTTGGAAAATATCGCTGTTTTAATAGAGCATCATGATGCCGCTTTAAGAAGTAACAAAAAAAGAGAAGATAATTTCTTTCCTATTTTATTTTAAGTAATACATTTAGACAGACACTACTAATTTGTCATCTTTAGAACAGAAGAAAAACATAAATGCTTTACTGATGTAGGTAATCTCAATCTGAATCCAAGATAAAACCTTAAACCTAGATATCTGTCTATCAGTAATTAGTGAGAGAAACTACCTTTTTTATCCAAAAGTCAGTAATTGGAATAATGAACATTTGTAAATGGGCTTACTGTTTATCAATAAGAGACCCTGTGAACCTGTGTTTAAATAAACCATACTGCAGCAAAAACACCCCATCTTTATTAAATAATAATATTTTTTATTGACATAGAAAATAAGTACAGTGCTTACAAACATTCATATTATCATAACAGCATCAGTGAAAACTTAAGCAGTCTAGCTCTGACACCCATTGTAAGAATTAACTTGAGTCATGGGTACCAGTTCTTCTCACAATTGTAGACTTATGATAAGACGCGTATGTGCCTGCGTGCGTGTGTCTCTCTGTGTGTGTGTGTGTGTTTAATTTTATAGCAGTGTGAGTCTCATTAACTTCTCGGTTGTGACGTACAGAATGTTCAAGTAACGAGTTAATTACTTTGGTTTCTCAAGGTGATGAATTTCCCTCAACTGTGTTTTATTTGTATGTATAATCTTCTTCCGTTTCCGTTTCATTTTAAGTTTATAAAAGTGTTAATTATAATTTAGTAGCATTATCTTTTGAAAATAGTTGAGTAGGTATAAAAATTCTTTTTATTTTTATTCTTGGGAAAACACTTTTCTGCTGCATATTTCTCAACGTTGTGACAACTTTACACTTTGTAACCTCAAATAAAAATTTTCGTAAATTTAAACCATTAGATTCTTTTCGTACATTCATTAATTACATGTAATTCAAATCAAATTGAAGAAATTGTATTTTATTTTTCGACCACGAAATTTCTTCAAATTATTTTCGCTTTAGGTAAATTGTAAAATAGTTGAGTGTGCCGCACTTTATAATAATAATAATATATGTCACACATCTCACACACGGCCGTCTGATACCAAACTAGGCAGAGCCTGTACTATGGTAACCAGACTGCTGATAAACATACTTATTTATTTCTAAATACATACATATTATAGATAAGTTACACCCAGACACAGAACAAATGACCGTACTCATCACACAATATTTGTCTTGGGTGGGAATCGAACCCACAACCTGTGGTTTAGCAGTCACGGTCACTAATCACTAGACCAACAGGCCCGTGAACAGGGCCTGTTGGTCTAGTTCTTTTTTTACCATTGGAAAGATTGTTTTCCTGTGCCTATTTCTCAACAGTATAACAATTACACATTTTTGTATGTCAACTCCATCATTTGATCGACATGGTCTGTAATTACGAGGGCGGGTCAATAAGTCCGTGACTTTTTGAATTTCTGACATCTTTACTGAAAAAGCAACACTACTCCTGTCAACAGGCATCTGTCAGTTGACTCCTGTCAAAATTTGAACTTGCTGCGTCAGTTAGTTTGTGTTTGACAGCTATCTTTATCAGACTACCCAGTAATTTGAGAAAAAAATGGAATAAAGTGAATTTCGTGTGCTTATTAAGCATTATTATTTGCGAAAAGAAAAACACTACCGAGACCAAGGCTAAGCTTGATAAATACTATGGGGACTCTGCACCATCGATTTCAATGGTAAAAAATTGGTTTACTGAATTTCGTTGTGGCCATACAAGCACTGAAGATGCCGAACGTCCCCCAGTTGAGGTCTCTTCACCCGAAACAATCGAAAAAATTCACGATATTGTGTTGGCCGACCGAAGATTGAAAGTGCAAGAGATTGTGGAAGCCGTAGGGATCTCGCATAGCTCAGTGGTTTCAATTTGAATGATCACTTGGGCATGAGAAAGCTTTCCGCAAGGTGGGTGCCGCGATTGCTCATAGTCGACCACAAACGCAATCGTGTAACAACTTCACAGGAAGGTTTGGCGTTGTTTAATCGCAATATGGAGGAGTTTTTTTTTTGTAACCGTGGACGAAACATGGATCCATCACAACACACCAGAGACCAAACAACAGTCAAAACAGTGGGTTTTCTAAGGGTGAATCGGCGCCAAAGAAGGCCAAGGTGGGTTTGTCAGCCAATAAAGTTATGGCGACTGTCTTTTGGGATGCACGCGGGATAATCCACATTGACTACCTTCAAAAGGGAAGAACAATCAATGGGGAATATTATGCCAACTTATTGGACCGATTCAATGACGATTTGAAAAAAAATCTACCTCATTTGGATAAGAAAAAAGTTATTTTTTACCAAGACAATGCAAGGGTGCACACATGTGCAGTTGCCATGGCAAAAATCCATGAATTGGGCTATTGCTCCTTCATCCGCCCTATTATTATTAAACCTGAAGAAATGGCTTGGAGGAAAAAGATTTGACTCCAATGATAAAGTCATCTCGTGAACAAAGGCCTATTTTGAGGAGGTCCTCAAAAAAAAAAAAAAACAAAAAATAAATAAAAAAAAAAAAAAAAATAATAAAAAAAAAAAACATTTACTATAAAATATATTGGAGGGGATAAAAAAATTGGAGAAGCGTTGGACAAAGTGTATAGAGCTCAAGGGAGACTACGTTGAAAAATAAAATGATTTATTTATCAAAAAATCTGTGTTTTATTCCAAAAGTCACGGACTTATTGACCCGCCCTCGTACCACCTACTTTTTACCTCTAAATTTTATGGAACATCTGCCACTTTCAATGTATTTTTCGATTATGATCTAACCGAAACTTCTTATCACTTTATTTCATATAGACTGTTTAATATGGTTCTATTTGTGACCACAACATTTTGTGACACTTTGTATATAAACAATACGTAAGAGAAAAATGCGAGAGCGTTTTAACCTCGATGTGTACGGATGTGGAATTTGATTCTGTTGATATTTCACCCAATGCCATTAGGCCGAGCATTTGTGGATGTAAAAGTATGACCATGTATGTAATTCATTGGTTGTTGTTGAAATTAGAAGTGGAGTAAGAAAGTGTTTCAATTGAAATTCCAGAACAAAACATAAAGTAATGATGTATGTGCCGTTTACCTTGTTTTTTTTTTATATTTTATTAGCTAACCCGTGCAGCCTTGTCTGTTTTTCTCCAAAAGGAATAAATTTTGCCTGTTTTCGAAACATTTTCCATTGATACTCGGATAATTACAACTTTTTTTATTCTTTGAAATTATTTCT
The DNA here is from genome assembly GCA_902825455.1 of Arctia plantaginis. Lineage (NCBI taxonomy): Eukaryota > Metazoa > Arthropoda > Insecta > Lepidoptera > Erebidae > Arctia > Arctia plantaginis. Next base: position 4,204,804 of record CADEBD010000226.1, on the reverse strand, counting down.
TTATATGTGCTGTAAGACGTTTCTTTTTACCAAATTTCGTGATTCTAGGTCAATGGGAACTACCAAATAGGTTTTCGACCCAAACCCTATAGGGTACTCCCGGTTGACCTAGAATTGTCAATTTTGGTTGAAAGCAAGGTCTTACAGCACAAGAAAAGAGAAAATTCTGAAAAACAAAAAGTTGAAAATTAAGGTAAAAATTTTTACTTACAAGTTTTCGCGAAAATCGAAATTTGCCATATCTTTATATTGTGTTTACTCAGGTACTTGATTTTTATACACCATAGACCTCAGTATTTGGTATAAATTTCAACTTGCTAGGTCTACCCGTTCCTGAGAAAATCGGTGGTGACACACGGACAGACGGACAAGATAGTGATCTTATAAGGGTTCCTTTTTACCTTTTGAGGTACGGAACCCTAAAAAGTGTAAAAACTACTTATAAATATTCAGAGATACTTATTTTAAATGAGAAATCTAACAAAAAATCACCTTTTTTTAAGTACTGCTACTACAGACTAAAAAAAAAGTATCATTAAACATTATCGAATTACCAAAAGCCATCATGCATTTCGTTACAAAGTGAATGAATCATCTCACATTTCTATTGTGTTGTCTTTATGCGGTATTATGAAAATGGCTCAACAATATATACAATATTATGTAGATATATTCTTTAAAGTAATAATACTGAAGAGAATATCGACTACAGCAATATTACCAGTCAATGCTTTCTAGTGCGTTTGTTCTTTGTTCAAGAATTTTAATCAGAAGCTTCTTTGAACTCGTCTAGATGCAAGAATAATTAAAACTAGGAACAGTGTAGACATCATTGCCTTATTTGACTTTTAAGCCAGAGCGAAAATGTTTTTTTTTTTAATTTGCAACTTCAGCTTTTGATGTTATTGCCCACCTTTATATTGATGATTTAAGCATTGCCCACCTTTTTTCATTCTTACCACCTTGGTCCCGGTTGCCATACGAACATCTGTGGTAATCGTTTTGGGTAGTTAAAGCCCCAAAAAGTATAACAACAGTCTTTCTACAGAACTTCGATATCGCCTAGTACTTGGGTTGTTGAGGTCTGATGGCAGTCGCTCCGCGTGAAAAATCACAGTTCAGTCGTATCGTAGTAGAGTTAAAACCGACCCAACCTAGTTTGGGAAAAAGGCTCGGAGGAAGAAATATGAAATTTCCGCTTAATACATTCAGTTATCACACACTCACGAAAAAGTCACTTGACTCTACCCGAACACTGTGAACTTCCTTGATCTATTTCATCAGTATGCTGTAAACATATACATGTAAATATATATATATGTATTAATACATGAAATTTCTCGAGGTCGTACACTTACTAAAAAACTCCCTAAGGGATATTAATGTAGGAATTGTGACGTCTTTATGAAATCAATTTTAGGTTCGAATATTCTGTTGTATGTTATGTTCTGCTTATTGACTAAATGTTCTATTGTTGTACTAAAATTCAATATAAAAGAATATCTTGTATTTCAGGTTTATTATATACCTCAAACAATTTCAAATCCATTTTTATATTCTGATTTATTGAAACTATATCCTTGACTAATTTTCTAGAAAGCAGCTTGTGTATTATTAATTGCAAATGGCTTTCACGCAAATCTTTAAGTGGAAAATTATGGCAATATATTACTGAGAGTACCAAAGTTTTATGAAGATATTCTCTTTTGGATGTTTTACTTAGCTGCTTTATTACTAATGGCAGTGTTTTAACACACCTGTGTACAATACACAATATATTACCATCTCGCCTCTTTGTAGACATTAACCTCTATGGTAGACAATTTATTTCAAAAAAGCTAATTTATAAATTCAAATTAAGAAAATTAAGAATAGAATATTTTCAAATTAAAATATTAATAGATTGTATACACGTCATTCATAATTTTAAAACATCGTGTATGTGTAAATGCTTTAGGGAAAATAATATGAACGACTCGTTTTTTTTTTAACCAAATAATGGATAATTAATTAGATATTAATACCTATTACAACTATTTTCATTCATCAACAGTATCTCACAACTCTTGTAAAAACCTTAAAAATAGGGTAAAAAATTGCGTGATTTTTTAACGTGAACAATTAAACATTCTTGCTAAGTGGTAAGCAGTAACTAGATATCTGAGTGTTACCACTTTACAATTAGCCCTAGTCAGGTGTTGACCTACGAGGGTATCCACACGAAAAGAGAGCTTATAATTAAGTGGTATTTAAATAAAGGACAATTAACTGAATCATTATTATTGATTTCCTAGAAAATTTAATTACAAAATATCTAAATCTTACGACCCAAAATAAAATATTTTTAATAGTGAAAGCTTTTTTTTAGGTTAAATGAAAGATATTTGCAGAAAATCACAGATATATTAAAGTTGAGAAGTCAAACGACTATTCAACTATCTCCCATGGGATCAAGATTACTCTTATCGGGGAAGGGTCAAATTGCTCTGCAATCTTGCGGACTAGATAATACACACCGCAGATCTAAATGGATCCAAGGAACTGGTTTAGAGAAGCTTAAGTCTGTAACATAAATCTTTTATATTTAGATATATTATATTTACATATATTTATTTAGAACCTTTAAAATGTTTATGATTGGAATACCAATGAAGACTTTAATCTAAACTAACTACTTGATTTAAAATAAAAAGATAATTGAGCGTATAAATAAATATGGTTAACTATTTTATCATTATTATTCTGTATTGTTATTAAACAAAAAAAAGAGCAAGTCGCATAAAATGTCACATCTGACACCTGACATCTCACAAATCAAAGAGAGCTTTTTTCCACACCTTGCTGATCCACACCCCGTCTCTTGTCATAAAAAGATGTAACACATCAAAAAATCCTTTCATAAAAAAGTTGAACCGACTTCAAACAATATTGACGGACTAAAATTTTTTAAATTATTACAAATCTAAGTAAAAAACTATAATAAGTACCCTCAATATAACAGGTAACATTATAATAGCTATAGTCCCTTCTAGTCTGTTTGAACAATATTCGAGTAATTATTTTTTAAGTTTTAGTGCTCTTTGTCAGTATTGTTTGAAGTTAGTTCAATTTTATTTTAAAAGGATATATTTTACCATTTTGAGTGTAAGATATGTTTATAATGAGTAGAAAATTGCGATATTTAAAACACTACGTACCGTATTGTATAGTACCAAACTGTAGTATGCTAGATTATGTTAAGTATAGTTTAATAAGTCCGTTACTTTATTTAGATAAGGTAGTAAGATGTAGTAGTAAGTAGTAGTAAGATGTGACACTATATTTTTTTAGTCACATTTGAATGGAACTAAAGGGGAAATATACCTTTCCAAATAAAAAAGAATTTTAAAAATCGGTTTACAAATGAAGGAGTTTTTAGGTAACAAACATAAAAATATTTGCCTAACAAACTTTTTTTTGTCTAAATGTTTGGTAATCTCATATATTTCTCTTTTGTGCACAAATCTCTGTAACCCAACACAAACACCTAACAAATATCTTGAAAGAAAAAAAAACAACGTTACTCAAGGTTCCAACGTTTCTGAATAACGACGACCAACGAGTACCAATCTGAATTACATAATTTAGAAAACTTAACTAATACATGTTGGCCTTATCAGAGGTCCAACTCGCCCCCTAAGGCTCTAATTCTGAGGGGAGGAGGGGAATTAAAGTGCATCTAATCCTAATTTTCCCACCTTAAATTGACGGTAATAGGAATTATTATATACCTACCCAGACATATGACATAATGAGTACCAAGTGTATGTTTGCAAAATGTGTAGGTATATGTCAAACATATTTTTTAAGAAATTCATATACAAAAGAACTGTTATAATTACGTAAATTACAGACATCATTATAATTATTTACGGTTTTATATTAAGGTCAAAGATTTCGAAACACGCCTCCTCATTTCGCCATTTTGCCTCTGGCAATACCCAAGATAAATCTTACCACAATACAAAATATTTTTACTTACATTGTTATGAAGAACTTGAAAGATTATATATAGGCCTTGTGGAATAAATCTAACTACGTATTGTATTCATAATTCTCAACAATACATATATTTCGCTAAACAGCTATATTGCTCTTCATTTTTGAGGACAGTGGTTTAGCGGTTTTGTTTCAAAAATGTATTTAAATGTCTCTGAGGTTAGTGTCATTCTTTCTATTTATTTAATTTATTTTCTTTAATAAAAAGACAACTCATTAGGAATATATCCTGTGCCGTAGGGAACTTTACAAACATACATTAAAAGGAGACAAAGAACACCCAGTCTCAGAACGACAATTTGTGGTTCACACAAAGCGTCGTCCCATGCAAGGATCGAACCCACAACACTCAGCGTAGTAGTGAGCGGCGTGGCGACCACTTAAATCACTACGCAATCCGTGCAGTCAATTCAGTATCAATTAGTATCTACGAAATTACTGGATGTGTACGCAATATTCTATGATGATCCTTTTGGTACTTAATCTTAAATAAACAAATTTTATCTTAAATAAACAAATTATAACAATTATATCATATCTTAATTAAAAAAATTATATCATATCATTTACAATATTAGTTACGACTATCTAAGAATGGGTACATTAAATGTTGCGCTAGATGTACAGCAACAAAGATAGTGCGGTTTTATGTTAATAAATACCTTTTAATACCAGTTGTACTTCAATTGTTATCAAATTCACAACACAAAACTATATGAGTAGGTAAATATAAAAAGTCTTAAGCATTTTCTGTCGGTTCGTTAAAAGCCCTCAAGTATTAGACTCGTACTCTCTCAAGCGCATTTTGTTCCTGAAAATGAACACGATATTATCCAAGAATCTGTAGTGGACACAAAGCTTGCTCCTCACAAAGAAAATAACTTTCCTCTAATATTTTAAGCCGTGAGCTTGCGTATGTGGAACTTGTTTTCTAATTAGTAAGATAAATTAGTTTAAATCATTGTGCCAATGCATTGTATTGAATTTTGTGTATTTTTGATCATGGTATCAAAACGTATGTGCTGTTTTAAAACATTTTGCAGTAACAAATAAAAATACGATAATCTTTTGCTGCTGTTGGAAAAAGTTCAAATGTGCGTGCGAGCAATGGTGGCAAGGTGTTTTTATCTTTTGTAAAACATGACCTGTGGTACTTTCGAAAAATAGCCTCTAAAAATACTCATCAGGAAGGAGTGGAGTTGGCAATAGATTTTTACACCATCTAAAGGTATCCACATCAGATTTGCATAGAAGTTGTCCTCTTAATATGTGAGAGACTCGACAATATAGGCCACCGAGTAGCGTGGTGTAAATCTGCTGAGTAACAATAGTCAAGAATATTATAGATGGCTCTTATACATGCAGATTGCCTTAGTGAACTTTGGAAAGTGCGCAGTTCTTACAACGTTTTGCTTTTGGGGCATATCAACCATTATTATTATGTGTGGTGACTGCTACATACTTCTAACGATGAACACATCCAACTTCATAGTAACTATTTTGTGGTACTACTACTAATGAAAGTTCTCGCGGCTGTGTCAAAGCTTATTGGGCCACAGCCCGCCAGGTCTGACCACAGTGGCTGGTCGTGGGATCCACACTTTGTGTTTTGGACGCCATAACACCCGTTCCTCCTTAGTATGTAACTTATTTAATTAAAAAGTAATGATCAAAATAAGCTAACAAACAATAGATATGTCTGGTATTAGAAATACATTGATATAATCTTTATGAAGGATTCTTTGTGGTTAAAAAGATAACGTGTTAATGCCTTTGTTCTCACATGTACAAAAGAAGTTAAAAAACCTATAGATCTATATTTAGCGTAACATTTTGGGATACGTGCACACGCATCCATGATTTTTACAAAACCCACTGAATCGGTATTGTTAAACATTTTTATAATGCTTTTAAAATAAGAGCTAATGGTTTTTAAGAACACTGTAAGCTTTTTAAGATAGAAATATAAGTATTTTTTTTTTTTCTGTGTAGATGGCAACACATAAAGTGACTGTATTTATTTATGATGATGAAAATACGTTCTTGATTCTCTCAAACGTTTTGTGTGTTTACCTTTCAGTTTAAGATCATATAAAAGTTAAACAGTATTCATTTAATACATATCATTTAATAAACGTTCATACATAGTTACTAAGAATTGATGTAATTTGTAAGAAAACCGTTTGAATTTACAAATTAAGCAGAACATTCCAGCACTTAGACATATTTGTACTATATTTATGTAATGTTTAACAATGTTCTAGAAACCGCAGCTGATAATAAATACAGCTGTTAACCGTTTCCATCAAAGGAAACACAGTCTTATATACAGATGAATTACTTTAAAGTTGGTAGCCGCAAATTAGCACGCAAAAGAAAATGGGTGGGTAATCCGCCAATCCCATCTAAATAATATCTTTAACCTTAGCCATAGCTACGTAGTGGTATACATTAGGCATATTCTCATCCATACTTATGTATATTATGAATTGAATCGTACGCATGGAATTTGAAAAGCGCTGCCTTAGTGCGTTCGATTTCCGGACCGAGCAAAATTTTAAAGGAGTTTTCTGAGAGCAAAAATAGCCTAAGTTACTCCTTATATAGAGTAACTTATATACAGCTACTCGGTAGTGAAATATTATCAAAATCGGTCCAGCCATTTCGATGATTACAAATGTTTTTGTTTGTCTGTCTCTTTGTTCCGGACAAACAGGCAGACAGACAAAACATTTTAAACTGGGTATTAGGTATAGGTATCGTGCAAATAACCGTGTGAGCAAGGAAGGAATCTAATATTTTAATATTACAAATAGACACTTCAATTTTATTTATTTGCATGGATGTGAAAGTGAGTTTGTTTGCTTGTCACGCTTTAACACCTAAACCACTAATTATATTACTTAAGAAAACCTAAAACCAATGGTGGAGCCGCGGGCGAATATAATAAGTCATAATAAATGACATCTTCACCCTTTACCCTTTTTTTTTTTTCCGTGCGGAAATCCCCTCGGATTCCACCTGTCGGTGGCATGTCGGACTCGAACCGACTAAAACCGCACGCCGTCTCGGGTACTAATAGCCGGGGAACCAGGTATACCCTAGAAAGGAAGTCCCTGGTGCTTCACCCTTCACCCTGGCACATTGATGAGAGATTAGATTAAAATAATATTTGAAGTGGGTTGTATATTGTGTACAAATTTGAGCTCAATAGGTCAATGTTTTTGAGTTTTTGAAGCGTGCACAAACCAACCTTAGATTTTAATATATTTAGATAAATAAAACGTTCCAAAAAACTAATGTAATTTATAAAAATAAAGAAAAACATTAAAACCACATTTTAGACGTTGTTGTTAACTCCATAAGGTACATTATGGGTTTTCACACTGTAACGACTTATCGATTAAAGCTTATTTTAAGCAGAATCTAATATTGAAATCTACTACTTTATAGCTACTAAAGTGTCACTGGTAATATCTGAAGTCACTTAATTAAGCTGCTGCTGGTAAAGTTTTAACGTCTCAAATATGCAACTGAAGCTGAGTTTATTTGCTTTTACGTTTGTTATGCTTGTATGTTCAAATTACTCAACTGATTGCGGTAAAATTTATATTACACGTTATCAGGAAGGAAGCAGAGGGAAGGAAAACTTGACACAAACCCTATACCAACCCGTCTGGCCAGCGTGGTATAGTGGGCCAAAACCTCCTTTCTAAGGAGAGGTCTATGTTCAGCAGTGGACCATTAAAGGCTGTTGATGTGATGATGTGATGAGATGTTATCAGGAAAAGGATATAGGTTACTTTTTTCTTCAAAAAGGCAGTGTCCTGAGATATATTTATTTATTTAAACTTAATGCACGTGTTGTGGACTTATTGCCATCAGGCATTCTCTCCCAGTCGACCTTCAGGTGAAGTAGAAATATGATGCGGTAGGTGCAAAGATAAAATATCAAATATTTTCATAGTTCATAGTATGGTAAATAAAAATAAGCCTACATTAGATATAACAAAAATATATAAATTTTGGTAGTACATATATTATGATATTAATATGTAAGTCCAGAAGTATACACAATAAATACACAGTCAGGTACTAGCGTTGTGATTGTTCTGCCAACTCATTCCGAAGAAGTTTGCGTACTTTTTACTTAAATGTAAGGCGGCAAATATCTAATTTTATTAACAAGATCTATATTAAAGCAAGCAAAGCAGCTGCCAAAGTCTAGTATTTACGTATATTAAAAAGAGATTTAACAAAAAAGATTCGAACCGGTCCGACGTGCAATTGATTCTAGAAAGGATTGATAAAACCTTTTTTTAAAGTATCAGACTATCACATCACATCAAACTATAACATCCCAAATACTAGGAGATATCGATGTTCTGCAGAAAGACTCTTGTCGGACTTTTTAGGGCTCCAACTATTCGTAACGATTGCCACAGAGGTTCTTATGGCAATCGGGACCTACGGCTTAACGTGCTCGGAGGCACCGAAAAAAATTCAAGAAAATCGTGGACCTTACACATTAATCCATACGTATATAGGGGTTGGATATAAAATCTCTACTTTCATTCACAGTCGATTTTTTAATTGAACTCCTGAACTAAGTCGAATACTAAACTAACTCAAAATTGAATGCCGAATTAACCATCATCGATGAACTGTTCGCTGAAAACACCCTACGTCTGAAGTCTGTTCTACAACTGATAGGTGAAGGTTAATTCGGAGCTCTAGTGAATTACGTTCGAGTGTTAACAGCCTCTTTGATTAAACTTGTATGTAGTGTGTCCGTGTTATTTCTTAATTACAAGAACGAAATAATATCTACGAAAGACGTGTGCCACTCTGCACTTCACGGAAAACGGAATACGCAAAAACTACGCTGATATCACTGTGAACAGCGTCCACGCCCTTAGTGATAAGATACACATTCGATTTAAATTGAACGTACTCCGTAGATGTGTTTATCTAGCTGTGAAGTGTTGAATTAACGTTGAATCAACTGTTGCTATTTGCTTTAATTGTATAAGGCTTAAGTTTTACTATTTAATTCGTATTTCAGTAGTTTTTTTTCCCATGACACAAAAGTAACTATTTAAAGTATTTTTCTGAAGATTTGGAACTGAAATTTAATTGCGATAGTGTAGGAAAAGATACATAGAGATTTATGTAAAGATTAAGATTTCAGTGTGTTACTAGATTTTAATTATGATTTTATTTACAGGTTCTTCGTCAAACGACGTTGCCTATAGTGCCGACGCGTCATCAGACCTTCCAAAGACAACTGTCGCATCGTCTCGACCTACCTTCAATCCAGTTCAGCATCTGCAGCCTTGAGCGCGCTGACTCTTCTATTGGACTTATAAAGGTTAGTATTTAAAACAAGTAATCCTGCTAAGGTAAAACCTCTCCTTATACAACACTTGGTTAACGGGTACGTTTAGAGTTATTTAATTAATGATTTCAGAGCTTCTGGGAGAAAGAAAGGGTTTCTAATGTTCGGTTTCGAACTGTGCAGTACTAGACTGAGACTGTACCCATACTCTGTGGAGACACTTAACTTAAAACCAATCCATTGATTTTTATCTGTGTTTTATTTGGAGTTGAAAATTTGATTTATTTAGTCTTTTCTCCATAAATAAGTAAGTTGCTTAAATAAATTTATAACTTTAAACATAAGATTAATGTATTTCGTTACAAACGTAGTAACTGTACTGGACATTTTCAGACCCTAACTCATTTTTCATTTTGCTTCATAAATGGTTACTGTCAGGTTTTGAATAAGATTTATATGCTAAAACATGAGTATATAAATTTAGTCTAGCATTATCTACGTTTGAATTATAAAATGAATCTGATGACGGGTTTTCTCTCTCCCAAAACACGAAGGATGAAGTTTCTACCGCGAAATGTTGGTTGCGACATCTAATGGTTCGGTATAAGACATGTTGATTTTGAATTACATGTACAAAACATATATTAATCCACGGGATTGCGCTGATTGAATACGTTGGGGCCTTAATGATTTGATCGTATTGGTTATGCTATTACAAAAGAAAAAAATACCTTGAAACAGAAGGCGCTAATAAAACCAATTCTTCCTATTTCTATTTTTTCTATTTTCTATTTTATTTCGGGGCATCGCTGTGTGTAGTAAGAGTTTTAATTGATTTCTCTTATTACGTTAGTTAGCTGTCTTTGATAATATAATCCTTAGAATATATTCTATTTCCAAGAGTCAGATGGGCAATCTCAGTATTGAGATGTCCAAGAAATAGCCACATCACCGTATATCCATCCTGCATTTGGTGTAGCTATATGGCCTTGACATGTTACAATAATAATATTCAGGTTCATAACTGCGATTTCTAGATCTAAACTTAGAATAGCTTGTAATTCCTGTAGTTATAGTTGCGTATTGAATGCGCAGTGTGTGTGGCATTCTAGTTTTATTTGAGTTCAGAACAAAGACAGTTTATATATCACTACGATGTATAACAGAGGCTTGATATCGACTGTTCGCTCCCCTTTTCAAGATGGCAGGGACCTTCGGTTTATTTTTAAATAGCTGCAAGGCTGTTTGTTAGTGGCTAGTTTTACTTAGTAATCTTTTTGTTTTCAAATTGTTATTGAATAGAACGAAATAATATTTCGTAGGATATACGTCGTATGTTCTGATTTCTACAAAGCAATAACATTGATTTACTGCTTAGAAACCATTTATTATAGACGTACTGGTGTTTATACTCTATACTAATATGAAACAGATGAAAAGTGTCTTAATTTGTTTGTTTTATGTGCTAATCTTGCGCAATATATAACTGTGAAAATTATATTCATTTAGAAATGTTATAGGCTATGTAACATCACGCTATCAGTTTTAGAAGTAGAAGTAGTAAGACTGCGGGAAATGATTAGTACCACTATCCTACAGTAACGCTTCTTAACAATACCTACTTGCAAAGTTACCTTTAACTTAACCTTTAACATAATGATGCTAATTCTGTTGTTCGAAAACTCTCTAAACTAAACTAAAAATCACTAAAAATTGTTTAGTCCTGTCAAACAACGTTTAGTATTCTGAAAACGTAGTACTTGACAGGACCAAACGTTTTTTTTTGTGATTTTTAGTTTAGTTTAGAGAGTTTTCGAACAACAGAATTAGCATCATTATCGAAAATTGGCGACATTGTTTTTCAAAATACTTAGAGTATTAATTGAAATTTGTTTTAGACATACTATTATGTAATATAATGATCGTCCTTTTAGTAAGTGATATATTATCAGCGTGTGACGAAGGAAATGTCATATTTATTAACGTAGAGTTCCATTTGTGGTGACAGCTGTCGCGAATACAAGACGCCATAATCACACTTTATTTACATGTGCTACTCTTTGTGAGTTTATTTGTATAAACCGATATTACTCTACGCGTGTGCTGTCTTTAACATCTTTTACTTTTAATATTTGACTTTTTTTGACGGGCCTTTTGGTGTAGTGGTTAGTGACCCTGACTGTCAAGCCAGAGGTCGTGGGTTCAATTCTAACCCAGGGCAAATAATTGTGTCATGAGCACACGTCCGTGTGGTGACGCATTAATAATACAGATTGTTACCACTCATATTTCTCCCGTGGGTGTCGTAACAGCACTGAAAAAAGAAGGTAGACTTGAAACAAACCCTATACCAACCCGTCTGGCCAGTTTTTTATAGAAGGCAAAAAACCTCCATTGTATGGAGAAGCCTATGTCCAGCTGGACTGTTAAGGGCTGTTGATGATGACGATGATGAGCACGATAATTTGTTCTATGTCTGGATGTAATTAAGAGCTGGAGCTTTTGCCAGCGGCTCCACCCGCGTGTTTGTCGGTGATAGTGGTAAAAATTAGCCTCTGATACTCTCTGATAATGTAGCTAGTAGTTAGTGTAGTGTAGTAAAGTGGTGAATTCGTGTTAGAAAATCTGTTTAATGGTTTAGTGATGAAAGCGTAACAAACAAACTGACTTTCACATTTTTAATACAAGTATGAAAGAATGGAAATATGGATATTTAAGTATGTTTATCAGCAGACTGGCTATAACAGTATAGGCAGAGCCTGTTTGGGATCAGACTGCCGTGTGTGAGATGATTAACGTTATTATTATTCTTATTATATTGTATATGTGACCTCCTTCATACACGAGCGTCACAATGTCAATAGCTTGGCTTTTATCAAGAAACTATGTACATACGTAAAGAGTATGAAAAAGTGTTGTTGTATTGTGTGCATTGTTTAAAATGTAAGCTTTTTGCACAGAACTAAAACTTAATATACTTCAAGTTTATGCACAAGAAGTGCAGAAAAAAAATAGGTATGTGCTTATGTCAATAAATACAGTATATTTAAGTTGCACCCTCTATTCATTTAAAAAGAGCTTCTCTCTATTCCTTCCTCCCTCTTCAAAACATCACCCAATGAATTTGGGGGGCATTTATTTATACTTCCTTCAAATACATTGCACAAGACGGTGGCCATGCCGTTGGCATTTTCTTTCTGTCGACCTTTGGATAATGCAGAGCTGTGTGTGACAGGTATATATTTGAAAATAACGAGACAAATGACTAAAGAACATTGGTTACATAAATAGGCTAACCTACATTTATACTAGGCATACATAGACATTTATACATTCAATGTAATAATATAAGAATGAACGTATATATATAACATATTATATATTTTAATTATCTTTACTAAACAATAGAACTTGTCCCTAATAGTAGGAAACCAAACAACAATTCAACTGAAAATATATTTAATTATTTTCTTTTTAAATCCTATATATTGTTATTTTTAAGTGTTTTGTTTTTTAGTTCCACATTCACAGTTTACACACGCAAAGCAAGTTAGTAATAACAGATAATATTAATTATTTTCAAACTTAACCCATACTGTGTTTACTAGCCTACAAATTATGTAGATTACCGATTTAAAAAGAGTAAACAAGATAGATTGAACGATTAAATAAGTCACTTGGGGCCCGTTGCGATGACACTGCGATAACATAGACGGCAACCATCCAGGAAACTTGTTACGGTATATATAAATAAAAAAAAGAAAGCCTACACAGAAATTAATGGGCAACCTTGTCGTTGTTTTCTCTCGTGTTAAGACATCTCGTTCTGAAAGAAGACTAATAGTAAACAGTAAGTAACGGACCTCACATGCGTGAGTGAAATATGATAACATAAGTAGTACTGTAGAAATTAATATGTTTGCGGTTTAGTAATTGAATAGTATGGCGCCATTTGTCATCAAGTAGTAGAACTAATCGAATACTCTCGAAAAGCTTTCAGAATGTTCTATGATGTTCTAGAACTTTTCATAATTGTGGCAGTCGGACTATTACAAGTCTATGAATATTCTGGAATTTTCTATTACAAGATCGGATTATAAACGCTTTATGTAATCTGGTGTGGAGACTAGGTAAAACTAGAATAGTTTTACAATACAGCGAGGAATCAAGTGTAAATAATATAAGAGTAATAGTGTGAGTACCAGACTCAGTGAGAATTATTGGTTTTATTGTAATAAAATAAAATAAATTGTGTCTATTTCGCGTATAAATCTTTATTTTGATCTAGTCACGAACTGGTTTGTAATAATAACAAAATCTTGTTTCCTTTTAAGTGAAATTCACCCGGTCTCCGTTCCCTTTGAGGGACCACATTTGAATTTTGTGCATGCTAGTTCTATTTATACAGTGAACGGGAAAGGTTGATATTTAATAAATTAGTTTCAAAAAAGTTTTCACTTTAAATATCTTAATAGGTTTGTCTGGATGTTGAACCACTTTTGAGGTGGCAACTCGATGACAACTCAATGACATGGCAACTCAGGAGTCACAGAATATGTTGCCGCCCTTTGAATCCGCCTTTCTCCCCAGAATCAGGGTGAAGGGCGCCGGTGACCTCACTCATTCGGTGCAAAATAATGAACAAATTATTTACCACTTATTTTCTGTAAGGCTGTTGTACCAGGCCGATCTATCCGGACCATTTTTTTTTTGACCGGATTTTATACCGAAACATGTCCTGACACTAAAATTATTATTTTCAGCGAATTAAGACGGAAGAAGATTCTATCTCAATTTTTTATCTTTTCAAATTCTAAGGTTTTTTTAATATATTTCGGACATTTGACACAACGCCATCTAGCTTCAAATCAAGCAGAGCTGTACTATGAAAGCTAGATTGACTGCTAGAATACTTATATACTTTTTTTTTGTAAATACATCTATATTCTACATAGAAAACACCCAAACTCAGAAACAAATATTTGCAGTCATACAAACATTTGGTCCGACCCAGGAAATAAATTTCATCGAAATTAAATTATAAAAAAAAAATATAATTTTACTGCCTGTGACTGCTGTGCTGAGGTCGTGGGTTCGATACCCACGACCTCAGCACAGCAGTCACAGGCAGTAAAATTATATTTTTTTTTTATAATTTAATTTCGATGAAATTTAAAAGCAATAGTTCTGAAATAGTTCTGACTGTAATATAGACATGTAGCAGTTTCTGGTTTCTTAATTACAAATTCTTTTGTCTTTGTACTCCAATGTGGAGTACTTTTTCATTTATTTTAGTTAGTAATTACTGTTTTACTTTGGGGACTGGATTTTTTGGATAGAAACAGACGAATGAAGTTCGCTGGCATGTTTTAAGTTACAGCTTTGATTAAAAGGGCGGCATTGACTTTATCAAATAAAGTGACTTATTAAATACTAGCCAAAGATCATACTTGTAGTTGACCTAATTCGAGAGTACTATTAACTACGTGACATATCCAGAACATAGCTTTTATTAAAAACCCACACGCAGACGGCTAATTACATTTTTGCTCACATAATCACTCATGTCATATGCAGGCTATCCAATCTAAGGCCTTTTACACTAGGGGTTGTTCCGTCTTGATCCCACTAAATCTCATCCCACTACGTCACTTTCTTCAGCCAGCCCAGTTTTTATTCTACATTCATCCCAGGACATTTTTTATTATTTATGTTCTTAACTCATCCCATTTTGATTAATCTGCTATTCTTAACTTATACCTTACGACAATTTTCTTATAACAACACGTGTTGTGAGTAAATATAGTTTACAAACAAAATTTAAACGACTATGGAAAAAATTAGATTGACACTTTGTTGCACTGACTGACTAACTAAAGCGCAACTAAATTGAAAATATATTTTCATGTTTAATAAAAAAGTTGATTTAAACAATAATATTACAAAAAGATAGATGTGATTAATATAATGTGTCCATATTTTTTCAGTACTTTGGGCTGAGTTAAGAATAAAAAAATAATTTTAAAGGTGAGATGAGTACTGAAAATGGGTTTAGGATATAAAAATAGGATGAGATCCAGTGGGATGAAGACAAAACAACCCCACTTAGAGAGTAAGGCAACAAATACCTATAGCCTTTGACATCGTAAAAGGAAGACGAAAAATATAAGACGAGAATAAAAACGAAAGAAGCCCACAAACGTGGAAGTCCCTAAAAACTGAAGAATACTATTTTTCTGTATGTAAAAGCTCCACAGTCGTATTTTTTCTGCATAGTCCAAGCACACATTCACAGAACAAGTCACTAAACTAACTATTTTGATTATTAGGCTTGTAGTCGCAAAATATCTACCATTGTCGATTCTAAACGACACAGATGAGATAAAATAAATCCATTAATCCGCTAGGATTCATAAACTTATTCGTAACTTTGATATAATGAGCGTTATGAGCTCAAGTAATGCATAGTTCGTGCTTGTGTATTCTTCAGTTAAATAAATACAGATTAAAAGAATTTTAAGGCAGTTCAACCAGAAAGAAAAATAATACAAATCAGAAATGAGAACTTGTATATTGACTATAGTTAACCTTCTAGAATATATTGCAGTTATGGTAGTTAGTTATTATAAGCTTATTAATAATAACTTATTTAAAATAATAGAACACAATTAGGTGCACAATAAAATATAAAATCTTGAAGAATAAATTTGAACATAAATTGTTAAAAAAAACTATGTGTATGTATTGTTTCCTTACGGCTGGCAACTTTCCCTTTCGTGCAGCAAAAGGTACCAGACGTATAGAGTTATTTATATTGTATTATACGAACGAAATATTGTTTAACTTTGAATATAATTCGCGAAAAAAATACATTTTTATGTAGTTTTATTAAACATAGCTGTTAATTACTTTAACACAACCGATTTCAGTAAATAAACAAAGAAAAGGATCCTTTAACCCAATTACTCAGAAACTAAAAAAAGATATGCACTAACTCCCAAAATTACCTTAGTTCCTGATGAGGATGCTCTCAACCGAAATACGTAGGTCACAGCTTTTTCAGAAACGGACTTATTGGTGACTTCTGTTACGTGTTCTTATGTTTCAAAAAAAAATTAAATATAGAAGTGGTATCACCGGTATTAATACAGCTAAATCATCTTAAATTCTAATGTATTCCTTATCCAGTTCTGGCAGTGGGATATTTTCTTTTTAACATGGGACCAATCTCAAATGAAAACTATATATTAAACGAAAACTATATATAAAAACTTTAATATGTTAATCAACATATTAACACAAAAACAACTATATATGAAAACTATATATATAACGATATATTATTAAGAATATGCTTACTTTATTAATGATACGAGTATTATTAGATATTATGACATATTGATATTTATTTATTTGGTACTGGAATAGATGTTTGTCTTCTAACTCAATTGAAGGATATCGACGACGAAGATATTACGCGCTTTTCAAAATAAACCTATTCAGTCTCTTCTTTTCTATTCTTAAACCTTCCAGAATTACAATGTCTGGAAAAAAGACTGGTAGTTCTCTCCAGACTTTGGCAAATAGTTAAATAAACGTTAACCTGTCTGCGTCTTGTAGTCCTTGTACCTTAGCCTTCATCTACCTTAAATTACATTTTAGCTTACATCAATACACAATAATAATTCATTTTAACATATCATTTCACCGCACTAGCCCCTTTGTGTAACACTGATACTAAATTAACATCATTGTTTACGCTTTCAACACGCACTGCCACACACAGACATGTTATTTCCACACGATTTCCGATACGACAGCCCTCATGCTAGACGGTATTATACGCCGTTATTTATTTTTTTGCTTAGTTATCACTATGTTTTCAAAGGTTCTAGAATGTGCTCTTTTCAGTTAGTGTTATTAGATCGATTAACCAAATAGATCACACATTTTAATTAGAATTGGATATGTCCATTTTTGAAGATACGAAAACATAGGAAATATACCGGAGGAAATAATGTTTGAGTAAATCTATCTTGAAAAGAATGATCGGAAAGACTCGTTTTTATTTACATAGGAAAGTTTATAAAAATTGCACAGTAAATTGTATGAAGATTGAATACTTGAATCCAGACCTAATATAGTTTTAGGTCTGGGCTATGACGATCTAGAAACATTTGCATAAATTGATACCAATATATTTTCTTCTCATTCTAATGTTAGAAAACCTTTTAACAACAGACGTGTCATTTCCACATGATTTCCGAGACAGTGCGTAGGGATGACACGAGTAAATGAAGAGGGTGACAATCTCTGTATATAAATTAATGAGTTTCTGAAATAAGTTCAAAATACAATTATAGAATTAATTTATATTGGGTCCATTTTACCGTATAGAATCACTAACCAGAATAAATTTAAATAAACGCGAAAACAAAACTAGAGAATGTATCCAAATAATATAAATGTTGCCACTGTTTTGAAAAGCATATGATTTTTTTAGTTTAACCTTCAAACAAACCCTTGTTAACGTTATCTACTTGTTCTTAAAACAACATTTTTCACTTTTAACATACAGTCGTTATTAAAAACAAAAAAGTTCTCTATAGGTTAACTTAATAAAAATATTAAAAAATAAGAAATACTTTATAAGAAATCGGTTTTTTGGAATAGGTAATTTAAATTGAAGCGTCTCATTTTATAGTCACTGCATTTGGCGACAATCGTAGCAGTTCTACGAGCCGCTACGAGCGTAGCCGTAGCTGAATGTAGCCGAGCGTGGTCAAAGTTATGCTTTACAATTTTGTAAATGAGTGCCATTTCGAAATGTTGTTTTGTTAACTATAAGTTTTATTGCGAAACTTTCCCTACAACTTTACCAGCTGTTGTTTAGTTTTGAATTCACCGAAGTCTTTTATTAGGAAGCTTAGTACTTTATAATGTCCCATAACAGGTTGCTTTGTTCCTTGATTAAGGAACGTGCATCACTTTTTTGTTTAAAAAAGAACATTTGATTCATGAGTAACTTTAAATTACTTTGAAAGTAAATCAACAAGTGAAAAAAATCACTATTCCTGAAAACATTACCGCTTGAGAAGAGTTTTTCTAATCAAATTAGAGGAGAAGAAATTGTAAATCCTATTAATCCTATTAACTATTTTTCCAAAGGACTGACATTACCGCTATCCCAATAGCCTAACCCAATATTCTAAATTGTCTGACACTTAAATGCTAGCAAAACACTTGAGCGTTGGTGGTAAAAGTTAACCAATGAATGCTTTTCTTCTTATTAAAGTCGATTAAAATAATGAATTAACCTAGGTTATCTATCAATATATCTTTGAAGTATGAAAAACGCAATCGCAACGTAATTTTAAAGTTTGGCGGTTAATACTTTTTTTACATCATCATTGCTGAGATCAAATCTGAAGCCACTTCTGAAGAACTACAACTTCTAAAATAGAAATATGAGAGAAAAGATAAAAAGGTATGAGTACTATTAACTTATCAACAATCGCACGAATGAATACATTTTGAATAAATCGATTGTCAATACAATCTTTACTTACACTTCAATTCATATTTATTCAATACTATCTTTCTTCATTATAAACAAAATTTGATTTCGCAAACGCTCAGATTTCTATTTTTCCAGCTGACTTACCGAGACGATTTCATTTAAACAATATTGTGGCATTTATTTAGAAGCATCTTTTATGTAACCATAAAACGATTTATACCTGAAAGGTCGCGGTGGTCTGAATATTTTATTGGTTTAAAGCCGTTAAAATTCGCACGCGTAAATTAAATTTTATACAATTTGGTTCGCGGACGTAAAGCCTATTTTATTATTATAGGCTCGGTCCGGGTGAATGGTTATTATATTATAACGAGTTTGCTATTTGATTGTATTAGATTAGTAATTGGTTTACAATAGGGGTTGGAGACGATTTTATATAATTTTTTAATGCATAATGACAAAGTTTGTTTTCGGCAAAATTGGTTTGTGATTTGGTTAGAGACAAACAAATTGTATTTTCTTTCTGGAATCGAGTGTTACAAGATTGATGATGATTGAACAGTTAGATTTTAACATACTTTGATACAAACTTCTAATTTCTCGAACTTTGCCAATTCTTGAAGAAAGAAACATTTTTTTTTATGGAATAGGGGGCAAACGAGCGGGCGAGTCACCTGCGAGGCAAAAAGTGTCTTGAAAAGCTCACAGTGGTGGAGCGCCAATTATCCAAGTGGTGGGGACGAAAATTAGATATACATATATGTAAGCCAGTGGATTTACATCTTTTTCTTTTCAGCCGGAGCTGTATAAGAATGAGCTTGTCCGCCAATCATCTACTGAAAGTGCTGAGCTGGAGTTCTGCGGCAAACTTCACTTTGCTGTTAAGTATGATCAAGAAGTTGAGGCTCTGGTTGTTAAGGTGTGTATTTATATATATATATATTAGGATTATGTTTATATTTTATTTTAATTTTTACGTAAGTGAAGTTAAGGTAGATAATTTTTTTTGTATTAAAAATTTCGCAAGCAATGACACGGTTCGGTTTCGATATTTATGTACTTCTTTAAACACGCAGCTCAGAGGAATTTTCCCTCAGCCTATTAGCTGCAGTATTTCTTCCATTTAAATGGCCTTTTACTTAATCTACAGTAAGTAGACTTGATCTATCTGTTACTGAGCTACTTCTGAATTATATTGTTCAAGCATTCATTGGGTACTCTGACCTCCAGCCCATGTGCATGTGCATAATGTTAGTGGTGTAAAAATATATCACATAAATATTTCTATAGTTGTATAGATCTTTTGGATGTTGTAACAACCCCAATGAGCCATTTCAACTAATTAACGTTCGTCTTAAAGTACATGTAATTTAGAGGAGCTAGCTTTAATAAGTAAATCTTCCCGGATAATTAGTTCAGATTTTTACGTTACCATTTTGATGGCTAGGGTTGATGCTAACATTTTCAAATATTACTTATACCAAGAAAAAAAATATATATTTAAAAGTATTTTGCATTATTATATCAGATCATCGAAGAAGTGTTCCAAACACTTATCATATCTTCGATTATAGTGTAGCTTATAGTATTTAGGTTCTAGTTTGATTAAAATCTATTTAAGTAATTTATTACTAAAACTTACGAGTTAAATCACATTAGATATACAAATGTTACCAAGTGGAAGTTTTATAAAATATGTAAATAATAAAAATGAAAAACGACCCTATTGCTCTTTTGCCATTCTTGGCTGCAAAGCTCTGGCTTGGTTGTGTGTTCGATTCCATCCTAGGAAAAATATTGTGTGACGAGCAAGATCATTTGTTCTGCATAGATATGTTCATTAAGAAGTATATGTACCCGTTGACAGTAATAGGTGCAGCGCCCAATATTACGTAAGTGGGACTAAGATTACATTTGACTGGCCTGTTTATCTAGTGGTTAGTGACTGACTGCTATACCAGAGGTCGTGGGTTCGATTCCCACTCAGGATAAATTATTATGTGATAAGCATGGTCATTTGTCTTGGGTGTGGGTGTTCTTTATTAATAATATGTATGTATTTAAAAATATATAAGAATGTTTATCAGCAGTCTGGTTACCATTGTAGCTCTGCCTAGTTTGGGATCAGACGGCCGTGTGTGAGATGTGTGAAAATCATCATTATCATCAGCCTATAGCAGTCCACTTTTGAACATAGGCCTCTCCCATTGCACGCCACTTAGATTAAAATATTATTATTAAATATTATACAAAATATGGGCATTTAATCACGTAGAGTAGATAGAAGCAATTCTATCTACTCTTTCCAGATAAAGACGTGAGTGAATGTAATAATGCTTTTGACAGCCCTGCTTTCAAAACAAGAGTCATTGACCTTAGCCTATCTTAAGGCACAAATGACCCATTAAGTTTGCTTAATACTGTAACTTAGAACATAAAAAGGGGTTGTTTTACACAATTATAATAGCTATAGGATTCCAGTGTCTTTACGACACAGTTTACAATAACTATTTTAGATAACATCTCGAGAAAACGTCTCTAAAATGAAGTATTTCTAGTTAATAGGGATATAAAATAAACAGTGATAAAAATATTAGGAATAATAGGGATATATAATAAATAACTACCAAAAAGCATATTAATCTATTGACAATAATGGCCTTTATTAAAATGGCACTGGATGGCGTCGCACGATGTACGGCTTTACCAGAAGCCTGAGTACTGCTGCCCAGGACGGATTGAAAGCTGAAAATTTCGTAGTTTTTCCTTTAATTAAGATGGATTAGTAATGATATCAATTTCACATTACTCATGTTAAGTTCATAAAGTAAATCAAAATCACGGTTTAGGAAAGGATTATCGTGGATAATGCAGTGGATTTGGTAGTTTTTATGCTACCAACGCAAAAATAACCATATTGTAAGTTCAATGTGTGTATCTTTGGGTCTGTCTTTGGTATCTTAACTACTAAACATAAACAGTTTAGTGATTGATGATATGAATATAGTGACAGTGACTACCACTGATCATAGATACATGCCACTTAAAAGCTACGAGTGAGTTGTCGTCCTTTGATTTAAATTATTCTTGAAGAAAATATTATTAGTAAATTTCTAGTCTTTGAAGAATTTTAGGACGAAGGTAGGGTTAGAACAAGGGACAGAAAGGAAGACTAAAAGAAAAAACATAGTTTTACTGGGAGAACAAAGTTAACTACTTTCTTTTCTTCTTTCTTTCTTTCACAGTAAAGCTATTACTATTATTATTACTACTATTTTTATAGAAATTATTTCAATAGTATTAACCATGTTAAAAGTAAAGAAACAATGCACGAATAAAACAGAGGGGGCTGCAAAAATGGGAGCGACGAGGTTAAAATGTGGCCAATAATACACATGGTGGCTGCATTCACGAATAACGTGGTTCCTGAAGTTTAGGATTTATTACATTTCAAGGGTCAGTGGGGACCTGGTCCCGTAGAAAATTTGTTCACAGACACGCTCGATTGGAAGAATGCAGTGTTACAGCATTTTATTCCTGTCGAACGTTAGAATTTACAGTTATTTATAGAGAGTGTGTGGGCTACCGCACGAATGGCACGGGTACTTTATATAACGTGTCTTTAAAAACATTTACAATAAAGACCGAGAGATGGCCGAGACTATTTGATGTTTATATTAGCTAATTAAATTAATTGAAACTTAAAAATTCTAAATCCATTAAAAAAATACAAATATGTTTCGGAAAGCAATACAAAATATCTTAATTCTAAAGTTAGATGAAATATGGAGTTTAATAACCTTCAGGCCATGACTTAAAAAACCTAATGTTATTTTTATAATTAAAAGTTGTGAGTTTGTACGAGTTATTATGAGTTTGTCGTGAAATAAATCTTTGATTAATTATTATTGTATTCTAGGAAAAATGTTTGACCGTTGAACCATACGAATGGTCATGATATCTTTTAGAAGTTACACATTACAAATGAACCTGTTCTTTATGTAATGTGTAACTTTATTTTTTTATAGAGTGTCTCATATATTGTGTTAGACTCTTCATTTATTTAATATGACACGCAAAGCTGCAAGTAAATATTTGCAGCTTTGCTCGCGTAAAAGTGATTTTTCTATACCTTGGGAATATACCTTTATTTTTCTATGAAAGTTGGGATCTGCTCTTCAATTCAATTTCATGGTTATTAGATGAAGAGTAAAATAGCAGTGTATGAAATACGAATATCCATATTTAAGTTTTTGAGACATTGAATTATTATTTGAAGGAAGTGGCAATGTACCTTAAGGACGTCGTTGATCTTGAATTCATTTAAAATTTGAATTGAAACGAAGGTTATTATTTCAATTACCTTACTTGTCTTTTCCTATAGTAGTATTAAGACTTTTCTCTTTTTCTAAGATTTTTCTTTAACTGAAACTTAAATTCTGCTGATACTGTTATTGTTGTTATATATTTATTATTTAAATACGTATATTGCTTAAGTCAGCACTTGCATTTAACTTGCTCCATCTGATAAATTAAGCATGGATGGCGTAGTAGTTTAAGCGGCCGCCACGCCGCTCACTACTACGCTGAGTGTTGTAGGTCTGATCCCCTCATGGGACGTCAGTTTGTGTGATTCACAAATTGTTGTTCTGAGTCTTGGTGTTATTTGTGTCCGTTTCATGTATGTTTGTAAAGTCCCCCGCGACACAGGATATATTCCTAATACGGTAGTTGTCTTTAAAGAAAACAAAAACAAAACTATGTCCTTTTAGAGAAATTCTTTGCAGGATACTGAAACTGTGGCTTAGAAATAAGATGAGGAAACTAAGTGGTTTTAGTCGGTGCAATTCTAAGCTCTCATGCGCTAAGGTACATCAACCTTACCATTTAGCACCGGGGAGCTTAAACACAAAAAAAAGTTTTTTGATCTACAAGTAGACTAAAATTTCATAATGTTTCTTAAATAAATGAATATGGAATGATGGAAGGAAGGAAAATAATAAGGAGATTCCTGACTATACAATATTACCTGTCAAGTAAAACCATTCTGTCTGACAAACGAGTTCGAATTAGTACTCTAATACTAAGTGGTTCGGTATTAAAGAGGCACTGAGATAATCAATCTTAGTAAATTGCATACAAACACGATGGATTTATTCTAAAATTCATCAAATGGGACTTAGTGTATCGATACAATATTGGTTTTGGTATAGGGTTTTGTGAAACAGTAATTTACTAAATATTATTAAAAGAGACTTCGAATAACAAGGCCTTGAACTTTAGAGTTCAACGCCAAAAAAATGCAAAAAAGAAACAATGTTGTTTTGTGGGTTTTATTTAAATAAGTTGAGTAAAATCGGTATTTGGAAATCTATACACTAGATTTACATCTGTGTTTATAGTCTTAGTTTTTCTTGTACATGAATGTCTTTTGAAGAAATACTTCTCTGAGTCCGAGATGTGTTACTGTCTATTGGTGTCAAAGGGCTCTCACCCTGCTATTTATTCCTTTGTATTCAAAAATGTCTTACCTCTTACTGATTTTATTTTTTCGTTGTTTTGGAACGTAACTGCGCCAGTATTTGTAAAATTAACCTTTAAAATACGCTGTTAGGTAGTTCTAACAGCGCGAATATGTAATTTTTTAAATAGTATTGTTAATGTTGTGGATATAATGCAACTATATGTGTAGGATTTATCTTGTATACAAATAATTTCTGTTATATCTAAAAAGAGGCACAATCTATATAATTGTACGCAGTGATAAGAACAAATACTTCTGCTGAATATTTAAAAATTTAAATAAACTATTTCTAAATCAGTCTAAGTAAAAGTCGCGAAAGCTTAATATAATAATGTTTTTATGGGTTTTGTATTTTTGATATTGATCTCTAAAATTCTGGGCATTGTTATTAAAACTTATTTTTTAAAATAAGCTATGATTTTATCTTATATATAAAATTCTCGTGTCACAATGTTCGTTCCCGTACTCCTCCGAAACGGCTTGATCGATTCTCATGAAATTTTGTGTGCACATCGGGTAGGTCTGAGAATCGGCCAACATCTATTTTTCATACCCCTAAATAGTAAGGGTGACCCATCCCTAATTTTTTTTTTTTTGCAATACAACGTTTGCCGGGTCAGCTGGTATGATTTGTAAAATATAAATTGAGTGTTTAAACTCATTCAAACTTAGGCAAAATAAATGATGACAAACACACGATGCAGTTTAGTAAAAATGGATACTCATAGACTATAAATATAATAAAAGTTGGTAATATGATTTATAAAAAAAGTTAAGTATTTTTTGCCAAAATCAACTGATTGAAATCGATTAAAACATAGTTTAAATGAAATCGATTGATTTGATCGAATTTCTATCAATTATTTTGAACTTCAGGACAGAGCATAGGTGCCTGCTGTTGTAGGAAAAATGTTTCACTATCAACAAAAAATATTCCATGAACAAATTGCTAATTTTATTTTGAATGTTATTCTTTTACATTTAGATCTTCGAAGCTCGTGATCTACCCATCAAGGATGTGACCGGCAGCAGCGACCCGTACATTAAAGTGTTTCTATTACCGGACCGCAAGAAAAAATTCCAGACGAAAGTGCACAGGAAGAACTTGAACCCGGTTTTCAATGAAACCTTTTTATTCAGGTACGTAATTGATTTATTGTTAACCTTAAGAAATTAAGACTTGATTTGATTAGAAATTTCAATATGTTAAAAAATATCGGGTGCACTTTTTGTTTTGGTTTTGATTTCATAGATTTCGATTTTGACAAAACCTTAAAAATCTAGTTCGTCATCGTCATCATCATTAGCCTTTATTAGTCCACTGTTGGACACAGGTTTGGCCTTATCTAGTTCGTACTAAGTAGTTCAACGTAATATATTTTAACTGGGCTAATTCATGTCTTGGTTAAATTAAGTCCCTGCAAAAGGTGTCTGGTAGGCTTGCGGTTATATGGGTGAGCGATCATGACCTCTTAGAGCTACTCTCATCTAATCCCAATTGCCGAGAATTGTGGTATCCCTTATTCTAGTTTCCTCGTCTGATCCATTTTTCTTACATTTCCAAGAACGATGAGAATGGAGGTAACAGATCATACAAGGAGGATGACTTATGTCAAATTTTTTGCAACGTTGTACATTGCTTCGCTAAAATTGGCAGCGAAAAAAATGCGTAACAGAGCTTGTCCATGAGGGATTTCTATCACTCCACTAGATCAGATTTTTGTAAATTGTAATATATGTTCATAAAACAAAGATAGATTTTTGAAAAGAAGTAATGTAAATTCTATAAATACCACAAATAGAAATAAACTTGTAGTACCTGCCTCTAGAATCCAAAAGGTAAATGAGGACCTCGAAAAAGGTCAAAGTGTCCGATTTTATAATAAAATTAAATTATTATATTAAGTATTAACAAATTTAAATCCGCTATAAAACGTGGCTTGTGCTAGAGGGCCTACTACTCAATTGTGGATTACATAGAAGACAAAAATGCTTGGGATTAATTAGCGCAGGCTATTTCTTAAGTAAAAATGTAGTGTGGCTAGTGTGTTTTTTTCTTTTCTATTTTTTATGTTTCACTTCATTTTCTCTTTATTCGTTTTTTTTCCTAATCTTGTTTTCTCTTCATTGTCTTTTTACCTTAAAGTCCTTAATAACGGACATACTGGCATACATCAAAACAATGTTATGGTATATTTAATAATGCCATTGTATTTATCTGTGAATTAGAAAAGAGTGGCCATGAGTTTGTTTGCCCTTTCTTCTTATAAGGCTCAATCCCTTAGACACAGGCGATTGTAGATCGGCACAGGCATATCATAGATTTTGTATGAATTTAATTTTTATTTAATTTACTAATTATTTGACAAAACAGAGATTGTTGCAATCGTGTGTGTGTTGATCTAAGACATTAGGGTCTACATAAAAGACGATAGCAAACATTTTTTTTTTTTATGAAATTGAAAGAGTTTGAGTTTAAAGACAATTGATTACATAAAGTATTACTTTGACATGAAATTATTACTAATAAACTAACATTTTAACGTTATTTTTGAGCACCAAGTACTAATAAGGAAGACTCCTACCTACTTCCCCAAATTATAAGTAAAATTGAGTTTCAGCGAACCATCTTGACAAAAATAATTGCTCCTTACTTTAGCAAATTTAATAATGTTGTTTATACATAAATTTTGTTTGTATACACAAACAAATTTGTTGGTTGAAGTGTATAAGGGAACTAAAATATGTTCTCCATTTTATTTCTAAAGGGTGTCTCAGAGTGCACTTTTTAAATTTAGAATAATTATTTTTCGTGCAAGTGGCAACTCTGAAATTTAACAGCTGTCACCTATGTTTATTCCGGTTATTAAAAATGAAACGTTTTTTGACAGAACAATGCATTATAATTGTGAAAACTCTTTACAAAAACAGGGAAAGGCACGCTGAAACCGCTTTCAGTCGATAAAGTGCACCCATAACGAGCAACTGTCTATTGCGGATTTTAGTCAGGCGGCGTGATTTTGCCTTACTTTTTAGAAGATGAGGTCAAAATTGCAGTGACTGTGAACGGCATTCGTTACAGGAATATGATAACGGAGTTCTTGTGGCCTCAACTGGACAGCATGAATCTGGACAATATGTGATTTCAGCAGGACGGCGCCACCTGCCACACCACGCATGAAACAATCGATTTATTGCAGCAACGATTTCCAGAACATATTATCACACGAAATTGTGATGTCAACTGGCTACCAATATCGTGCGATTTTTTTCTTTGGGGTTTTGTGAAATCTCGGGTTTAAACCAGAAACAATTCCTGAGCTCAAATCAGAGATCCAACGATTCATCGGTGAGATACAGTCACATCTCTGTGTAAAAGTCATGGTAAATTTCATGAAAAGAGTGATGGCCTGTCATCAGAGCCGTGGGGGGCTTTTTGCCGAATATTTTGTTCCATACTTAATCGAAACATGTCTTTTTTACAATCAAATAAAAATAACACAACTCTTTCAGAAAATATGTGTTTTAATTTTAAAATGAATAAGTGCACTGTTACTGAGACACCCTTTACACTCGTAGAGACAGATAACTTTGCTTGATGAAGTTACACTATAATAACTGATATTTTTTATTATTATTTATCTATCAATTAATTAAATCATTTTTTTTTAAATTACTCGTGTGACTATTATAATTCAAATTAGTCTATGGTCATTAGTTACACTTCCTTTATAGAGAGAGGCCTATGTGCAGCAGTGGATTATAATAGGCTTCTTATGATGAAAATGAAATAGCTAAAGAAAAAACCATGAGGTTAGTTGACGGGTTCAGATTGACCGCATTATACTTCGGCGTGGCTAGTGTTCAAGGAAAGTTGCTATTTAATAGTAACGCAGAGGAACTCTATGACCACCATCATGTAGTACTGAATACTATTTATCAGAGTTGTTGTTATACTATGACTGTATTTTTGATAGATTTTTCATTCTTCAACTACAGCATATTAAAAATATTCTCTACGAAATTTACATCAAAATAAATAACAAAGGACGACGATTAAAAATCTCCAGTCACGTTTAATTTATGCGTAAAAAATTAAAAAAAGTTTTTGCGTTGTAAGCTATCAGATATAACGGTCGGGAAATCTAGCGGAGGTTGGCGACCTCAATAGACGTCAATTTCATTTAAAATTACAGATTAAATGTAGAATTATTCGAACTTATACCAGAAGCAGAAGTTTGCTATCTTTCAACGCTAAAAAAAAATTCAATCCTGCTATTTGGAGAATTGGCAGCTCACCACTGTGTGCTTTTCATACTTCAAAAGGTGGTTACTTACTATCAGGTAACCCGTTCGTTTATTTCATCATCATCATCATCATCAATCATCAACAGCCTTTACCAGTCCACTGCTGGACATAGTCGTCTCCTTAGAAAGGACGTTTTGGCCTACTATACCACGCTGGCCAGACGTGTTGGTGTAGGGTTTGTGTCAAGTTTTCCTCTTACGACACCCTGTATTCACACTCTGTGGTGTGACAATCTGTATTCTTAATCCGTCACCACACGGACATCATCATCAACAGCCTTTAATAGTTCACTTCTGGACATAGGCCTCTCATTAGATAAGATAGGGTTTTGGCCCACTATCGCTCGTTTGCACTCTCTTTAGCAAAAATATTTATACAACATTTTCCAATTTGCATAAATTATGCTTCTAAACAATTGTGTTCGATTTACCTAATTCATGACAATTCTTTTTATAAGTATAAATCCCATGACTTGGTTTAAATAATTTAATTTAAATCTACCGCACTGGTTTCAAATTTGAAAATGTATCTGTTACCCGTTGTTTTCAGAGGTAGGAGCTTAGTCATAAACTTTACACATCAACTTGTTGCTTGCCAAAACTTTACAAAACTTTTTGCCGATTGACCCTAAATATGAACTTGCACATTGGTTTTTCGCCGAATGTTAGCCTATGAATATTTCAGTTATCTGATTTTCACCGAAGCATAACGTAATAAACTTGATGATTTCATTTTTTTTTATAAGACTGTGATCAGGTTTCTTAATACCGCCCAAAGTTCAAGTGGCTTCTGATACGTTTTCTTAGGAGTACTCGTATCCTCATGTTACGTTACAACATCTTCTTTAATTCAATGGTTCTTATGAAAAAAAAAAAAATTTAAGTTCTTTCCTGACATGTGAAATGTCTAAAGTCAAGGTCAATGTGGAGAATTAAAAATCGAGTTGTATGTTCTTGGAATATATTTTTACTTATTTGGCGTTATCCATAACTATTTTGAAATAAGTAGTTTTTCTCTTGAAATTAATAGTTTATTTCTAACTATTCTTTAAATTTTGCACTTATAACAAACAAGGCATTTATGCCAATAAATAAAAAACTTACTTTAATGCAAGCGAAAGCACGGGGTAAAGCTAGTATTTTTTAAACTAACATTATATCTACCAGACACTCCATTCTAAGTTTTTTTTTGAAAACAAATTTCAGTAATAAGGTAGTATTTATCTGCTCGACGTAACATACTGTGTTT
Source organism: Arctia plantaginis (assembly GCA_902825455.1). Taxonomy (NCBI): domain Eukaryota; kingdom Metazoa; phylum Arthropoda; class Insecta; order Lepidoptera; family Erebidae; genus Arctia; species Arctia plantaginis. The sequence continues at coordinate 4,174,827 of CADEBD010000226.1, read as the reverse complement.
TTAAATGGCACTAATTTATTTTATGGTATCTATTAATTATGGTTTCGAAATGTAAAAAAAATATAGAACATCCAATCACTTAAACAATTAAACACTTGAAATGGTATTAAATGATTTATAAGATGATTCTATTACTTTAAGTTCTATTGCAAATAGTTCTTCAACTACGCAAACAATTTAACAATTTTATGATACCTCAGATTTCAATGCTTAAATCGACTTCAAATAGATGTTGGTAAACTCCAATAAATCTTCAATTGGTCAGAAAATTTTAACTATTTACTCATTTAATTTCAGACAAAATCGACTATTTTTACTATTACTCGAATTATAATACTGTAGTAATAAATTACCTTGACTTTCTGTATAATATTGTGGCGATAGCCAAAGACAGAAAAAAGTATCTCAGCGTCATCTAGTATAGATAAATGAAACTATTTTGTGATTATTTCTCTTCTATTTAAAATTATCGTGCTCATCACACACATACAAATATCAGTTATATTTGTATGTATGTGATCAGCACTGCACTAACCTAACCTAACATCAGTTTTTGGACCTCGGTTCGCCATTAATAAATAAGGATTCTGTTCAGAAAATCTTCCAAAATAAAAGCAATACTCTTTTTCGCCTTGTTTTACTCTTCCTCCTCACGTTTAGAGTAGTAAAACGATTTGTGGAAGATAAAGCTTCAAGGGTTTTTGGATAAACAAAGTTGAATTGACTATGAGTTTACATATTTTTTGATAATGTTTTCATGTTATTTACTCCTTTAGTGTGCCGTATGAAGAACTTCGCCAGCGTTACATCCAGTTCTCCGTATACGATTTCGACCGCTTCAGCCGTCACGACCTGATCGGTCACGTGGTCCTCAAAGGTCTTCTGGAGTCAACTGATTTGCAGCAGCAAATCGAGTATACCATGAATATTCTTGCTGCACCACAGGTAAGTAAAATAGTTTATTGTTTATTTTATTTTTTTAAGGTTTTAGAAAGAAGTCAAGCTAGGTTTAATTAGTCAGTTTAATAAATAAAGGAAAGAGGGTAAAATAAAGCTGGATAAAAATATAGTTGAAAACAATTAATAGTGAGGTATGTACTGTACTGTACCACCTCAATCAAAACGAATCATATGACCCCAAACTTCGAGAGCATTGAAGAGCTTAACTATCCACCTCTTACTTCCATCATCAGATCAGCTTTAAATTTCCAAAATGTACCATATTCATTCAAATTACATATACATACAAAGTTTTATTTCGATTCGACATTGTCGGGATGAATGTTCTTTTCCTCTGGAACAGTCATACTTTGGATGTACCCAAAGTTACACGAAATAAAATTCCTTAACAAACACATCGTTAATGAGAGTCACTATAGCCTCAGGCTTATTTCCTATTTATTTCAACATTAATAACGTTGTAGTAAACTTATTATTATCCTTACAGGAAAACTCTAGTCTCTTAGGAACAACGTTTTTAAAAACAAATCCATGGTTGCTACTTTCTTTAGTATTTTATTCTAATTTTGAAGATAAAAAAGATTGCCTGCTTAACAGAGTACAGTACAAAATGTACTTTTCAGTTCTTTTTGAAACAATTAACAAAGGGATTTTTTTTTTTAAGATCGGTTGTACAGTGAGTGGTGGGCAGGGTTTGTCTCTTGAGTATTTTATTAAGTTCGTAACATCCTAAAATATTTCAGCTACATTAGTTCTTTATTTTTAGTTGCGTATTTTGATTAATTAACGATATTTTGGTTTAATTAAATCAACATTAAAGTGTCTACACCCAAATGTCCGTAAGGTTATCAAAACTTTTTTGGGTGGAATAGTTTCTGGAGTAGCGAGTATTTTAACAAAAATACCTATGTTGTTGCTGTTTTCTATCTATGATCCTTTCCATGATTATTTCTTTAAAAGCCCGTGTTACCTACTGGGTGCATCAAATTTCCAAGTTTTACGGTAATCGCTTAACATTAGACGGGTCTAAATGCTTCCTTTTTTTAATAGAAAATTATCACACACTATCAGAAAGATCGCAAAACATAAGTTCTAAAACATAATTCAAAACTGAAACTGATGTATTGTACAATGTGCCTGAGGTTGGAGAATTTGTGTAAGAATATATCTTGTTATTAGAACTTAGAGCAGTTTTGATGGACGGGGTTGCGAAAGTGAAATGAGATGAATCGTTTGATTAATGATTTCAGATTTCGTCGAGATCCATGGAGATTGTTGAGGCTGTACGTCTCATTAATTTAATTGAGTTAAAGTAAAATGACAAGAATTATTAATTTCAAATGAATTGAAATATTAAATTTGCTTAAATCATACTCCGTTAAAGTTATAACTATTGTTGTAGGGCTCAAAACTTTGAAATTGTCTCAAACAGAATTTTAGAAACAAAAGAGATTTTAAAAGGTCAAAACTTTAATCTTTCTAGCTTTCCGTTTATTTATTACATATTTACAATTAATTTATATATTTAATTGCAAATGCTTTGTCAATGTTTAAATTTATTAAATGGGTATATATGATTTATGTACATAGCTTTTCCTCGGAGCTTATTTTGCCAAACTAGGTTGGGAATGTCTTTAAGTCTGCTACTTCGTTTCTTTAGGCGGAGCGACTGGCATCAGGCCTCCACAACCTAAGTACTAGGCGATATCGAAGTTCTGTACAAAGACTATTGTCGTACTTTTAAGGGCTTTAAATACCCGTAACGATAGCCACAGATGTTCGTATGGCAACCGGGACAGAGGTAAACTGAAACGAACTACAGTAAAAAACGTTTGAAACAAGAACCAAATAAAAAATAATATAATATGTACCTCGTTGATAACGGTGTGTATCTTTTTTTTATGGAGGGTTCAGACGAGCAGACAGACACCTGATGGAAAATGACTACCGCCGCCCATGAACCCCTGCAACTCAGGAGTCACAAGTGCGTTGCCGGACTTTTAGGAAAAAGTAAGCTCTTTTCTTAAAGGTTTGAAGTTCGTATCGATTTCCCCCCCGGGGGGCGAACTTCCAAGAGGCGGCGCGCCTGGCCACAAGGGGAGTCTCCCTGGTGGTCGGGCGCATTGAGGCGCTGGGCTTACGGGTGGCCCTAGATAAGACGGAGGCTCTCTTATTTCATGGGCCCCGTCGTGGTCCACCCCCTGGCGCCTCAATCGTGGTCAACTCGGTCCTCGTACCGGTTTGGGCCCAGATGAAATATCTGGGCCTGATCCTCGACGGGAGGTGGCTCTTCGACGAGCACTTCCGACAGCTTGCTCCAAAGCTGGTCGGCGCTGCGTCTGCCCTAGGGCGACTTTTGCCCAATTTGGGTGGACCCAGCGTCGCGACAAGACGGCTGTACACGGGGGTTGTCCGGTCAATGGCACTATACGGTGCACCGGTGTGGGCGGCGGCTCTGACCGCCCAGAATAGGGCACGCCTTTGGCGCCCTCAGAGGGTAATGGCGGTCAGAGCCATACGCGGTTACCGCACCGTTTCGACGGAGGTGGCGTGCGCGTTGGCCGGAACCCCCCCGTGGGATTTGGAGGCGGAAGTGCTCGCCGAAGTTTATCGGCGAGTGGCTGACTCCCGGGCGGAGAGCGGATTTCGCCCTCCGCCCGAGGATGTGCGCGAGTGGCGCGAAGCCGCTCGTCGAGCCACGATGGCTCGTTGGTCGTTCCGGCTGGAGACTCCACGCGCTGGCTTCGCCGCCGTGGAGGCTCTCCAGCCGGTCATCGCCGAGTGGGCAGGGCGGCAGCACGGGACCCTTACCTTCCGGCTGACGCAGTTGCTTTCCGGGCACGGTTGCTTCGGTCGCTAGGAGGGAACTGAGTTCCGCCTGCCACCACTGCGACTGCAGTGAGGACTCGGCCCAGCACACGCTGGCGGTCTGCCCCGCATGGGCGACGCAGCGCCGGGCCCTCACTGGAGTCATCGGTGTGGATCTCTCGCTACCGGCCGTAGTACGCTCCATGGCCGGTAGCGACAGTTGTTTTACCGCGGTCGCAACCTTCTGCGAGGAAGTAATCTCGCAGAAGGAGGCGGCGGAGAAGGCCCGGGAGGACGACCTCCACTCGGACCCGATCCGCCGCCGGCGAACCTGGCGCTTTCCTGCGCCTCATGCTGCCCTGAGTGTGGCTGCGGGTGGACGGGGTGGGTTTCCCCTCCACCCGCATTAGTTTGGCCAGCCGCGAGGGGGCGGTGTCCGCGTGTGCCAGACGTCGCTTAAAGAGAGGTTAAAAATTTTGAGACGAAGCCCGCACCAGGAGCGGGCAGGCGCTAGGAGGGGTCCGGATGTCTTAACAACAGCTGTTCCCGGATCCCTCCTATTACAGGCGCAGAGTGGCACACCGTGTGGTTTTAGTCGGTAGTCGGTTTAACCCCGGTGGGGTGACGGTCCGAGGGGATTTCCACACGTTAAAAAAAAAAAAAAAGGCAAAAAAAATCTTGAAAATTGCACAGTGGTGGAGTGTCAATTATCCAAGTGATGGGGATGAAAATTACAAATTCGATTAGAACTATTTCGATTATGTATATGTGATCTGTATGAAATTAGAAAAGTATACACATACTTTTCTAATTTCATAGATAGATTATAACATATCTAAGGATTTTCGTTCACGTCTAGGTACAATAAAAGTACAATTTAAACATATATTACGCTGATAACCTCATTATTTTGAACAAACTTTTACGATCCGCCACCGTATTATTCCCGTTGTTCTTGCCACATCACTAGACTTTAATCTTCACCAACTAAATTGGAATTCGATCGACTTGGAATTAAAAATAAAGTTAGAATAGTAGATCGGCTTTCAGGAGAACAGCAGACGGTTTGAAGATATAGTAGACGAGTTCTCTTTTGATTCCAGACTCAAAGAGATACAGCGCAAAACAACAGCGTTGCAAAGAGTAGGAAAACTTGAAACAAACCCTAGTACAGTATATTCCTAGCATGGTATAGTAGGCCAACACCTCTTTTCTAAAGAGAGGCATGTCCAGCAGTTGTCTGAAAGGCTGTTAATGAAAGAGAGATTATGTTGTAAGAAACTAGTCCTTCTCTTTTTCTATATCCCTATTAAAGGATATGATGATCAAATAAATAGTATGAATGTGATTAAAGTATGTGTGATTGGTCTATATTAGTCGATTAGCGCATTGAAAAGTAGCCTATGTTATTTGCTGTTAACGTAGCTTTTCATTAGTGAAATATTTTTTAAAATCGATTTAGTGGTTAAGGCGTGAAAGTTTAACAAACAAACAAACGTACTTTTAAATTTAAAATATAAGTATGGATTGACAGTAAATTAATTAATAATAATAATAATAATAACCTCACACATCTCACATACGGCCGTAACCAAACCAGACTGCTGATAAACATACTTATATATTGTTAAATATATACATGTTATAGATAAATTACACTCAGATTATTATCATTATTTATTAGTAGGTATTAAATTGGCAAAGAATTTCATGTCCAGTGGATATTCTCGTACATACTCTCTTATGCATCTTCACTGGGTCTGCAGTCTCACTCCCGTTTTAAAACCTAGACTGACGGACTGACAAAACTCCCTCTTCCTATCCTTTTATCCTACCAAAACTTCTTTCTTGCTATGCCCCGTCTTAAAACGACTTTATTCTTAAGGAGGATTACCTTCTAGAAGGTGACCATCAATAGAAGAAACTAGCAAAACTCTTTCATAATATTATATGTTGACCACTAGTAAAATTTAGAAATGAGCATAAAGATGATAATGTAATTAACTTTACACATCTCACACACGGCCCTATGATCCTAGGCTGAGCCTGTAATATGGTAACCAGCCTGCTGATAAACTTACTTATACTTGTATATTTCTAAATACATACTACATCTTATAGATAAATTACACCCAGACAGAACAAATGATCGTGCTCATTATTCAATATTTCCTGTCCTGTCCCGGGTGGGAATCGAACCTTCTATCTCTGGCTTAGCAGTCAGGGTCAGCAAATACTAGACCAACGGGCCCGTCAATTAACAAAATTAGATAGGAAGCTAAGGATTTCTTTAAAATACGTACATTAGTTAGTATGTAACATTTCAATACTTAGGTATATATTACTAATAGGTTTATCCTTATCAATCCATTACGCTGTGCAGCTTACCCTCGTCAATTATTAAAATTAATCACGTTTTAATCCCTCTGTCACGCGACTTCATTCTAATATTCACTAACGAATAAATTCTTGTTTGTTCTGACGTTTTATTATTGAGTTACTATTACTTTTAAATTGTTTTATTGGAAACTAATCGGGAAAAAGAAACAGTTGCACTTTAATATACTTATCATTTGACTACATTTTTTCTTTAATTTATATTCACATATTCGTACATATACTACATATAGTCTCTCAAGTATATTCTTCTTCCTCAAACAGATAATTAGGCAGATAACGCAAAATACGGGTTGCCACCGTATGGTGACGGGTTAAGAATACGGAGTGTCACCACTCCTATTCATCCCGTGGGTGTCGTAAGAACCGACTAAGGCAACAAACTACGCAAGACAGCGGCACTACAGCTATGTCCAATAGCGGACTTATTAAGGTTGTTGGTGATTCATTATTAAGGTTGTTGGTGATTGAAATAAGAAGAAATGTAAAATAAATCTTTGAGAACGAACATAATAACAGAGAAACATAAATCTAAAAACAATTATGTTTGGACCATATTGAGGTAGACTTTGGACTTAAATTATAAGAAATTCTATTACATAAAAAATAAATTAAAAATACCCCCGACTCACATCTTGGATTTGAAATTTGTTATAGTGTATAGTATTCTACTAGTCAAGCCCTTTCATTTGATACCCATATTGAGGGAGTTGTGAAAAAATATATAATCCGATATTTTGTGGATCGTCTTGGACTGATTTTCATCAAACATAGAGAAGAACACTCCCGACTAATTCATCTTTTAAACAAGAAAAACAAATTCAATATCAGTTCATCCGATCGAGAGCTACGATGCCAAAGATAGCCATATATACATAGACACGTCAAACTTTATAACACTCTGTCGTTATTGCGTCGGGGGTTAAAAAGATAGACTATTATAGCAAAAATATTCTTATAATATTTTCCATAACAGTGCCTCGTGTAAATTACTGATTTACACGAGTCACTGTTATGGGAAATATACAACAAAAATATACAAAAATCCAAAAAGCATATATAGCTCCAAGAGTTCAAGGAAGCGATAAACTATTTGAAAACCTACAATGACTTTTATCGAAAGTGTATTAATATATATCTCGTTCCCTTCAATAAAAGCCATTGTTTTTAGAACACTTGTCAATAAAACTTAACCGTTAAAACATGGCACCATTTACAGGGATACGCCCTTCCCAAAGAGCACTTAACTCAAAGCTTGACTGTGAATCGATAATTTATTTAGTTTCCTAATAGCCCGACAAACTTGAAGATTAAGATTGTTATTGTTCTATTGGATCATAACTGTCAGATTTTAGTTTAGGACTTGACTTATATTATTATGTACAATATTATTTACGTTAACCCTTTTGATAATTGAAAGGGAACAAGGAATAAATTTAGAAAAAAAAATTGATTAACGCTTTACACCGTCTCTATAAGGTATAAAAAGTACGATCAATAAAAATAAAATATGGTTCGATCGATAAGCGCATCACTTCAGAATTTCACCGTGGACTCCCACATATTTGGCACATATTTATGGGTCGACTCATGCGGATACCAAGGCCTCACAGGAAACTGGTGCTAAGCAATTATTTTTTTTTAATAAGGAGACAGCTCCCGCACTAGGAATATATCCAGTGTCGCGGGGACTCTACAAACATACATAAAACGGACACAAAGAACACCCAGACTCAGAACAACAATTGGTGGATCACACAAACTGTCGTCCCATGTGGGGATCGGACCTACAATACTCAGCGTAGTAGTGAGCGGCGTGGCGACCGCTTAAACCACTACGCCATCCGTGTAGTCGATGCCAGTCAGTGCAATCCGTTTTCACCGAGTGAGTAAGGTTAACGAAAGTCCCCATTCCCTTTATTCTTAAGAGGGGAAGGGGCGGAAGCAACACAGATTTATCTTTTGAGCTGCAGGTGTCCTTGAGCGTCGGTAGTCACCTACGACGTGACCCGTCTGCTCGTTCACGCATTATACCATAAACAAAAAAATAAAACATTTTCAACTGAATATGTCAAATCTATTTCAGAGTTACAAGAAAAAAAATACTAAAAGTTAACAATGAATGAACATGAATAGCAATTAGGGTTGAAGAGATTTACAAAAAAAGGCCAACTTGTAAAAAATTGCCACCTGTAATGCCAAAGGTTGTTATCAGTATGTATATTGCAGTACTCGGTCGACGACATAAATAAATTAAATAAAAATGTGAAGACAGCACGAGACTACAAATAAATATAGTAAATGTAAATAAAACAAAAGAAGTCAAAATCCAGTACTTAAGATTATCGTAAAGCGAATGACCTGTTTTATGCAAATTTCAAAGATTTAATTACAATGCATAAATAAACTAAGTTACAAATACTTAAGAGGTCTTAAAAATTAAGTTAAAACCCAGTTTTAAGTATTTAAACCGAGTTAAAATGAAATATATTTACGTAAGATTTGTTGAGCGCAGCAAGAAAATATTTTTTATGCTCTAAACAAATATTATGCGGAAGATATTGGTCATCTCACAGGTTTCGAATACATTCTTAATATATATAAATTACCTAATAGCTGAGCTAATAACTATATTTAGATGACTGTTGGTCAAGTGGTTAACGTTCTTCGTTCTTCCAGAGGTCTTGCGTTCAATTCCCACCAGTGACCAATACCAATACCTATGTGATGATCAGGATTATTTGTGCTGTGTCTTAGTATACTTTATGTATACATTTAGAAATATATAAGTATGTTTATGCGCAGTCTGGTTACTTTGGAACAGGCTCTGACTAGTTTGGGATCTGATGACCATGTGTGAAATGTGTGAGGGTATTATTATTAAATTTAATCAATGTAAGAGGTGTGTTAGTGTTTTAAAAGAAATGTTGTTGGGTTAATGTTTTTTTTTATACTTGTTTTGATAAAAAAAACGTGAGCGTCTCGAGACGCCCGACAGAAGTGATTACATAAACTAATCTAAGTTGACCTATTGAATATTGAAATTGTTTAACTTTAGAAAAGCTTAAGTTTTTACTTAAATTTTATGTAAAGCGCTTGTTCGAAATATGGCTAGCGCTGTCGGTTAGAGTAAGAGAGGAGGAGCCTGAAGACCGCTGCCGTATGCGTGAGAGAAAGGGAAGCCAGGCAGACCGTAGCGCCGTAACGTATTACGTAACGAAGCGGTTTACTCTCCCATAAGAAGTTATCACTTCAAAAATCAATAAGTATACCCCTTTTTTTTTTTTTTTTCCCGTGCGGAAATCCCCTCGGATACCACCTGTCGGTGGCATGTCGGACTCGAACCGACTAAAACCGCACGCCGTCTCGGGTACTAATGGCCGGGGAACCAGGTATACCCTAGAAAGGAAGTCCCTGGTGCCCCGACATACCTCGGGTCATCTACAGACGAGTAGACGACCTCCCCCCGTGTGGGAACACCCCATGTTCCCTGTGCTCCCTGGAAGCGAGCGCGCTTCGCAACGCGCTCGCCGAATAAGTATATCCCTATCTGTATGATGGATTGAAAAGCTGAGGTTCACATAATTAGTATTAGGGTAAATTGGTTTTGTAAAGTTTAAATCAGTATCAAGTAATTTTTGGCTACATAAAGTTTTTATATTGTTATCAGGAGAAGAAAGACCTTGGAGAGCTGATGCTGTCTCTATGCTATCTACCCACTGCAGGCCGACTCACAGTCACTGTGATCAAAGCCAGGAACCTGAAGGCGATGGACATCAATGGATCGTCAGGTTAGTGTTGAACAAGTACAGGATTTTTTACGAAGTCCAGCAAAACATGATGAAATATACTGAACTGTATTCTTCACGCAACTGTATTCTTCCTTAGGAGTGAATTTTTTTCTTCTAATTTGAATGGGATAAAATGGGAAGTAACCGCCCTCCCCCCACAAAGCAAAAAAAAATATCCAAATAGTCAGAAAAACAGCGCTCGCAAAATCCACGGTGTTAAAACACAAGACTAAATCAAATATTATTAAAACCCACGCATTGTTGAAAATTGAATCTATTTATAACTTAAACTAACATATGTATTTAATACGCATTCATAATTGAATCTAATTAAGTACTGTATATAAAGAGTGTTAATAAAAACGGATGTTACGTCAGACGTCAATCAATAAAAAATCATTATTTCATGAATACCTATGTATTTATGACAATACAAGACAGCTTTAGGAATAAGTTTTATTTGTAATACCACAATAACTTCTCTTTCTCTTCTCGTTTGACATACATACATTCATACATATGTACATAAACTCACGTTTATAACCTGGAAATTGAAATAAAGACATATGTACTACATATTACATATACTATTTTGATTTCCTCTTCTTAGCTCTTCCCCTTTATGTTTTCTCTCCGTACCACGGTTGCCGTTAAGAGATTGCCTCTGAGCGATAAAGCAATATATTATTATTATCATAAAGTTATTGTATCATGTTAAATAGTCTACTGCTGGGTATAGGCTTGTCTTTAGAAAGGATTTGGACTACTATACCGCGCTGGCCAGGCGGGTTTGTATAGGGTTTGTTTCACGTTTTCCTTCTCTTGACAGTGCTGTTATCCGGCGTAGTTTGCTCCCTTAGTCGGCTCTTACGACACCCACGAGATGAATAGGGGTGGTGACAATCTGTATTCTTAGCCGTCACCACACATCATCAGCCTATCGCAGTCCACTGCTGGACATAGGCCTCTCCCATTGCACGCCACTTAGATCGATTTTGGGCTTCTCGCATCCAGCTCCTGCCAGCCATCTTGCGCAAATCGTCACTCCACCTGGCCTGTGGGCGTCCTACACTACGTTTGCCGAGACGCGGTCACCACTCAAGAACTTGTTTTCCCCAACGGTTATCGGTTCTGCGGCTAATATGGCCACTTCAGCTTGCTGATCCGGTACGCTATGTCGGTGACCTTGGTTCTCTGCCGGATCACCTCATTTCTGATGCGATCCCTTAGAGAAACGCCGAGCATAGCCCTTTCCATAGCACGTTGAGCGACTTTGAACGTCTGGACCAGCCGTACCGTAAGTGTCCACGTTTCAGCTCCGTATGTCATGACGGATAGGACGCACTCATTAAAGACTTTCGTCTTAAGGCACTGTGGGATCGACGATGAGAAGACTCGACGTAGCTTCGCAAACGCTGCCCAACCCAACCGAATTCTTCTGTTCACCTCGTCCTCGAAGTTGTTTCTACCTAACTGCAATGTCTGCCCGAGGTACACATAATTTTGAACAACTTCGAAGTCACCACACGGTGACTTCTAATCGTATGCATATATTATGTCTCGTTTATGTTATTACAAAAACATTGGTTGTGTTTAAAACTCATTCAGGGCGACTAAAACCTATACGTGTCTCTAACTTAATGCGTACCACCTACATATTTCTAATATTATTTTAGATACATTAAAAAAACTAAATTATCTATGTTCTATTTTTATATTTTTATTTAAGTATATAATCACAAATATTAATAAAAATGGGATCCTTACATGGGATGAAAGGAGGCAAAGGTAAGTAGAAACACTTACACGCGTGCGTTGTTTAACTTCACAACCACTAAATCAATTCGAATGTGGTTTTTGTATGATATATAAGTTATACATCATACAAAAACCACATTGGTTTTTCCAGACGAATGTTGGTTATACAGTATAACCAACATTCGTCTGGAAAAACATTGGTAGGTTTTTTTTATGTAAGAGGTGGCAGACAAACAGATTGGTATCGAAAGTTTTATACGTCTTATACAAGGTGTTATAAAAGGTTTTGTTATATTTTTAACTCGTACAGCACATGGTATTACAATTGAAAGATATTAATGATTTCATTCCATCAGCTTTTTTTTGTGGGAAATTCTCGTACAAAAATAACTAACAGAAAGTAAAATTAAATCATTCAAGTTTTTAAAAAAAGTAATAGTTTTAGGTCGTTTAGAGCTACACCCAGACTTTGAGATTAAAAACGAAAATAAAAAAATATATATTTTTTAATTTATTTTTGTAGCCAAGTTAATTGTTTCTTTCTATTATACAAAACTACCCTAAAACTTTATTGTTTTACAACTTTACAATACTGCGTAGTTTGATGTTTTAATTACGACGAAACGAACCACACGAACAAGCCAAATAAACAGGAAAATTTACAAAAAACTGCAACAAATAAGCGGTAGCGTAATAATTGTAACGCCAAACTTGGGATCGATTTGTTGAGGGTTCGAATTTTATCGTATACACGGTTCGGTTTCAGCATTGGCATAATAGCATTTAGAATACTTAGGTACTATTATTCCTTATTAGAATGACCAAGTCTTCAACCAACTCATACATCAGCTGAACTTTGATTCATATGTGTACTTACGCAGCATATGTATGTACGTATAGGTACGTATGAAAAATAATAATTTTGCAGTCGAAGAAATCTATCAAGTAAGCTTAAATTTCTATAACATTATTGTTCTTTCATTGGTAATGCACATCGATGAACCTTCACAATAATATTGTTCATTTAGCAAGTTAAGTTAAAATTTTCAAACTTGTCAGCCTAGGAAAATATGACTTTGGATCAGTAAATATTCCTCTAATATGCTGTAAATGGCTTAGAGAGAAAGGATAGTTTCAATGTATCCGCTGAGGTATCAGCCATCGAAGTGGCGAGTAAAAAAATTAAATCGTATATTTGGGATTAAAAAACGACATAGTTGTATTAAAAGTGAAAATTACTTGACTTTTAGATATCGATCTACCTCTCCATAGATAGCGATACGACCGATATAGATAAGTTACTATATACAATTTGAAAGATCCAAACTGCAAATACCATTTAAAAAAAAAAAAAAAAAAAAATAAATTGAAAATTACTTGACTTTTAGATATCGATCTACGTCTCCATAGATAGCGATACGACCGATATAGATAAGTTACTATATACAATTTGAAAGATCCTAACTGCTAATACCATTTCTAAAAAAAAAAAAAACAATAAAAAAAAATTAAAAGTGAAAATTACCATTTCTTAATAGGACAGAACTTCGGTTTTTGGAGATTAAAATTCGAATAAGTACCTATTAGGCATAGTCTATTTAAGTAGTAGATAATACGGCTATTCCACAAAATCTTTTATTCGGTCGTCCGTATGCATAAAGATTAAGAAAGACAAAAAAACAATAAGATAAATAGAAAGGTTTTCTTCTCACGTTAAAGCAATTTCAAAAGTTGTATCGAGGACCGTTGTCAAAAGAATACTAATGCGGGGCGTGCGATTCGGTATTTGGGGCATATATATACACCTGATGTACATCGAGGACATCTGAAGGTTTTTGTGAGAATTTTTAGATTGTTTGTACCTGCGACCACATTCCCATTCATTGTGATCTACAATAAATTAATTGCATTCCAAAAATAGCATTAACTGGTGACCGAAATTTAAAGCCTAGTGCGTTGTATTCTACATATGTATATATGAGCAATTCGACTGAAAATGTTTTACATTAGATTTGTTTTTTGACTTTACTCTATTTAATGACTTCCAATGTATTTTATATTATGTGTGATGGTATGTTATTTCAGATTGATCTGATCTGATTATATTGTATTTAACTCGTTTGTTTTGTTAATTTAATTATAGCTATTAATGCATAAATGAAAATATTCGTACACCAGAAATGGTAGAATATAAGAAACTACGATTAATGTAGTTTTTGTAGTAATTATTAATGTAATTTCGTTTTTTTGTTAAAACATAACAAAAAAAAATACGGTAAGGGGAACCGAATAACACGACCATTTTCTGTCATTTATGAATGACTACAAGACTTTTCTTTACTTTTCAGTTAATATTTAATTATTTATGTACTACGGTTCTCTTCATTTTTAAATAATCGTTTTAATTGCAAAGTATAAAAAACTGACTAATTTAGAGTAGTGTTTTTGATAGTTCTCGTATGAGCTTGTATAATAATGTCAATTTTGTCTGTTTTTAATAAAAGAGTTAAAGTTTATCTATTATCCTTATTTATTTTGTCGATGCGATCTTGAAATCTTGTACTTTACATAACTTTCACTATGCGGGTAATGATCAAGTCATTAAGGTTTTCGGGCTTACGAAAGAAACTACGAGTACATATTACATTCATATACGTTCTTCTTACGAAGTCGAGTAAAGAATTACACGTGTTTGTTTTGTCTATCACTCTGACAACTGATAAAACGCAATTCAATATTGAATGATATTTATCACATCTCAACCGGTTTTGAAACTTTAGGTGAAAATTGATTTCCCAACTTTTTGATGTAGCCAGAGGCAGTTCTTAACAATTTTCTTAGAGCGTTTGTATACCGAGATAGCGATCATTTTGAGTAAAACACGAATACGAATTTAATACGAATATGTGCGTGACTTTAAAATTATAAGTACACTTTACAACTAGTAAAGTACTTCTTCATAGTCAACAACCCTCACTTGAGTCACACTTTGAGATCGAGTCACACGTCAATCACTTTATAAAGTTTTACATTTTATACTAAGTTATTTTATTTCGTTGGAGATATATACTTAGAAGTATGGTATGTAAGTTGTCATTGTTTTTTGCATTAAACTTAGTATGGCGGTTACCTACTATTGTACAATTTTTTTTGCTTTGCACCACTTTGACTTAAAAATGCTGGATGTGTTTAAAAAAAATTAAACAAATACAATTCTTGTTAATATTTAGACTTTATTGGTCTTAAAGAAATCGTAAAGAAAAGGAAAATTGGTATAAAAGAGAGAAAAACTTGTTACCTTTTTTTTATAGCACTTTGCCTGATTTTTACTTTCTTCTCAAACGCAAACTGACTTTCAAGTTTCGAAAACTGTTTTTCTTAAGGGTTTCTTTCCATGACTGTTTGATATAGGAATAGAAAACAGACTGAACTGAATTGAACTTCTGACGATAAATAAACCATTTTGCTCTACAACAAAAGAAGAAAAAAACATATTTATTACCGATTACACGAAACCTTTCACCTCTTGAAATAAAATTAAAAGGGGATTACAAAAACAGGTATAAGATGAATATTTAAATTTAATAAGGAATAAATTGGTTAAAAAGTTTTGATAGTGCAATAATGGGCCATGGACACAAATGTCGGACCTCGTGCTGTTTCGGTCTTTTTTGTGCATTACTTTTAAACTGTCTTTTGCAGTAGCGTTTTTGTTTTTTTAAACATTACTTGTTTAGGGAGTTTTATTTATCATAGACAAACTATTCTGTAAAACTTTGTGTAGATAGCTACACGCTTGAATTCCAACTAATTTTAGTGCTTTACTTAGTTGGAATTCAATAAATGACTGTTTCTCGCTCAGACATACCGACAACTACTTTAAGTTACAAGTGTGCGACCCTGCTCACCATGCCCGAGCCATTATTTATAATCCGTTACCCATCTGTTTAGCAATTTTAATTTCCTTCCTTGCCTTACGTGGTAGGTACTTCAGTGCGACGAAATACCTAGTAAATCATGAGTGGTTAACATACATCTGCTAACCTCTTCGGTAATAAAAACGCGAATGCACGGAATTTCCCAGTTTTTCACGTGTTTTTCACTATGTTTTGTACGTTGTTAACTATTCCAATTTCGCCCACATAACACCACGTAGGCGAAACCTTTTAGTTTTATCTTAACATTTATTTTCCCCAAGTTAAGCTATCAAACCAAGTAACGAAATTAGGGTAAGTGTTATAGGTGCCTATGCCTGCCCACTGAATTATTAAAGTACATATAAGGGTGCGTATATAAAATTAATTGTCACTTACTTTAACCTAAGAGCTTTCAGATGTTTGTGAAGTCTGTTATTCCGCAATTAGGTCTGGTAACTGGTCTGTGTCTTGCCAAATGTGGCGACTTCCTTCCTTCACCCACCCGTCCGAGTATTCTTTGCAAGCAGACGTGCTTTTAAATCATAATAAAAATACTTTCTCTGCTAAATATATAAAATATATTCATACCTAATTACCTAATATCACAGTATGTTATACTTAATTTTATATTGAATAGTGACAACTATTCAAAAATAGTTCACTCAATGTTGTTAAAGAAAGTACACAAATCAATTGCCCACAATTTTACTTGTTCTACTTGTTTACAAATATCAAATACTTAGTTCACCTTTATTTAAATATACCAACATACCGAGTTATGATACACTTAAAATATTTAACTTGTCACTATGTTTGATAACAATAAACTTTTAAATGATATTGATAATATGAAACTAACCAATTGCTTAGAATTGGAAAATCCTGATATTTGTAAACAACACCTTGGTGATACTTCGAAACAATTCAATATTGTCTCGCAAAACATACGAAGTATAAATAAAAATTTTGATTTATTAATCGTAGTTTTGCATCGTCTGCGTTGTCAACCAGATGTTAGTGTGTTGACTGAGTGTTGGCTGGTTGAAGCATTTTATGAATTACACTAGACAGTTATATATGTTCTTACTCAACAAAATATTTAAATAAATGTGACGACATAGTGATATTCACTAGGGCGGATTTACAAATATGCGTATCGGAACCGTCTGATATGATGCCAACTGTCTACGATTAGATATTGCTACTCATACTATAGCGATTTATCGATCACCATCTTTTCAAAGCATAAAAAAAAACTAATTTCTTTTGAAAACGTTATAAAAAATTTAAAGCCAACACTGAGTCTTGGTAGGTGATATCAATATTGAAACTAAAGAGAACTCTACTGATACCCGAGCAGAAGAGTGCCTAAGCTTGATGGCTCGCTATGGTTATGTACCGAGACATAATGTACCAACACGAGGACAAAGACTTTTGCCTAGACCATTCTCTTATCAAATCCTCATCAAAGAGGATTTGATAAGAGAGATAAGAGAGAATTTGATAGTCGTCTATTGTCTGTCATTCCGATATTACAGATCATAGTAGCGTACTTTTAAGCCTTAGATCAAATGTCAACAAAGAAAAATCTAGAATAAATTTCACTAAAATCAACTATGAAATCTTACATGAGGACTTAAAGAACTTTGACTGGTCGGAACTTTATGACATAACCGATGTCACGGAAGCCACACGATGTTTTATCTCTAAAGTGAACAGATTGAGAAAAATAAATCTACTCAACACTCTTGCAGCTCCAGTATTGTTGTAAAGAAATGGATTACGCCAGGTCCTTTAAAATCAATTGACCAGGTAACCAAGTAACCAAACTATTGAATTGATAATGATTGATGAACACCTATCGTGGAAATCACATATCGATGCAGTAATGAAATGTGTAAGCCTACCGTGTAAGCTTGCATTATTTAAAAGAATTAGGTCTGTAGCAGAACCGCGATTAACTCGAGCCTTATATTTATGTCTCTGTCAATCTATTTTGGGTTACTGTATTACTGCTTGAGGAGCCTCACAAAATACCTTCTTAAGCTCGAACGCAGCCAGCAAGCTATTTTAAAAAAAACATTTAAAAAACCCTGGCGTTATCCAACCAACGCACTGTACTCTGAATATTACCTCCTTCGCGTGAGACAGCTTTATATTACCTCGGTACTTCTTCGCTTTCGTAGGGTTGTGAAGACCTTAGTGCGAAGCTCACACAGATCTTTTAAGTGGGACATACCAGGAGCTCGTTCTGTTTTTGCTCGTCAATCTTTTACATTTATCTTATCTTTGCAACAATCTTTTTAAAAGTAATAATATTATAATAAACCTCACACCAATCCGCCTTAAAACCACCATCCAAAAATGGCTAATACCGAAGGACAAAATTTGTTCAAAGCATATTACTATAGGTACACCAATTTCATGAGTACTTAACTACTAAGACAAAATATCTTACGAGTATTCCACTACACTAGGATTTCCTGTGTCGTGGGGTCCAGTCCCTTCCATAAGTTTAAAAATAGTACTAATAATGTAATGTATAAATTGTTAGTTGTTATTTTCTTTGTAACACGTAAAAAATGTGATGTGAAAAATATACAAAAAAAATACAGTACTCAGAGAAAAAGTTCAATATATATACGAGTAACATAGTGTGTGTGTGTGTTTGTGTGTGTATTGTGTGTGGGTGTTTCTACGTGTAAGATAGTGCGCGCGTAATATTAGATGCTAATATTAAGCAGATTTTCGATATCGGCATAGTCCTTCGGTATTAGCCATTTTTGGATGGTGGTTTTAAGGCGGATTGGTGTGAGGTTTATTATAATATTATTACTTTTAAAAAGATTGTTGCAAAGATATGCATGTTCCCTCTGCTCCCTGGAAGCGAGCGCGCTTCGCAACGCGCTCGCCGCCACCCCGGCCTGCTTCTGCTAGGGTGACAGATGGCCTCACCTGTCACCCCCTGTCTAAACCTCTCCCGGTCCCGCTCCGCCGTCTCCTTCCCGAGCATAACTTGCTCGCAGAAGGAGACGGCAGAGTTCCACGCACTCTCGCTCCGCACGATAGCCGCGCCACGAGGTCTCGCCTCTGCTCAACCCACGCCGGGCACTCTGCCAGCGTGTGGAGAGCCGTGTCCACGGTCTGGCCATCGCAGTGGTGGCACTCAGGCGTTGACTCCTTGCGGATCAGACACAGGTGATCCCCGTGAACATCCTTTCCCAGTGATCACCTGCGTCAGTCTGTATGAGAGGGTCCCGTGACGCCTCTCGAGCCAATCCTCCATAACGGGTCTTACCGCCACGATGACGGCGTGCCCGAACATTTGTTATGTTATCTAATTAATGTAATACTAACAAAACTGAAAATACAACAAATTGTCACAGCGTAGAAAGTATCTGTTGTTCTAGCTCTATTTTGAAACCCAGGGCACGTCACGATCTTCACCAATGCTGACTTTACTGGTGTGTATTACAATATTTATTTTACAGGGCTTACATAGCTTCCTAAACTTACAGTCTATATTTAGATACCATAGATTATGTGTGATTTGTTACTTATCAGTCTAGCGAGGTCAGTAGTACTTGACCTTTTACCTCAGACATCGAGTTGAGTCTAGCAGATTAGGTTAAGCATTAAGTGAGGAAAGTCTAGACTAGACGATTAAAGTTCTTAAAAAAATCTTATATAGTTACGTAAAGGATTAACATGCTTTGATTAAATCATTGCGGTATCGGTGGGTAAGGCCACCCAAAAAAGAAAAGAAAGTTCTAATCCTATAGTGGGTAGTATTAAAATAATATTATTAATTACTAGCTTTTATCACGGTAAAATAACCTATGTTACTCGCTGATAATGTAGCTTTACATCGGTGACAGAATTTTTAAAATCGGTTCAATGTTGGCGTGAAAACTTAACAAACTTACTTTTACCTTTTTAATATAGGTATGGATGTTATTTACGTAAATTAGTCCCTTGATTATGTAAGGAGATTATAACTCAAAAATATGAAGCATAAAAGAGGTTTATTTTTTGCCATAAACACACTTCAAAAAGTATTTTAGGTAAAAACTTTTATTAGTCTATAATAATCATTGACATTTATGAGTGAGTGGTGGACAATACGTCGTAAATATTAAATTATATATTTCCACACCCAATGGAAAAACACTGTAGTACTGATGTAAATGTCTCCTTGAATGGGTCGACAAGCTCTAAATACGGCAGTGACGCAAAATTCAAATATGATTACATCGATACAATACTTGTACCCTTTTACGAAAATGATGTGCTAATCAATGTTGACTGCAGTCCAAAACGATATATGAACAATACTAGTAGGTCTCAAAAGAAAGAAATAAATCAAGCTAATCGACTCCGTGATAAAGAAAAGGCAAGGCGACCTACATATTTGGAGATGTTTAGGAAACAATTAGCATCTAATTACGTAGATAAAAAGATAGATAATAAGGAAATAAATGCATTGTCACCGTATATTTATGAGAAAAAAAATACTGAAAAGGATAACTCGTTAACAGATTTTGTCAACCATGAACTTCATGTTGATACGTATTACAAAAAAATTGTAAATAAAGATATACAAATGTATATGGATAAATCATTTGAAGAAGATTTTGAATTTGCATCTAGTAGTCAACACCAAAGTCTTATTAATCTTAGGGATATTTTGGATGCTTCAGTCTCACGACGACAGTCAATACAAACAATGATAGAACCTTGTATAGAACAATATAAATCACCATATAATCGAGCTAAAAGCCTTCAAAGGCAATCAGAAAAAGTCAGAATGGCAAATCGTCTAAAGATGTATCGAAAATCTGTTCAAGATGATTTTGACAAAAAAATGGCAGCAGGTGTACCCGCAAAGCAACGAAACTTAAACACAAAGTCTAAAACTCCTCAACATTCACATGTAACCCCATCTGTCGTCAGTACTACTCAGAATAAAAAAGCGATTCAATTTAAAAAGACTGGTCAAAAGTCAAAATCAAGTATAAAAGATGAGGAAGCTCAACTAGTCCTCAAGATAAATGAAAATCAAAACTCTGTCATAGCGAATGTAATCGCACTTGAAAAAGCAAATGAAATAAACAAATGTAACAAAAACGATTCCGAGGACGTAGATTTAAAGGTACAACTTGGGTGTGGAAGTAAAAAAAGCGCTATTAAAGTTCCTTTAATGTCATCACCTTCTTTGCAAGTATGTTTCATGTTAAATTTCTGGGCAGAACCTCGATCGACTACTAAAAAGCTGTTAGACGAGAAATGCCTAATGCTTCAAAGTAATTAACTGTTTAGAATGTGTTAAATAATGCCATAAAGCGACGTTGTACATGCCATTAATGTTTTATGTTACTGTGAATGGCATTTTAAATCTGAAGCGTTGATATTTTATTGATCTTTGCTAAAGAAAATAAAGACGTATTGTCCTAACCTTTTAAAAGTAATGATTCCTTGTCTGATTAACTTCCATGTTTTAAATATAAACTGACTTGTAGTGTACCTTTTACTATTTAATATAATATGTATGCGTTCCTTTCTTTTGTGATGTACGTGGAATCGTTTTTAACAATAGGCGTCATATTTTAATCTCTTATCTTCTAAATTATGTTTTAACTAAATCAGTTCTAACAGAAATGAAATAAAGTACGTAACAAATAAGCTAACACTCGTATGAAGTTCATCTTGTAGAGGAACGGATGTCATGTCCCTCCAACACAAAGGGAGGATCCTCGGTTGATGTTAGGAAGTTCTATATATCCTAATCCGAGTAAGAATTCTTCATATCGTGATATAGGATTAGCAGTTACTCCATAGTTCGGTGTTCTTCGCTTCATTCTATTTTGGAAGCACCACACCCCTCCAAGACCGGAGGTCGATTTATGATGAGTCAGCTGTCTATGCTCTGTTCTGGAGCGTGCCAGTTCTAGGAGTGAGTAGCTCTAGTAAGTCGGAACTGAGTGCCCCTAGTTCCAGTGAGTCGGAACTGAGTGCCACTAGTCCCATTGGGTCGGGACTGAAGTCCGCTGATCCCAGTAAGTCGGTTTTATGCGGTGCGTTGCTGCGGTGAGGTCCCCAGTGAGTCGGGGCTTTTGTTGCGTAGTGGCTGCTGCTTAGACGGGAGAGACATGCTCTTCTTACGTATACCGTAGGTGCAGTGTGCTGTGATTAGACGCTGATGAGGCCGTAGGGGTAACCAGGCTGGAGCGGTCGCTACCTGCGTGTAGTATCCCTGATGTGGCCGAGGTTGCTGGTTGGCTGAGACTTGATTACTGCTCATCGCTGTTGGAGTGTACACGATGGTGGCGTAGGTGCTGCTGCGGATCTTCTTTAAAGGCTGCTTCCAATCACGTTAGGGTCACCACTGTGGAGGAATGGGTGTCATGTCCCTCTAATACAAAAAGAGGATCCTCCTACCAGTCGAGGTGATCATACCGGGCGGGCCGTGGCCCAACGGTTGATGTTGAGAAGTTGTATATATGGTAATCCGCATGAGGATTCTTCATATCGCGATACAGGATTAGCAGTTACTCCGTAGCTCGTTGTGTTTCGTTTGATGGCGCTTTTTCTGTTTCTTTGTATTTGGGTGTCGCCACAATCTCATCTTTCATTTGTCGCTTGTTGTAATCGCTGGACTGTCTTAATGAGTAAACACATCCTTTAAGGCCTGGTTAGTCGTCGACCAGAGGCGGGACGGTGACGCAGCGTGAGCAGGTTATAACGCAGTAGGATATTAACTATTAGGAAAATAAATGTAGATATAAATCATTTAATAACCTCAAAACTTGAAGGGCCTGTTGGTCTAGTGGTTAGTGACCCTGACTGCTAAGCCGGAGGTCGTGGGTTCGATTCCCACCCAGGACAAATATTGTGTGATGAGCACGGTCATTTGTTCTGTGTCACTAGACACTACTACTAGCGTAATGCACATAAAATAGCGGTTTCTCGGACATTAAACTGGTTAATCGTAATTGAACTTATATACTTTCATAGAACTATGTCTTGTAGTCCAGATCTGGGCAGCCATGGAATATTACTTCAAAGCAAAATGATTTTCCTGCAAACATCTCGTTTGTTATACTAACCAATTAGTAAATAGTAGTCTTGGTAAACCCATAATGCAATAGAACACAAAAACATTATTTTACAAACTAACGTTATCATTGGCAACGCCATTTTTTGTTGTATTGAGGGCAAACGAGCAAACAAGTTATCTAATGGCAAGTGACTACCGGCGCCTATGCACGACTGCAACTCATAAGATACAAGTGCGTTATCGCTCTTTGAATACTTAATACCGGTTTTATGGTAGGCTGTGGTATCATAGCGGTTGAGTTGGTCATATGAACGGGGGGATCTATAATTGGCAAATTGATGCAAATTTGTCAAAGCTGCCGGTCCGCCAAGTTATAAATAAATTTGAACCAAAACATATCTTTCCCATGGTTGTCTATCATTTTTAAGTCAAATTTTTACTTTAATTTACAGAAATCTGAACACGTATCCGGGGCGTGACAATAGCGTTCAGAAATTACATGTTGTAAATAAATCCTATGTTAGATGATCTATGCTTATTAGTTTCTGTTTTTAGTTTTTCTAATGTAGGTCCGTGTGGTGACGGATTAAGAATACAAATTGTCACCACCCCAATTCATCCCGTGGGTGTCGTAAGAGCCGACTAAGGGAGCAAACTAAACAGAACAGCACTGCAAAGAGAAGGAAAACTTGAAACAAACCCTGTACCAACCCGTCTGGCCAGCGTGGTATAGTAGGCCAAAACCTCCTTTCTAAGGGGGGATCATCCTTGGGGAGAGTATTGTGGTGCATGATAAGGAATTAAAACGCAATAAACAAAAGAACGCAAAAAGCAAGTAGTAGCAGGCTATTTTGCAAACATTTGTTCAATTTTAAACGTGTGTGATAAGGAATAATAGTACAAACAATGAAATTTAAACCACTAAAGTAGCGACACAGTGTATTAAGTACAAATCGATGTCATATTCATTTATATTATATTAAATACATCTGATTAGCTTATATGAAACCGTAATGTATGAAAATTTTCAAACTATATAAGTCATAATTTGTTTGTTAACAGATCCATACGTGAAAATCTGCTTGATATGCCAAGGGAAACGCATCAAGAAAAAGAAGACTACTGTCAAAAAGAACACGCTTACACCGGTGTATAATGAAGCTTTGGTCTTTGACTTACCTTCGGAGAACGTGTTTGACACTACACTCCTTGTCAAAGTCATTGATTATGACAGGTAAGTACTTATGTACTACTGGTAATTGTATTAGAGGATTTATTACACATAATATGTGTAATACACAATAAATAGATCTGACTATAGTATAAACTGTGGGTTCTAAAACATTGTTACACATACATACATAAATATTACAAATAAATATATATATTAATAATTTCATACATCTTACACACGGCCATCTGATCCCATACTAGGCAGATCCTATATTATGGTAACCAAACTGCTCATAAACATACTTATATATTATATTTCTAAATACATACATATCATAGGTAAATTACAATTACTAAACACAGAACAAATGATCGCGTTCATCACACAATATTTGTCCTGGGTTTGAATGGAACCGCGATACTCGTACTAATATATTTATATTTTTTTTTTTTTTTCATATCTATTAAATAGACTTATAAAGAAGAAGAGTTAACTCGTTTGTTTGGTTATACGCGCTGAATATTGGCAATACAGGTTGGAATTCAAACATTATTTTAGTGTTGAATAGCTCGTTTATCGAGGATGGCCATTGGCTATATAACGCACGCTGACCAATAGGAGCGAAGCATCAATGAAAAATGCTGCAAAAACGAGGAAATTTTATTCTTATTGTGAGACGCAGACGAAGATGCGTGGTCAGCTAGTATAATGTATATTGTAAAGCCTTTAAATCACGGTATAACACAGTCTCCTAGAACAGAATGATGTTTTTCTATAAAATGATTGGACCTTAAATAAAAACCATCACAGAGTAAGATTTTATTACGGAGCGGTTTTCATGATGGAGTATGTATTAATATAAATTAAATTCTTATTCTAAACTTAAACTACCCTTTGTTCATTCACTTGAGAGTTATTTTTCCATAGCCTCGGTAATAGTCTTTCTCACTGTACAGATAAAGTCATCATTTTTTTATTTATCCTCCTTGTATACCACACTATCTAGCTAGAGCTAATAGTTTATAACTAGAGCTAATTTTATACATAAAATTCTCGTGTTACAATGTTCGTTCCCGTACTCCTCCGAAACGGCTTGACCGATTCTCATGAAGTTTTGTGTGCACATCGGGTAGGTCTGAGAATCGGCCAACATCTATTTTTCATACCCCTAAATGGTGACCTATCCCTAATTTTTTTTTTGTTTTGCAATACAACGTTTGCCGGGTCAGCTAGTAGTTTATAATAATTTTATTTAATTACCAAAATAGTAATTGTTTAAAGAAACAATGGATTAACATTCTTATTATTATGAAAAAAAAGACATTTCCCGCACTAGGAAAATAGCCTGTGCCGCGGGGGACTTCATAAACATTTATGAAACGGACACAAAGAACACCCATAGTCAGAACAACAATTTGTGGATCACACAAAGTGTAGTTCCTTGTGGGGATCGAACCCACAATACTCAGCGCAGCAGGACGCAGCGAGGTGACCGCTTAAACCACCACACCGTTCGTGCAGTCATCTGCGTAGACAGAGTTATCTGTTTTTAATGTTTCACTTCGAAAGATGTCCTCCGTACTCCCTGTGCGAACAATACCTTTTTTCGTCTCCCTTTTTTGTATTTTACAATAAAATAATAATTCGTAACTTTCAAAAGGATAATTTCTTAAGTTGAAAAAAATAGCAAAAGTATATTTCAATAGCTAAACTTTTGATTTCATATTATAAAAAATAAAATAAACAAAATTGGTATAACTTTGATTCATGCAGAGTTTTCAAAAGATAAATACAGATAGACTAGGAATTTTATTTTTTCCTTTAGACACTTCTTTATAATTTACCGTTGATAAATATTAAAACTTCATAACATAAAAATTCTCGGATTTTTCTTGTATAACGGATTCCCAGTAAAATCCCGTGCAAAAATTATTCAAAAGGTCAATGCCATTTCCATGATGTTAGACATTCTCTCAGAAGTAGCATCAATCACATGGTACCTCTACGTATTTATAATGACTTACTTGTCAAAAGGAAGTCAATAGTTGAGTTTGTACAAATGAACGTCATCAAATTGAAGGAACATTTAATTAAAAATATTCATTTATATATCTATCCAAGTCTAGTCACTGGTTTTTGGGAAAACCGTGGACATATACAAACATACATTTAAGGGTCGGAGCGCGCCATCATTTTTCTGAACTCAGTTGAATATCCTAAAAACTCCAAGTAAAGCAACTTTTAGTAAGTGTCATGTAAGCAACATGAAACTTACTAAAAGTTTGTCAAATGGTAAAAAAGTCAATTACTTTTATTATTTCCAAGACTGATCTATATTTTTAAACATCTTTTGCTCCTGTTCTATAAACTAAATCCTATTTAAACAACATTATCTCTTTGTTGGTAATGCTGGTCCTGTTTTACTAATGAATAGTTCCCATGAAGTCGGACGAACACATTAAAAGTGCTCCGCCTTTATTAGTGATACTAAATATAATAATAACCCATCAAAATGTGTATTAACGTGCGGTTCCATTACTATTATAATAAAAGCTTTGAACAATGATGAAAAGTACATAATAACGAGTATTATAATTTTTTTTCATGACGTTACTTAATGGTTTTGGATGCGCGATAGTTGTATGCTTATTAATCAAATAAAAAAAAGAAGAACGTTTTAAATTATCAGCCTATTGTGGGTGACTGTTATCCAGGGACGATAAAATTCGTTAGCAGGCTACTTGGATAATTAAGTGTGACCATAGTATGACTAATACAGTCATCATTTTTAATGCTAACTTTTATAAATTATAAGCAACCCTTACCTGCTGGGTGTTTCTATGTATAGTGTTTATGTATTTACAAAAAAGTATGTGAGTATGTATATATAAATTACATTTTTAAATACATTTCTCTACAAAAAAAACATTTAAAAATATAAGAAATAGTGTTCCATTGGTATCTACTCCAGAGACAGAAAACTCCTCACAATACGTGTCTTATCGAGAAGAACTGCTTTCTGCATCAGGCCCTTAATCCAGTTGAGCGAGCCTCTAAAGATGTTGGTTGAGGCTCTTAGCAATTAATCCATGGGCCGATCTGACTATCGGTAGAATGATTGCCGAATCCACATTCCACATGTCGCCAATCTCGTGGGCCAAATCCAAATACTTCACTTGTTTATCTTTTTTCAGCTTTCAAGAGATTGTGGTCATGTGGAATGGTAATGCCAACAATCATTGCTCGGGTCTCTAATCTTATTATTGTTATTATATTATTAGTTTTTAAGAGAGATATATAAACAATAGTAGTGTATTTACAAGGGTTCGGGAAATTTTCTAAAACCTTTTTCATCTTTTGATTTAATGGATAGAGCAGTAGGATTTGGGGTAATACGAAAAAGAGATATCTGTTGTCACTTTATTATTCCGATTTCTTGGAACCGCGCTTAGACGGCTTTAATAATGTAGTAATGTTTTTTTTATTATGTGGAGTGAACTTAGCACAAGTTGCGGTATTTGTCGTGTTGTGTGATCATTCTGTGACTGTGGCAAGTTATTATTGTGAATATTTATAGCCAATAGGAGCTGTTTATATAAATTAAGGTCTTCGATGGTAACATTTTAGTTTATGAATGTATGTATTTATGTAAACTTTTTATCTTTAAAAATAGGATTGGATCGAATGAACTGATCGGCTGTACGGCTATCGGCTCCACCCTAATCGGCATTGGACGTGAACATTGGCTGCAAATGTTGGATAACCCTCGGAAACCAGTGGCGCAATGGTACCCGTTGAACAAGAGTCCACCGAACAACGTAACTTTACCGAATAATGATGCTCAGAGTGCGGGACTCAGCTGCTTAAATGGAAGGTAAGTTGTAAAATTTTGACTGCACGGATGGCGTAGTGGTTTAAGCGGTCGCCACGCCGATTCCTACAACGCCGAGTGTTGTGGGTTCAAACCCCACATGGGACGACACTTTGTGTGATCCACAAATTGTTGTTCTGAGTCTGGGTGTTCTTTGTGTCCGTTTCATGTATGTTTGTAAAGTCTCCCGCGACACAGGATATATTCCTAATGCGGGAGTTGTCTTTAAATGCCTGTATTATTTTCATGTATAATAACCATATTATTAGTGATACCTGTGTTATATGTAATTTTTTCAGCTTATTGAAGGTGTTTACAGTGTATGAATGCGCATGATGACGTAGTGGTTTAAGGGGCCACCTCGGTCGAAATGTTGTCCGATCCCCACATGAGATAACACTGTGTAATCCACAATTTGCTGTTCTGAGTCTGAGTGTTCTTTGTATCCGTTTCATGAATGTTTATCAGATACCGATTTAAATCTAATTTATTTAGGCCCATCCCCTCCCCACATGTTCTGGGAAGGGTCAAATGGACTATGTAAAGTAGTTATGACTCTGAAGTTGTAGATGTATATGGTCGGCGGTAGTCATTTACCATCAGGTGACCCGTCTCCTTATTCAATGAATAGCTGATACCTTCGTCTTCATTAGCATGGAACTTGAAAAGCACTGCCTTAGCGATACGCAACTGCAGCCCATGGGGTCTCTAAATTTTATGCGGTTTTTCTGAGAGGAAAAATAGCCTTAGTTACTCCTTATATAGACAGCTACCTGGTAGTAAAAAATTATCAAATTTGGTCCAGCCGTTTAGAAGATTATCCGGAACAAACAGACATACATAGACAGACAGACAGATAGACAAACAAAAATATTTAAACTAGTTTTTAGGCATAGGTATCGTGCAAATAACCGTGTGATCATGATTTTTATTTCTATTATTTTGACATTATAAACAGACACTTCAATTTTATTTATTAAAATTTGTACAAATTGTGTACCTTATGTGTTCCTATTGAAACTAGCTGAGCGAAACAAACTAAACATGTTAGAATTCCATAAACAATATGACTTATAATAGTGCCGAAGGGTGGGTTTATTCCATCATATTATTATAATAATTATTTATATTAGAAAAATAATCAATTATTACACAAAAGATGGAGTAGTTTTCTCAAATAAAATAGGTAATTATATATATAAATAACAGTTTCTAACTAATTATTAGAGAATACAAATAAAAAAATAATTGTTTGAATTTGTAGAATAATATTCGTCTATATTTCAAGGGTAGCTTAGATAGTAACAAGTAATAATTAGGACACAATAATAATATTAATTAAATCTTGTTATTAAGAAACGAATACCTTATAATTGACAATGATATCTATATATAAGGTTACGTTTACCGTACCGCAAGTCGACCATGTTAATTACCTATTCTATCTTATTCCTTCTCTCTTATTGCTTATCCGTTTAAAAACCTCCATCTCCTTTAGAATTACATTCGCTGCTTCTAAAACATATATGAGCTTATCGATGTAAACTAAACTCTCTTCTCATACGAGAACACCAAAGTTTGCATACATTAATCTTGCTTTATTATATAATTACTTTCAATTTCATTTGCTCAACGACGACCATAATCCAAACATTTCTATATAACCTTCTCTTTTGTACAAACCATAGCTCTCATTTGTTTAATTTATGTAAGCTGTTCAGCATCTAATGTGCTTTCTTCTGAGGTATTTGTCCTCGAAAGGATGGAGATCAATGCTCAATTACGTAAACGTTATTGTTACATTTTGTTAGTGATTTTCGGGATTTTACGACTTTATCTCTATATATAATCAGATCTGTACAGTCTAAACCTTCACCCATTCACTTTGTTAAATATCACTCACTCACTGAATGAGGCTGAATTTTTTTCTTGCAATCTGACATTGAATAAGGACGGTTGAAATTTTTTAGAAATTACAAGCTTTGTAATTTTTTTTCGACATTTCATATATTATCACATAATGTGGAATGTCGTTAATAAGACACCGTACGAACCTTGAATTTTTCATGTTTCATTCATGTATTATATGTAATGTCTAGTGCAGGTACCTCCCTATACACGCGTAGGTCTGTTTAGGACTTTCCGCTCGTAGTTTTTGTAAACAAATTTTAATATCTGAAGATATTAAGATTCCTTTGAATAAATGGTTTTTTTTTATTCTCTGTTACTTTTATGGTTTTTTATGGCATAGTGTGACCTGGTGGTAAGTAACTACCGCCGTCCGTTGCAACATGCAGCTCACGAGTCAGAAGTGCATTGCCGTCCTTTGAGTCCTTTCATTCATTCATTCGTCCTTTGGGCTCCGGTAATCTGACTTACTCAAAAAAGAGCAACGAACGAGTTGCTTGACATCGGTTTTCTTTCTGTGGGTCTGTGGTATCACTCCAGTCGTCATATTTGTGACAGAGCATAGCTCTTCCACGTATAATTATGTAGGTATAAGCCTATTTTTAAACCCTTTATAGAGAGATACCTCCTTTATAAAGAGAGGCCTATATCCAGCAGTGGACTGTTATAGGCTGTTGATGATGATGATGATGATAAAGCCTATTTTAAGAATTATACAAAAAAGCCAACGTCTATTGTCTGTCAGTCTGTGGGATTAATAAAAATAGCAATAAAAATCTAAATTGACTTAGGTACTTACTTTTGAATATACAGTTTTCTATCTAGAAGAAACAATGTGATTACCAAGTAAATAATGTTGTAATTGAGGTTATGCGTAACTCGAGAATGAGGCAGAAAATATTGAATGTATTTATAAACCGGGTAGTACTCGATTTTAATGTCTATGCTTCAGCTACTATTTAGGTAGAAACCATGTATTACTGCTATAATTTATTATTATACAGCTATCATCAAGCTTTAAGGAGAGCATAATGGCTGAAAAAAAAACAATGTAAGAAATATAATTTTGTAAAAAAGAAAATTATATCGCCGGCCCCGGAGAATAAAATGGTAATCGCAAAAACTTAACTTTTCAGGAAAAATAAAAAACCAGTTTTTGTCTATAACTTGTCTGATAATAGACTTAGATAATCCAAAAAGGACTCAAATGAAAGCTAATTTTTTAAGCTTTTAAACTATTTTAACAAGCCTTTAATTGGATCAATCAAATTCAAGATATTCAAAATTTAAGAAGTTAGTAAAAAGATAAAGTTAGCGTAATTTAGTATTACACACTTATCATTTTGTTCTCGTCATTTTATTACAAATTGAATATTGTAATATCCTATTACATTGATATTCAATTATTTGACAGCGCTAAATTATGGAAAAATATAGTATCTTACCATTTTATTCTCGTTCATACGGGATATCAATAATGAGACAATAAAACTTAGGGCTATTATTCTGGTTAAGCAAATAAAATAAAGTTATGTTAATCAGATTTTACTTAACTTTAAATGCACAAGAAAAAATTTAAAAAGAAATTAGTCGTCCTGATTTTCATTATCAATAAATCTATGGCTTTCTGAATTACTACTTTCATAAGTCAGACATTCGTAGAAAGCATGGTAGAAAACTGGGATCGCTTCTGATCTACACAAGCTCATAAGGTCATCGTGTAAAGCCTTACTTGGTGGCAAAGGTTCCCTATAAGCCACATTCAACTGAAAATCACTCACAGAACCTGGTGTAATAGCCGCTGTCTGTTTCATACCTCTCTTGCTTCTAGCTTGTTTGACATTCTTGTTTGACACTGTTCGACATTAAGTTGAGAATACTCAGCATCAAAATCATATTTAAAGCGTAGAATAGATGGCTGTGAATGTAAAACGTTAACACTTCCATTACCTTAGACCACATTATTTTCTGACCTTCTTCATTATTGACGCAGTTCTTGTTTTTTATCAAATCCTTTATGTTAAAGAACTCATTTTGTAACATTTCCTTCACAATATATTTCTCGTCGTAGTTTTTAGCATTCATAATGATAGCATAAATCTGTTCGGTGTATATACGAGAGTGCATGGAATCGCCTTCACTCTGGCCATGGCCTGTTTCGAAAAATCTATGTGTTATATTTATTTGAAGTTTCTGAGCAGCAAAAATGTATAAAGCAAATATAAATCTGTTTTTGTTTTGTCCTGCACAACCATCTGAGTATAAAAAAATGTTTTTCATACCTCTTTCCTTCTCACTTAAGAAAAATTGCCACAGGCAGCTTAATATTTCTATTGCTCCTCTTTTTGCAATTGTGTGGTGCCAGACATAGCAGTGACCTTTAAGTCTAGTACTATCAAAAATAGTAAAGTTGTAAATAGAATATTTCCTCTTATAATGAAATATTCCAACTGCAGATTATGGAATATTTAATACCTTCCCTAAATCGAAGATTGCTATGGTTGTATGTGAAGAATCAATGGATTCCTATTCTTCTTTTTTAATTTGACGTACTCGATCTTTGCTTCTTTGGTGTTTGTCATACTTATCTTGCAATATCGCTTATCGAACAGAATCAACTTCTCTGTAAAGAGTGCAAGTGGAGCATTGGTATTCTTTTGGTTTAAAAAATGAATAATTGAACTTCATGTTAAAAATGTTTTCATATTGCCGTTTAGAAGCTATCGGGCAGTCATAATTTCCCTCTTGGAACCGACTTTGATATAGACGGTACATTTTACTCACATTAAGTAGCTCTGATAGATATTGTCTGGCAGAATCTTTTCTTACATAAATGTGACTCGACTACAGGGAACTATTGAATATGTTGGATGATATTTTCCTCCACTATTAGAAGCATTTTACGTGGCCTGTTATTATGGTGCCCTCTGTTATCAACTAAGCCTTTGTCAGATTTGACTTTTTCTAACGCCGTATAAACTGTCTGATGCAAAAAACTGAATTTAAAATGAAAGAAATATTTGAAATGGTTTAAGCCATTTTGGAAATATCATGAGTGGCTGCTTTTATGTAATCAGAGTCTCCACCAATACTTGATGGTGTTTTAATAAACCGGTTTGGGCTTGGCACATATTCAGAAACATCTGGAGAAAAGTCTTCATTAACTTTTTTATCGTTATTTTCACAATATTGTTTTTTTGTTGATTCTGTAAGACAAGATAAGAAAAAAAACATCGAATATCTCATAAAACTACCTCAAACTATGATAGGCCAAACTAGTTCAGCAGGTCAAAAAAGTTACGCTGTAGTTCAAATTTACTTCCTCCAGTAGACCTGCGGGTTTTTACCTTGACCTGGTGGAGGGGGCTCAGTAGTCGTGAGTTGGAGGATGGCAACTCTTAACCCACGTTGAAGCTAAGGGGAACCATAGAAGAAGCTGCTTCCTCGAACTTTCGGTGCAACGTGACGTTCTTAACTGCTAAAAATAAAATGAATACGAGTATAAAAACACATTTAGGTACCTACCACGTAAACCATATTCATGATGATGCTTCGTTGTTTCTTCTTTATTTGTATTTTCAGGTAGTAAATTATGTGAAAATAATAATATTATTTTAATTTTGCAGACATGATAAAACATATCTCTCAAGTACTCTTACCTCTCAAGCAGGTCATGCAAACATTTGGTCCGACCCGGGAATAGACCCCGATACCTCAGAACAGCAGTCGCATACGCTACTACTGCAAATCCGAGGCAGTCAAGTCTCCCCAATACAGAGATTAATTATAAATTTTTAATGAAATCAAAATATTAAGAAGAAAACCACAGTACTTACCGTCGTTGCAATGGTTCAGATCCGCGAGCTTTCTCATAATAATATTAATCCTCGAATTCCTTTGATTCATATTAAAATACCTATATTATGACGAGGAAACTGTTTTCTGATTATTATACAGCCAACTTTAAGATAATATTAATTGTCTTAATATAATCACACTTACGCACGATAATTACTTTTATAATCTTGAAATCTTTTGAAAACGGAATTATGATACTCATGCAACGAAGTTTTAAGAGACAGTAATCAAGTAAACAAACATTGGCACGTGCGAGTATTTACGCGAGATAGTGTATAGTGTCATCACTCACTAACATTTGAATCACTATGTTCACTAAGCTAATGTTAGTCGCTGCACTTAAAAGCTTTTGAACGAGAATAAAATGATATTGGTGTTTATAATTTTATCGTTGATTTCTTGCACGAGAATATAAGTGTAAAAGCTATTGCTATTTATTGTTTAATGAAACAATCATATCAATAGTGTCTGGTAATCTTATTCGCGTTAATATGCGCCTCAGAAAATTTTACGAATAATATTGTAATAATTTATAACTTTGTGAATAACGATAGAAAAATTACGAAAAAAATTGAATGGATGTATTGGGCTCTGTAGACTCCAAATATGACATAACACTAAAACTATTGTAATGTCAGTTGTCATTTTATTCTCCGGGGCCGGCGAATATAAACGTTCACAATGTGTAAAGAAACATCCAGACAAATAAAAATAGATGCTCATATATATTATGTATATATAAAAATATGTGTATATTTATACTGATCAGTAACTGAAGCCCTTACGTTGAGATCCATCACACCACATCTACCGCGGCGACACAGTTTAGGCAAAATCATTAAAGTTGATAAAACTAATCAAAGTTTTCCTTCCAACGCCTTAATAAACCGTTACCCTTAAAAACTAATAACATCAAAAAGTAAATACCTTACTAAAGCTTTTCATGTGATTTCAACATTTAATTCCACTTATTTGTTTACAGATGAAGAGACTAAAGCCAAAGGACTGATGATATAAACATCAATTAAGACGGCGTCAAATATTTAACGTAGACAAAGTATTCTCGCGATGCCAAAGGTTACAGTAGGTACATGTGATTATTATTAACGATTGTATGTCCATTTACTGTGGACACAAGATACACATCAATGTTAAGTAATATTGAAACGTAGAGAAACAAATTGTATAGATGTCAGTTGGCGTAGAAATGAATTTATCCGTGAAAGGTCTAAATGTTTAATAAAAGTATCATGTGTAGTGTAACGTTAAAAAGCCAATGTATTGTCATATCATTGCCATACCTTTTCTATGTCTATATCATATACTTTACCTTCTTTGTGTTATTGTTTTTCATATTATATACACTGTTACTTATATACCTGAAATACGCACACTTAAATTTCAAGACTTATCACGTCATGTACATAATATGTAGAAATAACTGTACTTGTAATTGTTGTAATATTGTTGTCTTTTACAATAGTCATAGAGTTAACTATCGTTGTATCTTAAACAGTTTGATGTCAAATTTAATCAAATATCTATGATTGTAACTGCATGTAGTTATGATATGTTATAAATGGACGAATGTTACGAACATTCATTTGGCGGACAATAATGTAGATGGAAATATATATATATATATATATACCTATATATATATACGAAATACTAAAGTATAATTTCGACACAAAACGACAGAACAATTATATAATTTGTTGTTATAATTATATATATGTATATGTTACATAAAACTTGTAAGATGAAAACGAAGCTTTAAATCGTGTTAAAATTAAAATATATCTAAAAATATATCAATGTATTTTAAATTATATATATATTTATAAGTTTTATGTTTATATAAATGCTTTTTAAGTAATGAGCGATGAGAAATAATGAACTTATTGTCTGCATTTTATGCTTATAATGTCAGTCAATCAGTCAGTCAATCAGTCAGTCTATAGGTCAGTTATTATATCTTATATTATATTCATAATTTTAATAGTATTTTCCAAGTTCATTACAAGCAATGTGAAATCGTGGTTATTACTTTTCGATTTGAAAGTAGTTTAATATTACTTCAGTGTAATCATTTGAATCAGATATATCATATTATGTGGTCTGTAAACTTTAATGTTTATTTATATATCTAAGATAAGATTAGAACTAAGATTGTATAATCTCTACATGTACTTACAATTTTCCAACTATAAAAGCTAATGATGCCGAATTTCTGAATTTTGCATGAAAATATTCTATCAATTTTTCAAGATGTCACCTACATCTGAACTGATACAGTAATTATTCTTATTCGTAAAATTTAAATATCGTAAATGAACACCACATACAGTAATAAAGTACTTAAAACTTTTTGTGGTGGAAAAGATTGAGCTTTCAAAAGGGTGTTTTTTGTAAGATCCGAATGATTTTGTTAAAGAAATTCGTCCCAAATCCGGGTTCTTCACTTCAGATGTCAGAAACAAGAGAGTTTAGGAACCTTTTCTTTTTTGAGGGACGTAAAAGGCGTTAACCTTTTGAACTGTTAAACCAATAGCATTTTTGTATTTGTCTACATGTACAAAACATCACATCCATCTTATTTTCAAGCGGCGTCTCACACTTTATAAAGCAGTTTTAGATTTATTTCATGATGTTATTTCAAAACAAGTGATAATCAATTAATCATACGCATATGAACTTTGAATAGGAAAGCCAGCCAGAGTTTAACACCAAAGATGAGTGTCCCTTTTTTCATTAATTTCATCAATTACATTTAATACTATGAAAAGAAATCTGTATACGTATGAATTACTTATCAACAGTAAAAGCCACTGCGCACTGAATATTTTTAATCAGTCGATTGTTCTGTCGTTCTCGCAAACAGTGAAAAAATTTTCGAGCGCTACTTTCAATTAATCGAGAGTCAGGCTATAGTTGGTTGCTGCCAATATATAAAGTTTTAGCATGGAAGACTTTGGGTACAATCAGTTATAGAAAACAAATCTGTGTGTAACTGGCTTACGCGAGCATTTCTTTACCTATAACTCTATGTAGTGCTTGTGCACCGCGGATAAATTGAACATGGTGCGGTCCTAAGATGATGATGGTCCTGATTGAACTAGCCACTATCGATGACTCACACGTTTTTGAATTTAGAAGTATTATATTACTGGTTTAGATAGAACACGTCACGAATCTTTATCTCATCTCATTCTGTGTTTAGTAGCATCCCGTCTGACGATCGTGAAATGATTATAAAAAAAAACCCTATCCCACCGAGACATCCATTTAATGATTAGAAACGGGTTTGTATATTCAAATATGAATATAATTTCAGCCTCACTCTTGATCTGTCGTGTGTCGTAAAAGTTGACTTCTTAAACAAAAATACTAATTTTATATACCCGTCTATTAGTTTAGACGCAAAGATACACGTTAAACTTATAATACCTCCTTTTTGCGTCGGAGTTGAAGGAGTTCTTCTAAACTGAGGATTATGGAAATGACAGTACAAGAGATGGTTGAACGAGAGGTAATATTTTTGTATGTGAATAGAATACGTGTCATATATGTTACTAAGTCTTTATACTGTAAAACTCTATAAATGTAAGTGAATGTACTTATACTGATATATAAATAAAATGTTGATATTTGTAATTGATTTTTATTATAACTATAAACCGCCTGGTGATTCAATTTCGACCAAAACTAAGGTTTTGAATGTCAATTATGTAGCATGTTAATTATTTATTAAATAATGAACATTGTACATAGTAGATTATGAGCAATTCTATCATTAAACTTAAGTCACTTCAAAAATTCATAAATGCTCTTAAACAGAGTTATCCATTATTTCCCCTTCTTAAGTCCAACATGTCCAACATCCCATTTTGAGTTATACATAGTTGTATTTTGAGAGATTTTAAGCCTTCGAAGGTAATACATGTGTGTACTGTATAGTGTCGACATTAGTTTAAGCAAATGCATTTAAAAATAATGTGTCCCAATCTCAAATTAAAAATAAAAGAATTAGAATTCTCCAAATTTAAATTATCTGTTTGCTAAAGCAGCGAACTGAAGTAACAATAATAATAACTTTATTGATCTTCAATTCCTTTGTTACAATTGTACAATCCAATAAACACATTCTAACCGTATTAGGTGTACAAAGTAGACCCTGCCTTCCAAACTAGGTATTCCTGTAACTTGGAAGACAGTGTGTAGTGTGTACTCAGTGGTAGCATGTTATTAACTCTCAGGTAAGTAAGCAGACACCTAAATTGCTACAGGGGTCAAGAAACAATACAAGGGAGACGTGGCCTGCCCATCGGAAATCTAATTGCAATCCTATCTAGTTACAAGAGTAAAGGTATATGGAGTTTACCCGAGTTATTGCCCACACACTTGTACTATCGGAGACAAAGAATATCTCCTGTGTAACTGACTAGTCTTTTGAAATTAACTACTGATGTCGAAATGTTTTCAAAACTAGCCATACTCTGTATTAACGCAAATTTAATGTGAAAATAAAGCGATGAACGTCGATACAGAGAATTTGGAAAAATAGTAAAACTCAAATCATTTTAAAAGCCTGTATATTTTATTGAAATTATTTCTTGCAAAAGGGAAATAAAAGGAAAATGGGTTAAAAAACCTTAATTAGAATATGCAAATTCTTTACGAAAATTCTATAGGAATAAGCTGTTTTCAATAACATTGTAATATGTACCGACAGACTTTAGTTTTTAAATTTAACCTTCTTAAATTGTGTAAGTCTATTTAGACTGTGATTATCTGAATTCATTTTGGTATAATAAAATTTTCATATAGTTTTTCTTTAAAAATAACCCTTAAAAAAGACAAGGCTCGAGCTCCAAACATAGCAGAAAAAGATACGGTTTACAGTAGTCTCTTAAGCATATAGTTGCAGCGATAACTTACACAGGATGGTTTTCATATATGTAGGAATATTACTTGTTTACAAATAGTCGATCCTATAAATGCGCGCTTATTAAAG
Source organism: Arctia plantaginis (assembly GCA_902825455.1). NCBI lineage: Eukaryota > Metazoa > Arthropoda > Insecta > Lepidoptera > Erebidae > Arctia > Arctia plantaginis. The sequence continues at coordinate 4,136,311 of CADEBD010000226.1, read as the reverse complement.
TACTAATTTAATTCGTCCTCAAAAGCTGCGACGAATTGAATTAGTATTTACTGTTACTAGGATACGTCTCTGATGGTTAAATACTGCAGCAGGATAACTTAATATTCACTAAGATGTACTATAAACCGTTCTCATATTCGTTGCTCACATGACGTATTGCCGTAAGTAAGTTCTAGTAGATAAAAAAAACGAACACAATTTGACGGTCCATGCAACATTACTAGAACACCATGCTCTCATTATTTATTTAAAGCGACGTATCATCGCCATCATCAACAGCCTTTAATAGTCCACTGCTGGACATAGGCCTCTCTTTAGAAAGGAGGTTTTGACCTACTTTACCACTCTGGCCAGACGGGTTGGTAAAGCGTATGTTTCAAGTTTTCCTTCTCTTTGCAGTGCTGATGTCCTACGTAGTTTGCTCCCTTAGTCGGCTCTTGCTACACCCACGGGAAGAATAGGGGCGATGACACTCTGTATTCTTAATCCGTTACCACACGGATAAAGTATAGTAAGGTAAAATTATTGGCGCCAGTCTTTACATATTATCGTACTAAACTATGTACAACTTAACTTGCAGAAACTGATAGTCAAACTTGAGAAATGAGACTTTTTTTAAATCTACTATGCGATAAATGTGTATTGATACTGTTATAGGTTTACCGTTAATAGTGGGACAGACGAAGAAAGAATCCAAGCTCTCGTTCCACCAACTTCAAAGTTCGAAATGTTAAAAAATTGTAATCCTAGCTTTACGAAAAATGATCCTTTAGCGCCTACTATCTAATTAATATCTCATCTTTTTCTTATACTCTATTTGATTCCTTTGTCATACTCACGCTATATGTATGCTTTAAAGTAGAAACTTTATTAATTATTATTTGGTAAAGAGAATTAGGATAACCTTTACGCATCCGTTAAATATTAAATTTCGGCAGAAACTATGCCGAATTCTGTAAGTATCGATTTTTAAGATATTCAATTGTAATTTTATCCAAAACTCTTTTTTACGTAAGGGGGATTCCCTTGGGCTTTCACCCAAACGGGAATTGCAGCAGGGTGGTGTGTCGGAATCACACTGCTTAAAACCACACGGTGTGCCACTCTGCGCCTGTAATAGGAGGGACATGGGAACCGCTGTTATTAAGACATCCGAACCCCTGCTAGCGGCTGCCCGCAATGGCGTGTGGAGGGGAAAACCTGTCCCGTCTACCCGCGGCCACACTCAGGGCATGAGGCGCTGGTAAGCGCGCCCCCGCTGCCTAGTGAAGAATTGCGTCCGAGTGGACATCATCCTCCCGGGCCCTCTCCGGGCCTCCTTCTGCGAGATGACGTCTTCGTAGAAAACGCGTGGTAAAACCACTGTCACTACCGGCCATGGAGCGTATATCCTCTCCAATGACTGCAATGAGGACTCGATGCTGCGACGCCCAAGCCAAGGAAAATTGCCTGCGTGTGTTGAGCCGCGTCTTCACTGCAATCGCAGACTCAATTCTCTCCTTGCGGGCGAGTGGCGATGACGATGACCGTCTGGAGTACCTAATCGGCGGCACGTGGAGCCCCCAGCACCAACGAGCTATCGTGGCTCGACGAGCGGCCTCACGCCACTAGCGTACTTCTTCGGGCGGGGACTGCCGCCAACCACTCGACTTCATTTTTTTATTTAAGTTATTACCTACAAATTATAAACCTATTTCAGTGTTACCTACTTTTAGTAAAAATTTTGAGAAAATTATACTAGATCAGACTAGACAGACAGACACTTTAGTGAGAACAATATTTTATACAGGAAAAAAAATGACTTCAGAAGAGGTCGCTTGACAAGTGATGCTGATGTTGAACTTCTGTAAGGTATATTTAGTGCCTGGAGGATAAACGATATGTGCTGGGTATGTTTTGTGATTTGTCTAAGGCATTCGATTGCGTTTTTTATTATACGTTACCAAGCCAAATTTGTGTCACGATTCGTCTAAATTGTGAAATTGTGAGACATTTCTGGAGATCAGCAAGCCATAAGGCAGACATCGTCGGCATATTGAATTTCGGTAACGGGGACAGTAGTGACTCTGCGTTTTGTTCTGAAGCGCGATAGGTCGAATACGCTTCTGTCCATGCGAACATTGATAGTGAGTGCATTCCCAGCGCATCGAAGATCCAGATTTTAAAACAGCCTGCAACCTAAACGTTTACCTAAACGGTAAAGCTTTAGAGGAGGTAGAAACTTTCCGCTTACTTGGCAGTCTTGTTCGTTCGCAAGGATTGCTAAGGCTGCATCAGCATTTGGTGGACTCAACCACCATGTTTGGAAGTCGCACGATCTCAAGTTACATACCAAGCTAGCTGTGTACAAGGGTAGGGTTTGTGTCAAGTTTTCCTTTTCTCTACAGTGCCGTTGTCCTGCGTGGTTTGCTCCCTTAGTCGCCTCTTACGACACCCACGAGATGAATAGGGGCGGTGACACTCTGTATTCTTAATCCGTCACCACACGGATTACCAAAATCCAGATTGCCAAAAGCTGTTTTTTACTCGGAGATCAGATCAGGTAAACGCCGGTCTGGAGGACAATATCTGCGATATAGGGATGTGTTGAAGCGCCATTTAACAGCCATCACCTTGCCCCCAAAGTTGTAGGAGGAACTGGCTAGAAACAGAACTGAGTGGCGGAAAGCTGTTCATCAGGGCATTCAAAATTGTGAACGAAGCCATCTTGAAGACCTTGACTCCAAACGCCAGCTTCGGAAAACTCGTCCTAAGCCCTCCTATAATTATACGCATGGTGAGCTTCACTGTGCCTCATGTGACCGTGTATTCAAAACCAAATTCGGTTTTGCGAGTTACGTATGGGCGCATGAGCGTAAACGGAGCTGTTGAAAGGTGACAGGGTGTCGCCGTCGACGGATACGTTTGGGAGGACATCATCATCATTATTTTATGAAACATCGATCAAGAAATTATTTCGTTTGTTTTCAATTTGTTTATTTTTTCGTTGAAATTGAATAGTATACTATATTTTAGTTTATATTTTAGTAACTTTCTGGTGGTTTTAAGTGTTGCCACAGCCTACTCAATTGTCCTACTGGCGGTAGTGTCATGTTCCGGGTTGTTGATCCTGACTATATCGGTAAGGTTACACATAGGATGGGGCCCGTATACCGTCTATATAGACGAGCCGACTCACAACTATGGTCTTTTCTTCAAAAGGCCAACCCAGACCTTATACTGCACTGACATAGTTCTCTTTAACATTGTACACGGACTTAAAAAAAGACACCTCTATGGTTTGTTTCGGCGTTTTTTCCAGTGAGTCTTAGGAAATACTGGCGCCTTCTAGCTGTAAAGTCCGACTTGTAATATCTCAAAAGATTTACTTGCAGAAATAAATATAATTTTATTTTTGTCAGGATTTTGCTATCGAAACATTTCCTCACAAAATAAAAAAGTTAGTCAAATCTGTGGACCAAGTCCAACGGAAAATATAAATATGGATATCCAGTTTTTACTAAATAAAATGCTGACCTACCTATAGTGTTCCTTTTGTTAGTATGTGTATATTCGGAGTGTGTATCACCACAATGACAATTACCAACAGAACAAACACATAGTAAATCTTACCTTCTCATTGTAGGCACGAGGTAGCTCGTATGTAATTTCCTGTAACATTAACATTCGCGATCCGATCTCGGTTCACAAATATATTAAATTTAAATTGAACTCGGCATTGGATTTGGTTTAATAGAAATATTACTATGGGAAATAGTGCTATACAAAGCGACAACATGATAAGAGAATTTGATTTAGGTTATGAGTAGTTATGAAAAAGCTGGTTCTAATTACTTGATGTGACAGTTTTGAGGTATTATATATCAGTAGGTGCTTTTTATAAATTGACTCTCGTGGTAACACTGTATTATCTACTTAGTGGCAGTAGTTTGAATAACAGGTACCTAATATTATTTGGATCACAATTTTTCATCATTCCGAACGAACATAGGAAACACCTGCTATTCACTTGCTGCTCTTTGAGTCCTCTTTACCCTCAGAATCAGAGAAGGGGGAGGAGGGCGGGTTGTTCTTCGGTTATCTCAGAGATCACAGATCAGAGAGACTCGGTGAAAAACATGGAATTGTTTAAAGCCGGTTTTCTGTGAGGCTGTGGTATCACTCCGGTTGAGACCCATTTGTGGCGAAACATAACTCTCCCACGATAAAGCTGCTGTACTGATACGTAATTAACTTTATCTTTAATATTTCAGGATATATCATAGCGATACAGGTGTCATACGGGGACTTCACAAACATCCAACGAATTGGCACAAAGAACACCCAGATTCAGAACAACAATTTGTGGATCACACAAAGTGTTGTCCCATGTCCACAACACTCAGCATAGTAGAAAGCGGCGAGGTGATCACTTAAACTACTACGCCATTCGTGCAGTGAGATAGTTGGTAGTAATTGTTTTCAACTTTCGCGTCAAATATGTTAGATAATATGTAAATCAGTACTTAATCCTGATAATAATAGCAAGGTACAGAAACTTTTTATCCGACGTATTGATTGAATGACACCGATATAGGATTATTTATCAAAATTGCGCTTTATGTGAATTATGACTTTCAACTCAAACAACTTTCGAATTATTTATTGCGGTACCGTGAGTTATGTGTAAGGTAATTTACCTTTTGTTTGTTTTAGAATACAAAGTCAGATTATTTATAGTAATTATTACTATTAAAGTAGCAAACAAATACAGTTTGGTGGGCGGGGTTTAAATACACAATACTGTCACTACACATCGGTAATGTTATTAATTCACTAATTACAGGAGTAAGAATCCGAACTGTTACAAGTTTGAGGTTACCGTACAAACTTGTAGGATTGTACCCATTCTTTACTAATGAGACAAATAACTAAAAATAAAAATATACAATAAGATCCCAAAACCATAAAACAAGAAGATAAATAGATCAGTTTCACAAATAAATTAAAAGTCTTTCTATTAAGTAAAAGCTACTATAGTATAAAATAATATTTAGAAGAAAGATAAGTTATTCTAAAATATTATATTCATAAATTCTATAACTATTATGATAAAAAAAAATATGAATTCCTCTCTCCCAAACAAACTGTTCTGCGCACGACAAGGTCCATAATGGTTACCACTTAAATTGTTGTCACCTTTGTATTTACAATATGAAAGCAATAAAATATTGAGTATTGAACTATGGTCTTTTAAAAATTATCTCTGATACAGACATTTATTAAACTACAAAGCATATAACATAAAGAAGAACAAAAAAATACTTAGGTCACATTTTTGAGGGTTTTGTTGTTTTTCGAGTAAACGTAATCCGTCTAAAATATTAGCGTGGTACAGATATCACAGCATTCAATTAAGTTGCGGCCTTTTGCGATAGGCTTGTAGTAACGGGACGTCATACTCTCCTGCCAGCTTTCCAGCGGAGAAAACACTGTTTTAATTTTATATTTTACCTACTTTATACAGCAAAATAATTAAAATAAAATTGAGAAATTTACGAAAGATAAATAAAATGATACAAATGATGTGTTTTTAATACCGATTCACATAAAATCACATAATTTTCTCCATTCTACTTTCTCGATTAAAAAAAAAACATTTTAGTACGAAACTTTCTTCGATCAACTGAAATGACTGTCTATAAGTGTGAGAATAACCTAAAAAACTTATTTCATGCGGGCCCATTAAGCCCATACACGTGTTTGTTGACTGTTTTCAGACAGTAGTACTTACGCTTTGTTTTTAGGAACTTTCGAGAAAATAGTATTAGTGAATGTATTCGGGATTTCATACTATTTAAATACAATCGTAATTTCGAGAAAAGCAGCATTTCTGGCTCTGTGACTGGTAGTGATGAGAAGGTGAGTTTCAAGCAGAATTTCTTTAGATGGTTCAACAAAAAAAGCAGTGAACCTATTGAAATACTGTTCTCTATATTAAGCTTTCTATATGAAGATGATGTAATTGTTTAGATTGGTTTAATGCACAATTTGTAATTGCTTCACTTGGCAATACTAACAAGAGGTTAATGATGGAACAGCGCATGCGACATAGATAAAACATGGAAAATAAATCTGGCATGTGATTCGTTTTGACAAATCTAACAGATTCAGGACCTTCTTTTTTCCGTTCCTTATACTGGTACTAATTATTTCAATACACACGCAAATAGTACTAGCAGGAAGAATTCTTTTATTTATATATATATATATATATATATATATATATATATATATATATATGTATATATATATATATATATATATATATATATAATCTAAATCTCGGAAACGGCTCCAACGATTTTCATAACATTTAGTATGGGTTTTGAGGGCGATTGATCGACCTAGCAAGTTTTCATTATTAGAAAATTTACCAAAAAAGAACTCGTCTTATTTATGTCACTAACTAAACTCTTAACCAATCACAAAACCGAACGCACTCTTTGACGAGAGCGAGTTAATGTGAAATAAACTCACACTTGGGGCTCTGGTCGAAACGTCAGTCAATTCAAAGGTATGTTCTAAATAAATATCGTTAGCGCGTTTATTCCAGTAAACATAATTATATACTGTCTTGATTCTTAAATCTCTGGTTTTAACTAGAAATCCAATGTCATTAAAAATAAAAGGATCTAACGCATTTAATACTTGAAGCTGGGACTCAGCTAGTACTTAGCTACCAGTGTTATAGCAAGCAGTGAGAACGGTCAGCTGGATAAATTGGATTCGTTTTCTTAGTGTTCGTTCCCATTAAGGTAGTTTGTCCAAGTTTAATACAAACCAAAGTTCCACTGTCTTTGTGTTGCGATAGAGTTAACATCGTAAGATTGTAGACATTCCATTTTTAACATGTTTATTTGTCGTTTTGACCTAATTTTGGTGTGGTTTTAAATCAATTTTTTATCATCATCATCATAATAGCCCACTGCTTTATATAGGCCTCTCCTAAGAAAGGAGGTTTTGGGTTTGCTATTTATTTACCAGTGTTAAAAAAAATAGGTATTGTAAATATATTCTAGGTATGTATATTTTTTATTGGTTAAATAAATAAAATTTACATTCAAAATATTCTATTGCATATCATCAAATGTATAAAAAAAGATGTAAATAAAATGGACAACATGCAACGCTCTTGTTTCTTGAGATGTAGGTTACCATGGCAGCGGTATTACCAGGTGACCTGGTTGCTTCATTGCCCACTATAATATAAAAATATATACTGTAGAGTACTAGATAGAGAGATGTACTGTAGAGTGCGTAGTAGTTTAAGCGGTCGCCTTGCCACCTTTTCTGCGCTGAGTGTTGTGGGTTCGATCCCCACATAGGATAACACTTTTTGTGATCCAAAAATTGTTGTTCTGAGTCTAGTTGTTTTTTGTGACCCTTTCATGATATATGCCTTTGGCGGGTGGGAGTTGTCTTAAACAATAAATAAAAAAGCGATACACGTAGGAATATACAGTAGTACGAGTATATTAATAACTGAATTCCCTTTTTATAAACCATTAAACAAAGAATCCTTAAGCAATCAATTATATTATCAACGTCCTCAGTTCAGTACTTCTTACGTCTTAAGCATTTTCACTTCATACAAGGTTACAATTTGCTTTGGTCACTACAAAAATTCTGTCTCAAAATATTCATTCTCACTACGCCTGAAAGAAAACATTCTGTCCTAAAATTAATAATATCTATCTTTATTACTTGAGGACAGTATTCTTCTGTCTAAAAACATAACAATCATAATGATATAAAAGTTACATTTAAAAAGATTCAACAGCGTAGCTATCTAAAAAAATATGCATATTATAGCTTTATGTATAGGCGCCAGCATTTTCCGAACCACTCAAGGTTAAAAACTAATAAAAAACATAAAAATTTACTTAAACAAAAGTTCAAGAAGGCGCAACCAATTACAAGAGCGTGATCTCAATATCCTTTGACGTCATTCTTGTGTAAGTAGGTCATGGTCTTCTTCCCTATCCGCCCTGATCTCAAACGTTTCGGGGTAATTTGACTACAGTTGTTGCAAGTTTTAAGGCCAAACACAAGGTTAGTATTGGGATTTTTTATGTTAATTCTATGAAATAATTTTTTTACAGTATTTTTTTGTCTTAAAAACACATATCTAGAGTACCACCAAATTTGTATATTTTTTTTCTGTATAAAATTCTAAATGTCTAACTATGTTTTAGTATTGACAATTACTATTATTGGTTTCTAATAGATGTAGTCGTATAAAGAGATAAACTAGCAATCGTTTAATAATATAGAAAAAAATGTTTATTGAAACATAACTTTGCTTGTAAGCTACCGTAACTTGTGCTTGTAACAAAACCGACATAAACCGATTTTTTTAATACTAAGCTAAGTTATGAAAGCTATGTTTTTCATAACTTAGCTTAGTATTAAAAAAATCGGTTACCTCAATAATGTTTCCGATAAATGTAAGTATGCGTAGGTATCAATACTTGAAATAGGGCAAGTGCTTTTGGTTTTAGATGAAAAATGTTTTCTCGTAAAAAAACATACTACTACATACATATATTGTTTTGAAACTTTGAGCATTGAAATATTTTGTTGTTATTGTTGAAAATTAATCAGTCCTGCTAAAGGATTAACTAATTTATTTTACGTAGAGTAGACAACATCGGTTATTAAAAAAAATCATAATGGCTCCATTATAACATCACGGAATATTATTTATTCATTATTTTCACGCGGACAAGAATAGGCCTGTGTTCCATCCAATTACGTCATGTGAGAAATTTAAATATAAGTATGTCTTATATAAGATACGTATGGCCTTTTTTTTTTTTTTTTTTTTTTTCCGTGCGGAAATCTCCTCGGATACCACCTGTCGGTGGCATGTCGGACTCGAACCGACTACGACGACCGAATCGGTATGAGAGGGTCCCGTGACGCCTCTCGAGCCAATCCTCCATAACGGGTCTTACCGCCGCAATGACGGCGTGCCCGAAGATACGTATGGCCTGACTTATGATCAAGTATTTGTTTATTCTTTTTTTTTCGTGTGGAAACCCCCTCAGTCTGTCGGGTGGCGGGGTCGTGTGTCGGAATCGGTTTGACTAAAAACACACGGTGTGCCACTCTACGCCTGTAATAATAGCAGGGACCCGGGAACTGTTGTTATTAAGACATCCGGACTCCTCCTAGCGCCTGTCGCAACGGCACGGGCCCCACCTTCTCTCCTCCTTCCTCGGCCGGAATTGGCCGTAGGCGGCATCGCCTCCCCCACCCAGAGTCCGTCTTCTTTTTCTCTTGCCTTCTATTTTTTTCTTCCTGTATTATTCTGAAGAAGTTGTCATGTCTTATCAGGTGGCCAACCATTTTTCCTCTTCTGTTTTCAATGGCATTCAACAATTGCTGGGGCACAAATTTTGGGGCTGAGCTTTGGGCTACCAACGGAGTCACAGGTGGCGACTAGTGAATGGCCACCAGATGTGATGGTTAGCTGCGAATATACTGAATAAACTAGTTCCGACTGAAAGCGGCAAGGTTACGAGGACGTGGTGGGGTGTTTTGTATAAAAAACACGCCTATAAAATACTACAATAGTCCCATGACAACCTTGTGACGAATCAATGCTGCCACTAAATAGGCATCTATGTGGTGCCAGGCAGCAGTGGTACTAGTACCAGTAAGAGGAGGAGGAAGCGCATTCTATGAAGGCTCTTGACCGCATAACCGGATCCCACTTCTACATCGCAGTGCAGTAGCCAGGGTTGCCTGCCTACTGCACTGCGATGTAGAAGTGGGAGAAACCACCACATGAAAACAGTGAAAATGTCACCTAAGTACTGTTTGCTTTAATTCTATGGCTGACAAGTTAAGATTATCATTGGATACTCTATCATTACTTATGATGATATGGGACTAACTTTACTAATTCGATTTTTCTTCGTTTAAATAAGGTTGTCCGGAAAACTGTCTGAAATAGTGGTCTCTTTGATACCGGATCCATAGACTAACGAGACTATAGTTGAAGGTTCCGTATTGAGCTTACGAACGTCTTTTCTTGTTTATTGAACTAAACTTCAGAGAATGCAAATGCCACGTAAATATATATGTAGTATCTTTCTAACCGTTTGAAACAATCAATGTGATTATATCACATCACACATCAAAAGCCTCTAACAGTCCACTGCTGGACATAGGCCTCTATATAATATATATTTTAAACTAATTTTAATTTTTTATTTTTACTATGCGATGTATTAGCCGTCTGCCAGAACAAATCATACTTTTAGCTGTTTTCTCTTGTTCTTACGTTTCTCCACGTATAGTGCATGAAACGGACAACTACATGTACATGAAACTGTGCTTTATATATTTTTGACGGAGACTTGTTGATGGAGTCATCAGAATAATTGGTTTATTTATGTACATGTGTAAATATAAATACATACATAACTTTTTTTGCTGACGGGGTGGAAAATTACTTCAGATCTCTGGCTCCCCGGGGACGCAGGAGCCAGAGTATGTGGTGTTTCCACTAAAATCCACCCCGACAGCCAGTCTCAGGCACCCTGCTCTGGGGAGGACCCGGACCATGTTTTTTCAGCCCCCCTCCCCCCCTGGGATCGACGCCGCGCCTAGCCAAGCCCTATCCCGGGGAGAGAATGTAGCTATATAGTATATTTTGTAATAGATATCAATTAGTCATTAGTTTCAACTGCCACACACAGCTCTATGTCACCCAAAGGTCTTCTGAAAGAAAATGCCTTTGCAATTAATTTGCAGGAAGTATTAAATAAAATAAAATAAATCGTGAAAGATTTTCGACGAGATATAACTTTAGAATTAAGAAAATTTTATATTAATGAAGTTAACATTATACAGTAATGAAATTAAACCTACCATCATAATTCCTTCATATTATGTTAGTAATGTTTCTTAGTGAATTGTTGAATACTTGTTTACAAATGATACCACAAGGTACTTATTCTGTAGATCGTCCTCGACCTTGACTTAAGCTTTGTGTAGCTTGTTAAAGTAGCTCTCCTTTTGACAGTTTCTCTAATTTGTCTTGCTAAATAAATTTCGTTTTAATTTACTTCTTTCAGTAAAATTATCCTTTTCACTTATTAAAACATTTTCTCATAACACCACACCACGGGATCAACTGCCAAATCTGACTTATGAATCTCATGCCTGAGTGTCTATACATTATGTGATGTTTGAATTTCACTACGTTACTCTTACTGAGAACACAATATTGTACCTCGTCAATTGAAAATATTGGCTGTCGTGTCGTATTCTTTTTTTACACTTCCTGATTATGTTAACACTTCCTGATATCGAAGATCTACGGATAGAATGTTGACTGACTTTTAGGGCCCCAAGTACCCGTAACGATTGCCACAGTAGTTCGTACAGCAACCGGGACCTATTGCTTAACGTGCTCTCCGAGGCACCGAGGGTTCTCAATGTGTGAAGAATGGACACCCATCCATAGACTGACCTGGCTAGGATTGCTTAACTTTGCAATGCTAAGTTGCTCGGTTACCACTTAGGCACGAGCCCCATGAGCTTAATACCTAGTTTTACTTATTAAATGCAAATTACAAGCTCTAATACCGGCTTTCTATCACGAGTTTATTAGTGAAATTTCATTTATTGAAGCCAGCTAAGTTGCAACACACATACTGAAATGAAATTAGATTGTACGCCTTCCTTTTGGTCGAAAATACTTCGGAGCATTCTGTTCAATTTGTCATATAAATATGAATGTTACTAATGTACAATGGAAACAAACTTTGAAATTACTTCAAACGTAAATCTGAAGTCGCCTTATACTCCTTAAGTCGATCACTAATCCTATAACGATACGGCCTCCCTATCGTAATAAAATAACATTACCATCGAATTCACCTTGAGCAGACTTTAGACGAATTAAGATTGCCCATGTCCTTCCGATATCTTGTTTTAACTTTTGGTTACTTGGATACTGAATTTTATGTGAAATGACAGTCTTTTATTAGATGAATATGAGGGTTTTAGCAGATTCCTGCTAGAGTTTTGTTTTTCAACAAAGTCAGGTACTGTATTTTTCTTTGATGAATCGAGTAAGTGTATTATTACTATAAGTAATAAAGTCATGCTTAAAGTATACAAAGTGTGGTAACTTTTAAGATTGTCGAGTTAAAAATTTTAGTAATGGAAAATTTTTGGAAAATATTTTTATTATTTATTAAAATATAAATTTCTATAATATAAATAAATAAAAAGAAATGTAAATAAATAAAAAGAATATCCATTAACAATTACGAACATAATTATTCTGAAAGTGAGAAATTTATTTAAAACATTAACTATTAAAATTAATATTGTGTATAAAATTTTACTTGACATAACAGATGTGAAATACATTTCCAAGAGGCTAGCATTTACCTACCTCGAAAAATAGTTTTAAATCACTTGCATTTCTAAGTTTTCCTAAAAATAGTTACTTAAACAAATAAGATTTAAGAAACATTTGAATTCACAATGAGTTGAAAGACAAGTTCTTTTTTCCATTAATCAATAAAAAAAATGAACACTTGCATTTCGATAAAAGATTTTTTACAGAAAAATAAAATACATTTGTATAGTTTGGCTATCAAAACGTCTGATTTAAAGTGTAAAAAAAAACGATATATTTTATCTATCCCAGTAAAGGTGAGACAGTTTCTAAAGATTACAGTTTTAAAAAGATCAACTTCTAAAAGTCACCGGTTGTAAAAAAGAAAGTCTTTTCATCTCTTTTATAACGATCAAACAACTCGTAAAACTCCAAGCCCTGTCTGTATAAAAGAGATTCATCACTGTTACAACCTATTTTATTCGAAACATTAAATATATTAAACCAAGTAGGCACTTACATTGTGCAAAAATAACTTAGTAATAAATATATTTATATTTATTGCTAAGTTTTTATTCTTCATTATTTATATTTTCTTTTGCGTCTCGGCAAACGAAGTGTAGGACGACAGGCCAGGTGGAGTGACGATTTGCGCAAGATGGCTGGCAGGAGCTGGATGTGAGAAGCCCAAAATCTATCTAAGTGGCGTGCAATGGGAAAGGCCTATGTCCAGCAGTGGACTGCGATAGGCTGATGATGATGATGATGATATTTAAGTATTAGGAACATTAAATTAATATGACATTAATAATAACTAACTATTCGTGAGAGAGAATGCATTTTGTTCTATGTGGTTTTCTGAGTATGTAAGATGGATCCTTCTAAAGCTGTTCCAGCCGCTGATAGAATTTGTTTTTTTTTTCAAATATTGAGCTCACATTATGGTGAAAAGCGAATAATTAGAACCTCTACAGCGGACCCGTTGTTGACCCAAGAAATATAAATTCAATCATTTTTATTGTAGATTTGACTTGATCAGTCTTGAACTGCCACTGTTAAAGCCTGGCTCAAGCCAAATAATAAGCTTTTGTTATTATTCTTGTGGTTACTCTTTTTATTATTCTTCTAGTAACGGACATCAACGTATCTTATAAAGGCGAAAAACTTCATCATCATCAAAAGCCTTTAATTGTCCACTGCTGGACATAGGCCTCTCCTTAGAAAGGAGGTTTTGGCCTACAATACTACGCTGGCCAGACGGGTTGGTATAGGGTTTTTTTCAAGTTTTCCTTCTCTTTTCAGTGCTGTTGTCCTGCGTAGTTTGCTCCCTTAGTCGCCTCCACATAAACATATGTAGCAACCTGAATTGGAAGGTATAATAATAATAATATTAAGACTAGCAACACTTATCTACAGCAGTCAGAATTTCTGTATAATTTCTATTTTTATAAAATTTTAGATTACAGCAAAATTAATGTACTCGAGTAAAGTTCAGAATAGAATATGTATTACATATATTGCGAAAAGAAAATCCCAACTCGATTAAAATAACTCTATAATGGTAAAAAATATACGTGAGAAATGACATTTAATGTCATGTCAAATAAACAGCAAGATCTTCTTTTTAGAAATTCTACTGTTGTTTGTTAATGATTACAAGAGCTAGAGTCAGCAGAGCACGTTTAACACCTCCGGACTCGTCGCTTCGCTCCGCCGTGCAGTCTCCGGAAGTCACAACACAAGTCCCGGTGATTACAGAGGCGTCGAGCTCGACTTCAAGCGACGAGTTTTTCTCCCCGCCAACGTCGCCAACACCTGTACGTCGGCAGGGGAGAGGTCGGCCACCGGTTTGCCTGGGATCCCGAGGCCCATCGGCTTCGAATAGGGCCCCCGCTATCGGTGGTAATATGCGTCGCATGAAATGGACTTCTTCAATGAACGAGAACGTCATGCGAGCATATTTTGTGGCTACAGAGGGTGAAACTAATCTCACTGCGTATCGTAATCGTTTACTAACTCTGTTTCAGGAACTTGAACCAACTGTTAACGTTACGGTGCAAAGGTTATCGGATCAAGTGCGATCTATTAAGCGATGTAATTTGTTGAATAGCTCTGTACTTGAAAGGCTACGCTCCGACTTACAGATAAGCCTCACTACTTTTCCTTCTTCAACGTAAACAGACCACGTTTACCTCGTTTGCCGATGCATAAGCGAAATAAGGCGTTAGTGTGTGCCCTTGATTCTATATTACCACCATATTTTGAAAAATGTGAAAACCTCAGTGATACACATTCAATTCTATATTGTGCGGCCGTTACTGCATGTCGAGTAGCTGGTGTCAAATTCTCAAGAGTTGACATGGCTCCTCGAACTAAGTCTCTGGTGCCGTCGTGGCAGTATAGAATTGAACGTCGTATCGCTGAGGCAAGGGTACTCATTGGCAAGCTTATTTGTTTCAGATCGGGCAACACACGCCCGAGAGTAATGCGCTTTGTGAATCAGGCTTTTTCGGGAACTGGTATCAGGTTCTGTGATTATATGGCACGAGTCACAGAGCGCATTGACTTTCTGAAACAGAAGGTTTATGCATGGGCAAACCGTATACGAAGGTATAAAAAAAGAGTGGACCGATATACTCAGAATCGCACATTCCAAAGGGACGAGTGGTGGGTTTATAGACGGTGGGCGCAGCCTGATTTAGTGAGTGATGGACATTTTCCAGATGTTAAAATTACTAATACATTTTGGCGTAACATATGGTCGATGCCTATCACTCACACAGAGGGTGAATGGATGCGAGATGTCGAACGATCGTGTGAGTCAATCAATACAATGGAGCCAGTATCAATTTCAGATATGGATATAGCTTATGCAGTTCGTTCGCTACCGAATTGGAAGTCAGCGGGACCGGACGGACTGCATAACTTTTGGTTAAAGTGGCTCCGTAGCTCACATGTATGTTTGGCATCTCATTTTCAATCATGCTTAGAATCAGGTTCGCTTCCATCTTTTATGACTACAGGACTAACTCACCTAGTCTATAAATCTGGTAGTGCCACGGATCCCAAAAATTATAGGCCAATAACGTGTCTTCCGACGTTATATAAATTACTAACGTCCATTCTTAGAGTGAAGATAACATCTCATATTACGAACAACTCTATTATATCTCACTCTCAGAATGGATGTAGAGGTGGGGCACGTGGCACTAAAGAGCTCCTTATTATTGACATGACTATTAACGAACAAGTTCGTCGCAACCGAAAAGATCTGTCGACATGTTGGATAGATTATAAAAAGGCTTATGACTCTGTACCGCATACGTGGCTCTTGAGGGTGATGGAGTTGTACAAGATTGATACAACTCTATGCACTTTCTCACTATTCACAATCTCAAGGCGATGGCGAATATATAATGATTAAGCGGGGTATATTTCAGGGTGACAGTTTAAGTCCCTTGTGGTTTTGCTTAGCTTTAAATCCTCTCAGCACTATGTTGGAGGGTTCAGGGCTAGGCTATGGTTTGCAGAGAGATGGTAAGGTTATATCCCACCTCCTTTACATGGATGATTTAAAACTGTTTGCTTCCAGTAGTTCCATACTGATGAATTTACTAGAAATAACTAAAAACTTTGGTGTAGATAAGTGTGCAATCATGCATGTAAAAAGAGGCAGGGTTGTGGACTCTGATAGGTTGGAACTCTCAGATTCCACGCACTTTACATGTCTCTCAGCTAACGAAACTTACAAATATCTGGGTATGTCACAGGCGTTAGGTGTAAATGAGTTGACTATGAAACAATCGTTACAGGAACGCTTCTTTAGCCGCCTGAAAAAAGTATTAAATAGTCTTTTATCAGGTGGTAATAAGGTGAGAGCCTATAATGATTGGGTCATACCAGTTCTAACTTACTCTTTTGGCATACTTAGATGGACTCAGACTGAACTAGATACCCTGGATAGAAGAGTTCGTACATTGCTTACTGTATACCGAATGCATCATCCACATTCATCGGTGATGAGGTTATATATTCCACGAAAATGTGGTGGTCGTGGTTTTCTAAATGCCAAGACCCTCCACAATCGTGAGATATGTAACCTTAGGAATTACTTCCTGTCTGTTGATGTGGATATTCATAGGGATGTAGTAGCAGTTGATAACGGACTCACTCCGCTTGGTCTAGGTAAAGAGAACTGGCGCAAATTTGCAGTACTCAACATTACTGATCGTAAGGAGATATGGAAGGGCAAAGAGCTGCATGGACGTTTTTATCGAGCCTTAAACAGGCCTGAGGTGGATCAACTAGCGTCTGTATTCTGGCTTCGATTCGGTGACCTCTTCGGGGAAACTGAAGGTTTTGTCTTTGCAATTACTGATGAAGTTGTTATGACGAATAATTATCAGAAGTATATCCTGAAGGACGGCACAATAGACATTTGTCGGGCATGTCATTGTCCTGGTGAAAGCCTTAGACATATAATTTCCGGTTGTTCTCGTCTTGCCAACGGCGAGTACTTGCATAGACATAACCAAGTGGCCAGGATTGTCCATCAGCAACTTGCTCTTAAGTATAACCTTGTGACTGTAGAGTTACCGTACTACAAATATGTGCCCGACCCAGTTCTTGAAAATGGTCGTGCAACGTTGTACTGGGATCGCCCTATTATCACTGACAGGACTATAGTTGCCAATAAACCTGATATAGTGGTAATAGACCGATTGGAGCGCCGAGCAATGATTGTTGACATTACCATTCCACATGACGACAATCTCTTGAAAGCTGAAAAAGATAAACAAGTGAAGTATTTGGATTTAGCCCACGAGATTGTCGACATGTGGGATGTTGATTCGGCAATCGTTGTACCGATAGTCATATCGGCCCATGGATTAGTTGCTAAGAGCCTCAACCAACATCTTCAGAGGCTCGCGTTAGGCAGTTGGATTAAGGGTCTGATGCAGAAAGTAGTTCTTCTCGATACGGCACGTATTGTGAGGAAGTTTCTGTCTCTGGAGTCCTAACCACCGATATCTTGGTCTCTGTACCCGATACCGATGGGATACTATTTTTTATATTTTTAAATGTATTTTATTTTTTGTGTTTGTATATAAATATATTTAAAAATGTAATTTATATGTATAAAGAATGAAATAAAGAAATAATAATAATAGCCTTTATTTAACAATCTTTCTTACAATATAGTTACAATAACTTATTTAATTGTCTGACACCGGTACGTGAAGATTGTCTTGCTGTCTAGCATAGGCCTCCCCTAGAGTTCGCCATCGAATGCGATTATGTGCTTGTCTTTCCCAAGTAAGTCCCGCTATTTTTTTAATCTCGTTCCCATAAGTCTAAGTCCCATCTACGACGCTGTCTCCCTTTCCTTCTTTTGTATTGTCTCGGGCACCACTCCGTTATGTCCTTAGACCATTTATCCTTATTACTTCTAATCATATGTCCTGCCCACCTCCATTTTAGCTTTTTAATACAATAGGTAACATCTGTGATTCTAGTTTTCTTCCTTATAGTATCCAGTTTTATTTTATCTTTTAATTTGATGTTAAGTATGCTTCGTTCTATATTGTGTTGACAAGTTTCTAATTTATGTTTATTATGATTAGTTAAGCTTGGAAGGTATATGTGGAATTAAATAATAAAAAAGTTAAACATACCACTCTAAAAGCATATCACGGATACGTGGATTCGATCTTGATGTAGGTTATAATTTGGGGAACTGTATTGAAATGGAACAAGTATTTATGGCTCCGAAGACATGTGTCAAGGAAATGTGCTAAGTTAGTCTAAGAAATTGACACCTGTAAACCGTACTTCAAGAGACTCAAAATACTAACCGTACCCTGTCTGTAGGTCTATGAATTGTTATTATTGTCAAAGGATGATTTGTATAAGCATAAAAGTACGCGTCACAATTTCAAAGTATATTGTCCTTTAGCATAAAAGTGATTCGATGGATCGGAGTGTGTTTTGCATGACGCCACAAGTCTATAACCAGCTACCTAAACGCTTAATACAAATTATGAGTACGTGTTTCATTAATTTGAAAAATATGGTTAAACAATTTCTATTGAAAAAGGCGTACTATACAGTGGATGAATTTTTTTAATGATAAAGACCGTTCATAACATGTTTTATCTGCGTCTGTTTCTTTGTTTTAATCTTAAATTATTGTGACATTCTATTGTAATTTATTTTTAACTGACATAAAATGCACTTTTTTTAATTTAAACTATAAATATTTGATATTCTCAATTCGCTAAATGTGGACGTGGACGTGGTTCCTAATATATGTAATTTATAAAATGTTAAGTGTGCCGAGATATGCCATATTATATCACAATAATCATCGTACTACCTATTTTCGCAATAAAGTAATTTGAATTTTTTCTTTCGCTACTTCAACATTTTTATTCACTCTTCGACTCTCAATAATATTTAGTTGGAAATCATCCCAAGTCGTGAGATACGAAATATTTTGCAGAACAGGAACAGCTAAATGTAACAGCGTCTTGTTGATAAAAAAAATGCATTGCCATTTTTAATGCTTATAGTAAATCTCAAGCACTCGCAAGTTAGTAGCTTAATCTTATTATTATATGATTATCATCACAAAAAATTATATAGTATTAAATTCCTGAACAATTAATTTCCAAGCCAAGCTTTATATAGACTGAAATTTTCTTCAAGAAATCTCATTGTCGTTATTTAAGCTTACTGTAACTGAGAGCTTACAAGTAGACTTTTTATTGTTAAGTACCTGTCTGGGAATTTAGTTTACTAAAACGTTACATTTAAAGATTTTAAAATAGGAATAAAGCTGAAATTTTTATTTAAAATTACTAAGGGGCCAGATGTACTTGGCAACATTTAGAACCACGAGTTTCTAAGTATTTTTAACTTAAGAAATGTTTCTTATAAATTAAAGTAAAATAACACGTAAAACCCCCTCAAAATCAAAAGAAGGAGACTTTTTGTTTGGTTGACTCCTCATTTTCTGTGAGGCTGTCTCGAGTCGAGCCAGCCCATTTGTGCTAAAGCATGTGTATGTACGTTACAGGCAAAGACATCAGGCTCAAAACGAAATTGACAGACACACTGTCACGTATTAATCAACTTAAATGGAGATGGACTGGACATATGCTTCGCAAGTGACAGTCTGGTATCCCAGGGAAAGCACTAGGAGCCGAGGTCGTTAAGCAATAAGATGGCAGGATGACCTAAAAAAGACCTTAGGACCACTTTGGATGAGAGTAGCCGCAGACAGAAAAGAATGGAGAGAGTTGGAGGAGGCATTTACCGTAAGTCAAACCGAATTAAGAGATATTTTGTAACTAAGTGTAATTTTAGTTTATATGTTTTACTTTCTCTTGTATACTCTTTTTTACACAGTTTTTTTTAAATTAATAAGACAACAATATGTAAATATTTCAGGCAAATAAGGGCTATTATTATTATGTGTGTGTACGTATCTTTTTCTTTTTTAATTCAAGATGTTTTATTATTATAGTATTCATTGCTACATTACATTCCTTAATCAACTTCGTTGAGGTTTCTTTATTTTTATTATATCTATCCTGTAATGTAGACGACCGTTTAGTTAGTTAGCCCCGCTGAACTTCTAGTTAAAGGGTGCATGGATAGTAATATGCTAGTCACGTCTCACATTGCAATGAGTAGACAATTTTCATGCCATGTATACCTCGATATACTCCTATGTTGTCTTACTATACTAGGCATGACTTTTAAGTTCTGTCGTTTCCATATTTCCCGGCAATTTTGTATTTGGAACTGTTCTATATTCGAATGCGTTTAAATTTTGAATCTCAAAACAGTTGAAAGTATTAGGATTAATGCTATCGTTTACTCACAGCGTCGATTGGAATCTGTCAGGTTACGTACGAAAATGAATCTTTCTAAGGAAAATGTTCGTGCAATAATTTTCTACAACTTTAGAAGAGGCCTGACACGGCTTCAGTGTTTTGAAGAGCTAACATCTATGTTCAATGATGAAGCCCCATGTCTGCGGACTGTCGAACGCTAGTATTTAGAATTCCAGCGTAGACATACTAGTGTCAGTGACAAATCTCGCGAAGGACGTCCAAAATCCGCCTTCACTGACGATAACATCATTGCTATGAGACAACTAATTCTCGAAGATCGTCATGTGACGTGTCGAGAGATAGAGGCTCTATTAGGCATCTCAGGGAAAACTATTCAAAAGATCTTGCATTCAGCGCTTGGTGTGAGAAAGCTAGTTTGCCGTTGGATACCGCATCTGCTTTCCGACAATAACAAGGCGGCCCGCGTCAGATGGTGTAGGAAAACTCTGCAAAGGTTCAACCGAGGAGAGTCAAATCACGTCTACGACATCATCAGTGGTGACGAATCTTGGATCTATGTCTACGACCCTGGAGGAGTCATCGCCGAACTTCGAAAATCTAACTTAAAGCGACGCATCATCCTGCACCATGACAACGCAAGCTCACACAGCGCTCGTCAAACGATTGAGTATTTGAAGCAGGAAAAAATAGAAATTCTTGACCATCCTCCATACATCCTTTTTTTTTTTTTTTTTTTAACGTGTGGAAATCCCCTCGGACCGTCACCCCACCGGGGTTTGCGGCGGGGTGGTGTGTTGGACTCAAACCGACTAAAACCACACGATGTGCCCTCTTTGCGCTTCCAGTTTAAGAGGGGTCCAGGTAGTTATCGCCTTCTGGACCCCTCCCAGCGCCGGCCCGCTCCTGGTGCGGGCTCCGTCTCCAATTATCCTCTCTTTAGGCGACGTCCGGCAGACGCGGACGCTGCCCCCTCGCGGCTGGCCAACTAATGCGGGTGGAGGGGAGAACCCATCCCACCAGTCCACCCGCGGCCACACTCAGGGTGGCATGAGGCGCAGGTAAGCGCGCCTCCGCCGCCCGGTTCGCCGGCGGCGGATCAGGTCCGAATGGAAGTCGTCCTCCCGGGCCTTCTCCGCCGCCTCCTTCTGCGAGATTAGAAGGTTGCGACCGCGGTAAAACAACTGTCGCTACCGGCCATGGAGCGAATTACGGCCGGTAGCGAGAGATCTGCTCCGATGACTGCAGTGAGGGCCCGGCGCTGCGTCGCCCATGCGGGGCACACCGCCAGCGTGTGCTGGGCCGAGTCCTCACTGCAGTCGCAGTGGTAGCAGGCAGGACTCAGTTCCCTCCTAGCGACCGAGTGCAGGTACTTTCCGAAGCAACCGTGCCCGGAAAGCACCTGCCTCAGCCGGAAGGAAAGGGTCCCGTGCTGCCGCCCTGCCCACTCGGCTATGACCGGCTGGAGAGCCTCCACGGCGGCGAAGCCAGCGCGTGGAGTCTCTGTCCGTCACGTCTTCGGGCGGAGGGCGAAATCCGCTCTCCGCCCGGAAGTCAGCCACTCGCCGATAAACTTCGGCGAGCACCTCCGCCTCCAAATCCCACGGGGGTGTTAGCGTCCAACACCCCCCTGAGGTGGTCCGACATATAGTCGAGGGCTCGGGCCATCACTCGGGCTGGAACCCGTCCGGCCCGGGGGCAGTGTTCTTGGATCGAATCCGTAGAACAGCCGCCCCCAACTCCGATTCCCTGACGGGCGGAACATCAACCTCGCCGCCCCCGTCGTCTCCGGCTGATGCAGCCATCGACGGGGGTGTGTGCTCCGCCCGCTGCGGGAATAGGCCCTCGACCACTTCCTGCAGGAAGCTGGGCTGGAGAGTCTCCGTAAGGGGGGAG
The DNA here is from genome assembly GCA_902825455.1 of Arctia plantaginis. NCBI lineage: Eukaryota > Metazoa > Arthropoda > Insecta > Lepidoptera > Erebidae > Arctia > Arctia plantaginis. The sequence goes on along the minus strand of CADEBD010000226.1, from coordinate 4,114,150 downwards.
CGTGCGGAGCTTTTGACGCACCGCACGATAAGGGCGACCCCAGGGGTCACGCTCGAGACTCTCCAGCATCTCCTCTCTACTGATCCTCCATACAGTCCTGACCTAAGCCCTAACGATTTCTTTAAATTTCCTAAAATTAAGAAAAGTCTTCGTGGTCAAAGGTTCCAGTCCAGTGAAGAAGCAGTCGACGCTTTCAAGTCAGCCATTTTGAACACCTCCACTTCAGAGTGGAATAACTGGTTTGAACGAATGGAAAAGTGTACTAAGCTACGTGGTGAATACTTTGAAAAACAATAAAAAGTACTATAAGGTTCTAGTTGTGATTTTTTCTTCGAACGAAAAACCTTAAAAGTCATGCCTCGTACACAAAAAAAAAATATGAAAAAATATTGGTTCTGGCCCTAGTGGAGATTTATCGAATAAATCTGTTTGATTTAAGATTAATTATTAATTAAGTCATTTCAAAGACTCGGAAAAAAAATTGATGGCCCTTGAACCCATGGCAAGGTTGTAGTAGATCACTTTGATTATTATTATCTATACAATTTAGCCATTTTGATGGCAGTTTGTTTATCCCTTTACTGTACAAGTCTGCTGGACCTGACGGAAAATTTAGAAAAAAAATAAGTGGGAAAAAATTCTTTTTTTTTTCTAAATTTTGAAAAATAATATGAGATCTTATGGGGCAAGGTCCGGTGAGTACGATGGGTAACTCTTGTAGCTTTGTGATGATCGGTCGTAAGGTGTGAGCTCTCGTGTAGTCGTGGAGAAGCAATAGGAAAGAGGGTTGACCAGTCGTGGTTGTTGAATTGCGAGCTTCTCTATCATTGTTTGCAATTCTTGGCAATAGTCATCTGTCGTCACCGTTGTGTCATTCGGTAAGAAGCTGTCATGTACAAGTTCGATACTGGTCTACCAGATAGTTACTATCATCTTCCAAAGTGTAATCTTTTTCTTAGCGTATTTATTAGGTGTTGTACCCGGGTCCACCCACTGATACGCATGCCTTGACGCGTATATCTCGCTGATGGTCGCTTAGTTCGTGTGGCACATACTTATCTAGCTTTTCATATATTTCAGATTGGACGCTAGTGCTTTAATATTGTTTTGACACTCACTCCAAAGCCCGCAGCAAGCTCAGCCGCAGATTGATTTTGATCTGCTTTCACTTCCGCCTTCTATTCGTCGTTGTCGACTATAGTTACCGCCGGACCGCGAGGCTCGCTCTTCACCTCAAAATTTCTAGATCTAAACGATTGAACCATTAATGAACCGTGTTTATACAAGAAGTGTTAGACCCGTAAACGTCGTTAATGTTTCGTGTTGTTTTCGCAGAGGTTTTTCCATATCAGAACTCATATTCAAAAATTGTACGAATTCTCAGTTTACCTATGGCGCCGAAAACTACCACAATTTCTCAAAAATGCTTTTTAAAACAAATTACTGAATTTTAAATTAAAATAACAAAGCTTTCAAATAACATTTATTTGAATTTGTAATTGTACGCCAATCAACACATAATTAAATCAGAAAATGCTGGTTTTAAAAATCTCCAACTTCATAGGTATACACCTATTATTACCTGTCTGTGATAGTTACTACTATACTATATAAGTAACTATCACAGACTAACTAACTAACCAACTTTACTAATTACTAACTAATATTTTTTTGCTGCTGCTATAAGACATGTTAAAGACTTATTTAAGTAAATACAAGCGTCTTTGAACAGTGAGCACTCCAGCCGTTTAGTCTAATATAAAAATCTAGATATAAAAAATACCGTCATATTTTTAATCATACTCATTTAAGAACTTACGCGTACGATAAAACTGTGTACGCATTAGAAAATATACTCGTGAACTCTTATACGAGTATTAAGACAGTTATGGCATAATCTTGACATAATCTTTTCAAACGTCATAGATAAATTTGATTTGTTTTACTCAGTGCCAGATTAAATAAATTAAATAAACTGATGCTTATTTTATTGTTTGTTAAACCAAGCTTTTAAAAGTAATACGCTTAGTTTTACATAGTAAAACATAACATAGCCTTTGGGTATTTAATTTAAAACATTGGTTAAACAACAATAAATATATTTTTTGTAGTAGCAGCATAAATTTAACGTCCACAACCGCAACTGTAAACAGACCAAATTAATTCATGATCGAGATAAATGATACTCATTGCAAACAAGTAAACAGTTTAAAAGTGTAATGGTAAATACAGTTGAATATTACTATAGTCAAAATGTTTTTAAGCCGATCGCTTTTTGGGGACCAAAGGAAAATGTTTAAAAAGTATTAAAAAACTTTATTGCTATTTATATTCAATTATGTAATTTAGATTGGTGAAGATTCAGCACTGGTTGAACTCAAATTTTGACACGATATATTACCTTACCTTCAAAGATTGTTTTTTATTTTTGTTTAGCACGGGTTCAGCTATCGAGATTGCCGGGTTATAGTATTTGATATAAAGATAGCAAAGAAAACCGCTATAAGCCATAACTAGTAAGTTATGGCTAATCACAGAGTTTGTCTATTTATTGTTATTGGTTTTCTAACAGATCATACGCATACATCACCAATAATCATCATCAACAGCCTCTAGCAGTCCACTGCTGGATGTTGCTGCCTCTCCTTAGAAAGGGTGTTTTAGCATACTAAACCACGCTAGTCAGACGGGTTGGTATGGGGTTTGAAGTTTTCCTTCTCCTTGCAGTGCTATAGTCTTGCGTAGTTTGCTCTTACGACACCCAGGGATGAATATGGGTGGTGTTATCTTAATCCACCACCTTCACCCTTATTCAAAATGTACTGACATGAGGAAACATCTATTGTTCTGATGAATTACCATTAATAAAATAACAACAGAAGAAAGTCAGTAGGTTGATAAGTTATGGCTTAAGTTTGTTAGATATAGACATTTGTTACTGCGAAATTCATCATCATCAACAGCCTATGACAATCCACTGCTGGACCTAGGCCTCTCCTTAGAAAGGAGGTTTTGGCCTACTATACCACGCTGGCCAGACGGGTTGATATAGGGTTTGTTTCAAGTTGTCCTTCTCTTTGTAGTGCTGTTGTCCTGCGTAGTTTGCTCCCTTAGTCAGCTCTTACGACACCCACGGGTTGAATAGGGGTGGTGACATTCCGTATTCTTAATCCGTCACCACACGGACTGCGAAATTATTACGTCTAATAGAGAGTTTCAGTTTCTAATGAGAGACTCGTAGCTAAGTGGTGATCAAGTAGGTTACCACATTTCAAAGTTAAGCAATCCTTCCGACAACGGAACAACAGCAAAGTACTCGGAGTAGTACGTGGAGGCTTGACGGCAGTCATGCCACGTAAAAAATCGGAGTTCAGCCGTGTTTTAGTAGACTGAAAACCGACACCAACCCAATTTGATAGTGATGAGAAAGTTTCAGATTGATTGAAGCATTCCAAGTTCCTATTATATAACTATGATACTATTAATATACCATTAAAGTTCATACCTTTTCTGTCATCTATTAACAACAAATCCTTACCAACGAAGTTTTGTTTCCACGTATTGTTATTTGATTGGAAGCTTGTCAAATTTAATAACTGAAATGTGGCCGCTGTTTCAAATGAAGGAAACCATCGAGGACGGTCAAAAAAAACCGGTCAACCAATCAATTTACCAAAATAACATTAAGTTAGTTATTAATAGTTCTATGAGTCATAAATAATTTATCATACTATTTACCTATTAATTAGAAGTGAAGAGTAAATTCGATTGTGAGGTTGGTTGGTTTTTTAGGAATCAGACTTACATATACTGCCTATAGTATAGTTACAACAAGACCTTGGTTGTTGTGACTACACCTGTGATGTAGACCTGTTTCTTTCTATGAGTCAGTACGTGATCAAAATTCAGGTTCACATACCAAGTATAGATTTTTACATTTTGAATACAAAATTTTCATGGTATTTCTTGTACATTACACTATCAAATCAAAAGGGGTAATGTAATTGCTTATGGTATAAATACGAAGAAAGCAATCTTAATTGGAAATCTGATGAAATTACTAAAAATAATTTTATTTAAACTTAATTTTTAACACCATGTTGAAAAAAAAACATTAGGATATAGTCATTCTAATTCATTTAACCAAAAATGAAACAAACACAACAACATTCCATTTCTTCTTATTATTTTACACAATTGTTTTTTTATGTTCTTTACTCAAACCAAATAACTGCAAAAAAAAGAAGTTCTATAAATTAATATAGTACGGGGCCTTATCAATCATTGCAAAAAGTAATAAAAGCCAGCACCGCGGGCGATCCGAATAGGACACAGTAAATACATTTAACATTTAGGATTGTAAGCATAGTCGATACACAGAGGAAATCAAGTTCGTAGAGTAAAGTAATTGTTCTTACAGAGTTCTGAACATCTAGAGTTGCCAAGGCATGTAATATAAGATCTTATCAGTCATTCACGTCTGGTATTTAACGGTGCTGCACTTGACTACAATGACGCTATTTTGTCGGCTTCAAGATACAAGACAAGACAAACGTGCAGACGGGCCACCTGAAGGCAAGTAACTACGCTCATGGACACCTTCGACTCAAGAGTGCTTTGACCTCTGAATTCCTCCCCCTGAAATCAGGGGGTGGAGGGGATTGACCCATCACGCTACGATCAATAGGAGTGGAGTAGGTATCCAAGAAAAATGTTGCAAAAAACGGGAGAAAATTATTCCCTTTGAGAGCTTCTGTTGCGTGCGCTGCGTAAACCGTTACAGTTGAACAAAAATCATGTATGACAGAATTTCCCCATTTTAAGTTTTAAAAAAAGACCGCGACAACATATGTCTATCTTTTAAGGTTGGCTCACAATAACCTTTTTTATTTGTACTTTAAATCCCTCCCCCTGAAATCAGTGGGCGAAGGGGATTGGACCCTGTATTCTCACTCAATCATTGAAAAGCAGTGAAGAAATTGTTTATGACCGGTTTTCTGTGTGGCCGTGGTATCATTCCGGTCGAGTTGGCCCATTTTTATAGAAGCATCCTCTCCCACGGTAATAAGGCTAGTCTAAAATGACACGTAGTTAGTTCTATACTCTAGTATTCTTGTATTTTACAGTCTCGGAGACTATTCTAATTTCTGAGGTTATCGTATGTCGTCTGGTTTCCATCAATAGAAAAATGTATGATAAAAAGGATACTCATATTTAAAATATGGGTCGTGTGTGATACTAGATAATTTATGTGTTACTTAAGGCACGGGTAAACGTATATGTATGAGGATGAATCAGTTCTAGTCTGTACATTACTTAACACTGTAGTTAGAACAGTAACTCAGCAAGTGGTCAAACGTTACAGATATTATCGATACCATATCTACTATGTTTTTATTGGTTTTTTGTTAGTGTTAAACTAATGACATCGGGATCAAGCCTTCACGCTTCAAGTATATCAAGAAATTAAATTTTATAGGTTGCGGCTGTGACAACTGAAATTATACTTGTAGTTCGTTTGTTTTCTTTTTTTTTTATATACGTTTTAATGAGCAAATTGCATTGGATTTGAAAACATGTTAGAAGATTTTATCCAGAATGTGATAGTTAACATTTTAAAATCTATATAGGAAACTGTTGTCTGGTAATAACTTTTATGATAATAGTGTTTGTGAATCTAAGACGTTTTCAAGCAACTGAAGATCAGTTTCTTGAAAACGTCTTAGATTCACAAACACTATATTCAACAAAATATTTCCTAATGTAATTTTTGGACATCCAAAAATAAAATGCATAATGAAAAATCAAAAGCTTTATATAGCACACAAACTAACGTTCATATTAAGGGCGTTATGTGTGACTACGTTCAAGTTTATCACTAACCAAATGGACCATAAATACTTTTACATATAAGTACACATATTTCAAGAACTTTTGTGTCTTCCATGTTTAATTACTCGTACACCACTAACACAATCTGATAAACATAAATGCTAAAATGTTTACTATTACATGTCTTAGTTACAATCGCTTGTAACCTAAAATATCTCGACACAGCTCCACCGAAGCCGTGAAACATGATTCAACTCAAACTTATCTCTCTCGAGGACACATAACTGATACAAGAATAAGAGGTTGCGGTATTGGTGCGACAAATTTAAACCACTAATTTACATGAGTAGTCCTTCTAATTTCGATTAAGTTCATGTTTACTAGTGACGAAATCAGTTGTTATTAGCCACAGTTTTCTGTTATCCGTGTGGTGACGAATTAAGAATACAGTACGTCACCACCCCTATTCATTCCGTGGGTGTCGTAAGAGCCGAGTAAGGGAGCTAAACTAAGCAGGACAACAGCACTGCAAAGAGAAGAAAAACTTGACACAGACCCTATACCAACCCGGTACCAGCGTGGTATAGTAGGCCAAAACCTCCTTTCCAAGGAGAGGCATATGTCCAGCAGTGGACTATAAAGGCTGTTGATGTGATGATGATGTGATAGGTTTGTTATTAACGATCTAACGAATAACCGTGGAAGCCCAATGCTTCAGCACATACAAGATGGCTTGACCGGAGTGATACCAAGGCCTCACAGAAAACCAATGTCAAGTCATTATTTCTTGGCTTTTCACCGAGTCAGTGAGGTTATCGGGGACCAAACCCGTCCTCTAACTCTGAGAGACGGGAAGTACTCAAAGGGCGTACTTGTTACTTTTAAGATGCAGGGGTCCGTGGGCGGTGATAGTAACTTATCATCTGCTTCTTTGCACTCTATACCATAAAAAAGCAGCTGTGTCAACTAAGGTGGGCATTGAAAGTCAGTACTGAAGTGGCCTCTGTCCATCGTAGTGTGCACTGAGGGTCCACCTATTTTCTGAAACACGGCGTACAACCCTCAGCAACGTTAAAGGTTTTTATGGTACATAGGTTGAAAAGTATTAGTTAATAAGTAATAGTTTTTATAAGTAACATTTCATAGACGCGTGGTTGGATACGTGGCACATTGACGTGTTATGTCAATTCGGTCAGATATGAAAGATTGGCACATTTGCAGAATCACTTACCTTGACTCAAATATTCATATTTGTAGGATAACTGGCTTTAACAACATAATTATATAGTACATAAAAATGGTTGTTTATCAATTCACCAATCAGTATGGATCCGTTTTGTGGACAAAGAAAAAATATAAATATTATTACAAAAAATTGCTGTAAGTTTTATGCGCATATATTGGGTGTGACCGAAAGATGATGTTCGTAACATTTTATATAGATTACAAATAATTGATATAGCTGAAATAAAATGTTCTGAAAATGCTTTTTTACTCAATATGAATGAAAATTTAGAGATAGAGATTATAATTGCCTATCTTTAAGTGGTATTTTTACTTGTCGGGAAACTTTATTATTGGCTAAGAGTCCATTGAAATGTTGAACTTCACCCGTGATATTTGTAACATAGCTGTTAAGTTTCCAAATAAATAAATATTCAAGTTTTTTTTCTGCGTTTTCTGATAAAAAATATGTTTAAGATTTTTATTCATTACGGGGTCCACTACATAATCCTATAACATGACAGTGTACTTTTCAAAACACCCTGTATTTTTAGTGTTATACCAACAGAACGTGATGTATACTAGACAAATAATATAAAACAGATTGTGGACTATACAAACATTTAAGAGATCCTCACGCAAACAAAAATATTCTGGACATGAACAAGTGTAAATACTGAAACGCCTAAAGCAGCTAGAAAATAAAAATATTGGTAATTCTGAATTAGATCAGGGTAGATTGAATTATATGGGATGTTTTTTGAAGTTTTATTCTTTAACCCTTAAAACGTGACGTGACTTCGAAATTGAGATACAAACAAATAATATTTATTCTATACTACCTTTACAACGTAGCGGAACAGCATTTCCAACCCGTGTTGGAGGTGACCCGTGTCCGTATACAGGAGTTTGATTCCTGTAATGTATATGTGACTGTATCGTTACGTATATGGAATTGGTATACGGAATTGCATGTGCCTAAAATTGTATTCGAGTCTAAAGCAATTCACTGTTATATTTATATGTTATTTTTTTATGTGATTACAATTATAAGAGCAAATCTTAATGGCCATTGGAGTAATAAATATTCTAGGTACTTACTTTTTAATTATCCTTACAATTCTTTCCCTTTTCCGTTGGGCCATTGACTTCTAACTGGCTTCTAGTTTACCTGTGTGCAGTCTAGACAGTTACGCTTGCGCCTCCCTGTTTCTGAAGGTTCAGGATTTATTTTACCACTTAAAGTACGGAATGGCTGGTAGATTCGTCGATTTTATTAACCTGTGGAATGCTACATTGAACTTTTTGCCCGTTACTGCATTTAATTGGATTCCTGTTCTGGTAAATAGGACGTATGAGCTGTACAGAATCGCACTATCCACTAAGGACAGTGTTGTAGACATGAGGCGGTCACGAAAAATTGGCAACGGTTTAAAGAAAAATTAGTACTTGGGTTTTTTTAACCGATTCCGTTCACCTATAGTGGCCAACGTATGTAACTTGAGCGCAAAGTTATGCTTAATTTTGATCTAGAATAGTTGCAGCATGTCTTATTCCTATTGTCTCATTCTAAAACGAAACTAGAGACTTTGCATCACATTATACATACTGGTTTATACATAGGTTTATATCAGTTAGTTAGTTCAGTTCCAGCATAGGTTGTTCTTCGATCATACCACATCTGTGAAAAGTTGATTTTTTAAGTTGATAATTTCCGAACTAATTTTAGCTAAGGTTTTTAATACATGGTCATTAACTTAGAATACTATTGTATGTATAATGTACTAAACTGGTGTACAATAAAGATTATTCTATTCTGTTGTATTCCACATGTAAGTCTATATAGGTCTAGAGGTCAGTTTGATAAATACCGTATTATGAAAGTTCTAAACATTGTTCTCCTCTTCATGCGAGTGGAAGACTAAAGTTGGGTAATAAACGCTCTGCTCGGTGCGCAGTTATGGACTTTCAGGGGTAGAAATATAGGTGTAATAATATTTACAATTGCTGTAGCTGTCGAACCATCCTAAGGTTTGTTGGATTTTCATATTTTTTTTACGTTTTACGGTACGGATACTTTTTGCACAGAATATGTGTACTTTAGATGTACCATTTAGGACACAAGTACAGGTATAGTAATAGTTAAATTTGCTTTAAAAACAAAATAAAATTGTGAGTATAATGTTGCTACATTCCGAATACAAACAGATTTATTAAATTTTTTAGAGGCACTGCATTATTCATACTCATGAAGAAAATTTCATGATTTGTTATTTATTTTTGTACTTGTAACTAGGGTTATTTAAATGTACTTTAGATTTTGAAAAAATGAGTAAATTAGTATATGAGAAATAAGTCTGGTTAGGTTAGGGCCTCCGCTCGCCGAGCTACAATGCTTCGTTGGTCGTCCAGGCTGGAGGCTCCACGTGCTGGCTTTTCCGCCGTGGAGGCGCTCCAGCTGGTTATAGTCGAGAGGGCAAGACGGTAGCCTGTGACCCTACTCATCCAACTGACGCAGGTCCTTTTTGGGCACAGCTGCTTCGGAAAGTATATGCACTCGGTCGCTAGGAGGGAATTCAGTCCCGCCTGTCATCACTGCGATTGTGAGGACTCTTATCAGCATATGCTAGCAATTTGCCCCGCTTGTCGGACCTCACTGCAGTCATCGGAGGAGATCTCTCGCTACCGGCCATCATATGCTCCAAGGCCGGTACTGACAGTTGTTTTACCGCGGTCGCATCCTTCTGCGAAGACGTTATCTCGCAGAAGGAGGCGGCGGAGAGGGCCCGGGAGGATGATCTCCACTCGGACCCTTACAAGAGCCTTATGCCGTCCTGAGTTTGGTCGTGGGTGGATGGGGCGTGGGTTTTCCCCTCCACCCGCCATAACGGTCAGCTGCGAGGAAGCAACGTCCGTGTATGCCAGACGTCGCCGTCGCCTAATTAGAGAATGAACCCGAAGGTGGTGCGAACGCCGTTGCATAAAACAAAAGCGTAAGTTCATCATCATCATCATCATCAACAGCCTTTAATAGTCCACTGCTGGACATAAGCCTCTCCTTAGAAAGGAGGTTTTGGCCTTCTATATCACACCTTCTCGTTTCAGGTTGTTCGTCACGATATTTGGAATTTCTGCCTATGTACTTTTGAACTTTGATCGGGCTAATAAAAGCCCGTGCACACGTCATGCAGGCCAAAAGGTATACTTACCATAGAATTAAGAAGGTAGACTGGCAGATAATATTGAGTTGGATCTTCTTTCAGCAGTTTTTTTTTCATTTTTAATTCTTTATTAATAGGGTTGCTTTTTCCTCCATATTATCATTTAAATTTTCTGTAGATCGCACAATATTAGAAGAATAAATCATTCTTCGGATATCTCGTACGTATCTCTCTTTGTATTACGAAAATTTATGTACAGGATGCATTTTAGGCTAGATCTAGAGCGCCTGTACCTGACCTACCTAGACCTGTACATAAATTAAAGTTCAGGCAGATCCATACAGTACCTGTGTTTCTTCAGACCAATTTCCTTAAAAATATGCTACAACAAACATACAGAATAATTAATCCCTCTATATATTTTTTTAACAAATATCCTGCTACAGGATATTCCTTTCCGGATCATCAATTTTCATATGAGATTGAGATAATAACATTACATCCAATCATGCGTGAAATATGTTACCACGTTGAGAAAGAGTTATGATTTACACGAAAATACCATCGCAAAATGTATAGCTTTATATAAAGCAGAACTTATCTCAACAAGAAAATTCCTCACTTTGCTTGGAAAGAGTGAGGTAAAAGTATATTGGAGGAATAACAGATTAATACGCGCTCAATATTTCTCATTTACAAACTCTATTGAAATTTTACTAATGGCAGAAGTTTTCGCTGAAAAGAAACAAAGAAAAGATTTATTTTGGCACACAATTACACACACAAATACTTAAATATTTACAAGAAAAGAATAAAAATTAGCAAAAAAATTTAAAAACATAATATATAACAATAATAGAAGGTAATAATATTATATTTCGAACATCTGACATACTTTTTTTTGTAAATACATACATGTAATACTTCGAAAACACCCAAACTCCGAAATAAACATTTGCAGAAAATTTGGTCCCACCCGGGAATCGAACCCGAGACAGCAGTCGCATGCGCTACCACTGCACTGGCAGTTATAATATTGACTATGAACAAAATACCTACCTAAAAAAAAAAAAAAATTAATTATAAATTTGAAAAATAAAATTATTACCATTTTCTGTTCTATCATAGGTACTAAACTTTGGAACCACATCTATCTAATAAATATTGACTACGCAAGGATCAAACTTTTGTACACACAGCAACCCCTTTTTACAGACCAAGATCACTGGAAATTACATTCGATCAGGTCTGGTGAATACGTAGTTTACATAATAGTACAGGTAATTCTTCTCTATCAATAAATCTATGGGCAACAAGCTTCTGTGTGACATTGTCAACGTGGAGAAAACGCGTGACTAGCTATATTAGACTATGCGGTGGCCGAAGGCTGCACGGTGTATTTGATTTGATTTTACTTATTCTTTATTGTACACAATAGACAGATTTTTTGTATATGTCACAATATATTTCCACGTAGGAACTCATATTCGAAAATTGTACGAATTTTCAGTTTATCCATGGCAACCACAATTTCACAAAAATAAAACACTATGTATCTAAAACTTTAAATTAAATAAAAATAAAAATCGAATAGCGCACTAATCAAATTCATTCACCAATGGACAGCTACATAAGGGAGTAACATAGGCTACTTTTTACCGCGATAACCGACTTATAAAATCTAGTATTTAGTAGTCTAGGGGCGGGGCAAAATCTAGTATTAAATAATCAAAAGTTGCAATAACCTTTGAAAGAACTCTAGCAAAATCTACGCGCACCGAAAATGTTTACTTCGGTACGGGGCCTTACAATGTTTTCATACAATTTCAACGTTGTAATCATAACATCTAATCTAATACCTTTAAACGAGAAATTCTTGTATATATATATATTTATAATCTGAATCTCGGCAACGGCTCTAACGATTTTCATGCAATTTAGTATGCCAGGGGGTTTCGGGGTCGATTAATCGATCTAGCTAGGTTTAATTTTTAGAAAATTTCCAAATAAAAAAAAATAAAAAAAAGGTCGGTCATCCAGGTACTACATATAAAAATGCTTTCTAACAAACCGCTTGTCGGCTTCCTTCCTTCGTCCTTCCGCTTTCCAATCTCCATTAATCAATTGTTTACAAATCGACATTGTCGATGGAAGACACACAATGAATAGAACCTATTGTACATAACTCAGTGTGCTTCATTCCTTACAGTTGGGAACAATTGGAAGTTTGTTATGAAACTCATTCCAGTATTGTTCAAATGAAAACCATTATATAAGGCGTTACGCGTGTCTTAGTTTATTAAAAGGAAAGTAGGCATAAAGCGTCATATTTGTTATTTGTTGTTTCTGAGAATTTTTTGATAAACTCAAGGTTTTATTGTTTACTAGAAACAATATTTATTTTAAAATTCAAACTTTTACATCTTTAACGCCTAAGGTATAAACAAAGGTATTTTAAACGCCTACATTTACAAGACAACTATAATTTTAGTCGCATTTACGATTGTGACTCCCGAGTTGCAGGCGTTCATGGGCAGCGGTAGTCGCTTTCCATCAGGTGACCCGTCTGCTCGTCTGCCCCCTCTAACATTAAAAAAAAAACGGGTCACCTGATGGAAAGTAACCATCGCCGCCCATGAGCGTCTGCAACTCAGAAGTCACAAACGCGTTGCCGGCCTTAAATGCGGCCGTGCAGTCAATGTCTTGGATTGATGAGATCTGATCCTTGTAATAAATGAGAGCGCAGCCGTATTGTAGTAGACTTAAAGCCGACCCCTACCAGATTTGGGCAAAAGGCTCGGAGGAAGAAGATAATTGACACTCAAACACAGAACATAATAATAATATTTATTCATCCAATAAAAATGTGATACAGCTGATCTATCTTAAACTAACATGTAAATGACAATAGTTATAAGGTTACACACATGGCAGATATAAGTCGAACAACGGTGTCTGAGATAGTAAAAACTGTTTTACAGACACCGACGCCATCCCCTATTATACAGTAAGATAATACAAAATATTGATGTGGTATCAATTCTTATACAGTACAGATATGTTGTTAGCTTAATTAGCAATAATATATAATATAATAATTTGTAGCGTTCGTGTGGTGACGGATTAAGAATACGGAGTGTCACCACCCCTATTCATCCCGTGGGTAAGAGGCGACTAAGGGAGCTAACGTAGGACAACCAGCACTGCAAAGAGAAGGAAAACTTGACACAAACCCTTTTTTTTTTTTTTTAACGTGTGGAAATCCCCTCGGACCGTCACCCCTCCGGGGTTTGCGGCGGGGTGGTGTGTCGGACTCGGACCGACTAAAACCACACGGTGTGCCACTCTGCGCCTGTAACAGGAGGGATCCGGGAACAGCTGTTGTTAAGACATCCGGACCCCTCCTAGCGCCAGCCCGCTCCTGATGCGGGCTCCGTCTCGATATTTTCCCTCTCTTTAGGCGACGTCCGGCACACGCGGACGCCGCCCCCTCGCGGCTGGCCAACTAATGCGGGTGGAGGGGAAACCCACCCCGTCCACCCGCGGCCACACTCAGGGCGGCATGAGGCTGTGATAGCCGGGCCTCCGCCGCCCGGTTCGCCGGCGGCGGATCGGGTCCGAGTGGAGGTCGTCCTCCCGGGCCCTCTCCGCCGCCTCCTTCCGCGAGATTACTACCTCGCAGAAGGTTGCGACCGCGGTAAAACAACTGTCGCTACCGGCCATGGAGCGTACTACGGCCGGTAGCGAGAGATCCACTCCGATGACTGCAGTGAGGGCCCGACGCTGCGCCGCCCATGCGGGGCAGACCGCCAGCGTGTGCTGGGCCGAGTCCTCACTGCAGTCGCAGTGGTGGCAGGCGGGACTCAGTTCCCTCCTAGCGACCGTGTGCAGGTACTTCCCGAAGCAACCGTGCCCGGAAAGCACCTGCGTCAGTCGGAAGGAAAGGGTCCCGTGCTGCCGCCCTGCCCACATCGGTGATGACCGGCTGGAGAGCCTCCACGGCGGCGAAGCCAGCGCGTGGAGTCTCCAGCCGGAACGACCAACGAGCCATCGTGGCTCGGCGAGCGGCTTCGCGCCACTCGCGCACATCCTCGGGCGGAGGGCGAAATCCGCTCTCCGCCCGGAAGTCAGCCACTCGCCGATAAACTTCGGCGAGCACTTCCGCCTCCAAATCCCACGGGGGAGTTCCGGCCAACGCGCACGCCACCTCCGTCGAAACGGTGCGGTAACCGCGTATGGCTCTGACCGCCATTACCCTCTGAGGGCGCCAGAGGCGTACCCTATTCTGGGCGGTCAGAGCCGCCGCCCACACCGGTGCACCGTACAGTGCCATTGACCGGACAACCCCCGTGTACAGCCGTCTTGTCGCGACGCTGGGTCCACCCATATTGGGCAAAAGTCGCCCTAGGGCAGACGCAGCGCCGACCAGCTTTGGAGCAAGCTGTCGGAAGTGCTCGTCGAAGAGCCACCTCCCGTCGAGGATCAGGCCCAGATATTTCATCTGGGCCCGAACCGGTACGAGGACCGAGTTGACCACTATTGAGGCGCCAGGGGGTGGACCACGACGGGGCCCATGGAATAACAGGGCCTCCGTCTTATCTAGGGCCACCCGTAAGCCCAGCGCCTCAATGCGCCCGACCACCAGGGAGACTCCCCCTGTGGCCAGGCGCGCCGCCTCTTGGAAGTTTGCCCCCCGGGCTGTCACGAGGGTATCGTCTGCGTAACAGATTACACCCAGCCCGGGGGGGAAATCGGCGCGAAGGGCCCAGTCGTACCCTATGTTCCACAAGAGGGGTCCAAGAACAGACCCCTGTGGAACACCGCACGACATGAGCCGACACCTCAGATTACCTTCTCGGTCCTCGTACACGACGGTACGCTCCTCTAAATAGTCTGCCACCAGCCGCCTCAGGTACTTTGGCACCCCATGATAGTGGAGTGCTTCCCTGATGCAGCTGAATGGCAGACTATTGAATGCGTTGGCGATGTCTAATGACACCGCCAACAGCACGCCGCCACAGCTCACGGCCTCTTCGGTCACGGCCCTCAGGCGCAACACGGCGTCGACTGTCGAACGCCCTGCCCGAAAACCAAATTGGACGTCCGACAGATCGGGGCCCACCTCGCAGAGGTGCCGGACGATGCGGGCAGAAAGAACCCTCTCAAACAATTTGCCCGCCTCGTCCAGCAGCACGATGGGCCTATAGGCCGCGACCGAATCGGCAGGCCGTCCCGGCTTCGTCAGTAGGACCAGCTTCCCGCTCTTCCAGCACTCAGGGAAGCGTCCCGACGCCAAGCTAGCGTCGAACACCTCCCCGAGGCGGTCTGCCATGTGGTTGAGGGCCAGGGCCAGCACTCGGGCCGGTACCCCGTCTGGCCCAGGGGCGGTGTTCTTGGAACGGATCCGTAGAACAGCCGCCCCTACCTCCGATTCCCGGACGGGCGGAACATTGTCCTCCCCGTGCTCCCCGTCGTCTCCGGCCAGGGAGGCCATCGACGGGGGAGTGTGTTCCGCCCGTTGTGGGAAAAGGCCCTCAACCACTTCTCGCAGGAAGCTGGGCTGGAGAGTCTCCGTAAGGGGGGGGGCCCGACGCGCGGAGCTTTTGTCGCACCGCGCGGTAAGGGCGACCCCAGGGGTCACGATTAAGACCCTCCAGCATCTCCTGTCTTTTTTCCTCTTTGGCGCGGCTAATGGCCAGCTTCAGAGTTTTCCGCGCCCGTCGGTACTCCTCATGAAGCCGGTCCTCCTCACCGTCTCCACGGTGACGCCGCCGACTGCGCGTGTAGGACCTCCGGGCACGTGTACAGGCCGCACGGAGGTCCGCCAGCTCCTGGGACCACCAGTAGACCTCCTTCCTTGGAGGCCGACGACCTCGAACGCGGGGCATGGCCGCATCGCATACATGCGTAATCGCATCGCGAAAGCGGCCAGCCCCCACGTCGACCTCCTCGGTCGGAGCCTGAGGAGACAGCCACGAGTGAATTATGGCTGCCTCCTCTAGTAGGTCCCGGTTCAGCCTGGCAACAGCCCACCGCGGAAAGCGGGATAAACGCCGCGCCACGTGACCCCTACTGGAGTCCTGGGTCCGGGAGAGCTCAAATCGGATATACAGGTGATCCGAGAGCGTCTCAACCTCTTCCAGGACACACCAGTTCCTTACTCGTGCGGCGAGGACAGGGGTAGCGAACGAAAGGTCCACTATCGACCCCCCCTGCTGTCGCACGCACGTGTTGGTGGAGCCTCTGTTTAGAAGACAGAGGCCCACCGAGGCCGCCCACTCCTCTACGGCCTCGCCCCTGGCGTCCGTCCTGGGGGTACCCCTATACCAACCCGTCTGGCCAGCGTGGTATAGTAGGCCAAAACCTTCTGAGGAGTGGCCTATGTCCAGCAGTGGACTATTAAAGGCTG
This sequence comes from Arctia plantaginis, assembly GCA_902825455.1. Classification (NCBI taxonomy): domain Eukaryota; kingdom Metazoa; phylum Arthropoda; class Insecta; order Lepidoptera; family Erebidae; genus Arctia; species Arctia plantaginis. The sequence goes on along the minus strand of CADEBD010000226.1, from coordinate 4,097,524 downwards.
TTGATGTGATGTGTGATAATAATTAGTAATGTAAGTGGTTTATTATTATTTTTTTAATTAAGAAAGACACTAAAAAATAGAGTAAATAAGATCATCACACAACATTGGCCTGAGCGGGAACCGACTGACCTCTTATTTGGCAGTCAGGATACTAATAAAAGCCCAAATTAACTTAACCAGCAACATAAAATAATTCATAGACATAAGTCAATAAGGTGTATAATTGTGCGACTTCTATTCGTTCCAATCTATTAACAAAATATTAATTCAGACCTTGTATTTCATCAAAGTATATTATTTTCCATACAATAATGTTAGTGAAATAACAAGTTTTCTAAGAAGCAAAGAATAATTGCGTGTTATAATGATGAGAAAATTTTTATTTGAATGTTATACTCGTACTCATTATCGAAACGCATTCTTGCGTCAATCGATTCTCAAGAAATTTTCCATATACGTTGTCAGATGAAAGTACTTAGAATACTTTTTACATGAAAACAAAATTCTGATCCCGAAAGACAAGTCGGTCGAGGTCGGCAACCAGTACAGGCTATATACAAAAACTCACGTCTTCATAGTCGAATTAGTTAACAGAGGCGTTTTAAGTGCTCTCATTTTACCGACTTCGAAACCGTCCCACTCACACAATCAGATGCAAACTCATTGCCGTCTACTGGGCACATATATACATGTTATTAATAAATTACACCCAAATAATAGTGCTCATCATACAATATTTACTACGCAGGACAACAGCACTACAAAGCAAACCAACCCGTCTTTGTTATTTTCGTCTTCGTATTGGATTTGTCTGATAGGAGAAAAACGTTTACCAAAAAGGTTACGCTTAACTAACACTACCAAATAGTAATCAACTTTTTTAATGTCCCAACAGTGTGAATGAATCTGAGATCATCTTGATTCATATGAGAAGTAACTAGAAGACTGTTTTAATTTTTCATGAATATTCATAAAAGGAAGATGGCGAATGATGGAAGTAATCGTTATGTACTGACTTTGACATTTGATTTTAATTAAAACACAACGTTAAAGAAAATCTTTATAGGACAATAAGAGCCATCGTGACTGTTAGTTTTTAATTGACGACAGTTTAGTAGTTAATCGTATCGTTTGGCTGTCGTGATCAAAGTAGACTATTAAGCTTTAAAATACGTTCCATAAATAGTCTTTAGAAGTATTATATTATCATAAGATATCTGACAGTTATTTGTATATGTATAATGGATATCACAGAATACTTCGTTTAGAAAGAGCTGTGTAGTTACCTAGGCAACTTTCGTTCTGTATCGGTTCTAAGAACTGTTTGATAAAATGTAAAAAAGCTTACTTTTTCTCTGTTACAAAAGCCTGGGTCAGTTCTTGACTAAATGACCTTCAAATATAAATTATGATGTATTTTAAAAGGTCCGTATAAATTATTTTGTATCTCATTTTGTATTATTAGTGGTTTATTTAATGGTCTATGGTTTAACATCATTTTGCGATCCTAAAGTACGAGTATCAAACAGTGAATTGTTCTTACTCTGAGTGTTCCTTTAAAAAAGACAACTCCCACACTAGGAATAAATCCTGTCCTTTACGCGACGACGAAACGGACACAAAGAAGCCACCCAGACTCAGAATAAGAATGTGTTGTCCCATGTGGGGATCAAACTCGCAAAACTCAGCGCGGCAAAGTGACCGCTTAAACCACTCACTCCGTGCAGGTTCATAAAGATAACCGAAACTACGGGGAATACTACAATACTCCAAGTTATTCTCTGCCTTCTGCTATAAGTAGTAAGCATCGAGCAAGTCTCTTAATTGTGTGTTCAGATGAACCAAGTAAATACTCTTCTTCTCCTTTTTTTTTTGATTATTTAATTAGTTTTAAATGGGAAGCAGAATTTTAAAGATAGTTATTACTTTAAAAAATAAGTATGTTATTGCAACAACATGAATTTATGATTTTTATTAGGTAACCAATGAAATACAAAAACATTTCATTGGTTACCTATTTTTCTAACTAAACAATTGTACAAACTGCGATTGCGCCTGCAGTCAGATCCATTCTCAAATATATAAAACTCGATGTTTTTTGTGTGTATTTTATGCACTTCCGTGACAAATCTCGGATAATCACGTAGTTTTGCATACCATAATGATATAGGTTAACAAAAAAAAAAGTAAGTACAATTTATCCATAGGATTCATCCATCCAGCCATCATTCAGCCCTGTGAGAGCTCGAAACCAGCCAAGTGCTGTCTACGAATGGAAGACGTCATGTCATTACAAAAGTTATATCTTAATTTATTTGAGGAAAAATTAAAGGTTGAATTAATTCTTCAATATTTAAAATATCGATGGAAACATAGATTCTGGATAAGAAACCATATAAACTGTCACAGTCGTGTCCAATTCTTCCGTTGATTTTCACCGAGAGAGTCAGGTTAACGGACACCAAACCCTGTACCCCACTTACCTTCCCTTAATCCTGCGGGCGGTCTCGAAGACCGGCAACGCTTTTGTGACTCTTGAGTCGCAGTTGTCTATGGTCGGTGGCAGTTCCTTATCATCAGGTGACTATTTTGCTCGTTGCTACCTCACAAAACAAGAAAAAGGAAGTACTGACTGTTCCCAAAGGATGCAATAAATACATTTACGAAAGCAGTCTCGCTAAACGGTTTAATTGCTTTGAATTACGAACTCTTGAAGGACATAACCATTTAAATATGGAATCGAGGGAGAAGAAAGGCATATGACTCAAGCTGCCAAAGCTGTGAGCTACTAGAACTTCTGGGTGTTTCGGTTTTGTCCCGAATGTCACTAAATACTTTCCAAAGCTTCCAAAATGTAGACCACAAAACCATTGAAAGTTTTGGTAAACAATTCCGGTAATACCATTGAATGCAAAGTTATATTGCCCAGAATTCGCTAACAGTAGAGACTTCAGTAGCCCGTATTTGCTTCTTCGATCAATCATAAATTTCGACGCCACTTTCACTCTTTACTAAAATCTTAGAAAACTACAAAAAAATAAAAATTACAAAAACGGTTCGGGACTACATTAACACATCTAATTACACACAAAATAGACACAAATTAATTGAAATTAATTGTAGCAATCCGCAGCTACTCGTATTAACTTCAATTGCCACTGATAACCGCCACCGCACCACCGCAAACTAGTGAACAATACAACAATTGAATTTTGACTGCTGCTAATTTGCAATTTATAATCTACAATTTTTTGCACCATTGATTGTTATAATTCTTTAATTGTTTTTTTTTTCTTATTTACAAAGGCCATTTGTGGCCACTGTCTTTAATCTTTTTTTGTAATGTCCATGTTGTGGTCTCCTATAATTGAGGAAGCACAAGACTTAAAATTTTATTGGCTTTATAACTAGCATGTAAGGTGTATTTCTTGTCGGAGATTCAATAAAATAAAATAAAATAAAATAAAATAAAATAAAATAAAATAAAATAAAATAAAACTATATAGTTGTACTGTCCACCAGCTTGCACATGTTTTTTGCGGTATCGTAGAATTAAGAAGTGCCCAAAGTAGATAGCGGTTTCCATATTTTAGTTCGGTGTTATCGTGTAGAATAAAAAACCATGAGGTTCGTGAACATTCTCGTAAAATCTCGTAATAATCTTACTGAGTCGTGGAACATTCTGGAATAATTCAGCTTTTTGTGTAAGTACCTACTTATTATTATACGTATTAGTTGGTATGCATACTCACTCTTTTAGTGCAACACTAACTGTAGTTTTTGAAACAATAAACTTGTGTTTGGTATTTATTTACTAAAATATGTATGTATTTAACTGTTCAACTTATTTATTTTATTCAAGGCCTTTTCCTTCTGTTCCTACGTTTTATAATTTCAATTTCACAGGGTATTAATCACCTATACTTTCTACATCTTACCCTAATTTAACACAAATTTATTTCATTAATTACAATCTAAGTACATCTTCGTCTTTCAAAGGCTTCTGTTGCTACGCTAAAATGCTGATTAAAACATGAGAAAAAATCATTAAATGGTTTATTGTGCTAATTAAAAATATTTAGGAGACCCTCAGCAACAGCTGATTTACAAATTAATTAAAGTTGTTGAATACTAATTAAATCGTCATGTCTTAAGATAATTTAACCGTATTTTTAAAAAATTGATAAAAAATATTTTTCCATAGTTCAGTATAGGTTACCAAGCGTTTTCTTTAAGATTTTTTTTTATGAAAATGAATCTTGAGTTTTAATGTATTGTACATTAATTATTTTTTTAAATTTTACATTAAGTTGTACATTATCGGTATGTTTTAGGCCCACTTGGGGGAGGTATAGAGACGATTAGATAGTACTATAAAAATACAACAAAAAAGAAGCAACCATGTACAGAAATGGTTCAATGAGTTTCTGTTTGTATGAGAAACATGTACAGATTTAATATTACACTGATTTTTGGATTATCTAATACGGGAACATCCAAATACTCCGAAATATTTTATTCCGAATTTTCATGTTCCGATTTTCAAAAGTCCGAATTTCAATTATATTCTATTATTAAAATTCACTAAATGTATTTTACCTAAAGAAGTAAATGCGATCTATTTGTATTCCAATTTTTATACGTTCGAAGAATCAAAAGCTCGATAGGTTCTCGATCTAAACAACGATATTCCGATTTTTTTTTACTTTAATAATAATAATAAAATAATAATTACTTTGTTACTGTGTTTTTTTTGTGTTCTCTTTTTCTCCTTAATTACCTGAGTCGCGTATCATCTATTGCTCTTAAATTCTTTGGGTTAGGTTAGAACAGTGGCGATTAAAGCCAGATACTCTCTATTAATTGGTGAATCACTTGGGTTAGATTAGGTTATATGAGATACCATTAAAGACTGCTCTATTGTTGGTGACTAGTGAATTTTAGATGTTTCGAATTATCGAAGTTGGACTTTATGTTATTCAATCTATTGAAACTCGGTATTTTAAGCATAGTAACTATAAACTTTAGGAATATTGAAATTTTTTAATTAAAAAATTGGATGAATTTTATTTAGAACCATTCGGAATTATGAAAATCGGTATTTAGAAATTCGTATGTGTGACAGACGGAATAAACTTTTATGATCTGTAACTATAGTGTACCCATCTAATACATCAATAGTTTAGTTAATTTAGTCATTAAATAGCGGTATGGTAATAACAGCGCCCACAAAGCTGGAAATTGTAATGAATATTGGATAAATCTAATGTAAAAAGTCATCATTGATCGATTAGATCCAAAAAAAGCTTATGAGCTTTTTTCTGCTAAACGTTTGGTTTTATAACTTTTCTCATGTTATTGATATGTCTCATTTTCATTATTCGTGCATACTTCTATACAAATTATTGTCACCTTGAATTAATTTGGAACGAGCTACTTATAAATCATAATAAAATTATGAAATGATTGATTTTAGTCACTGCGTTTTCACCTGTCATAGACAAAGATTAATGTCATCAAAATCAATCAAACCTATTTTTAACAAAAACCTTTTTTTAGATTTAGACTTTTCACAAGACTGGCACTAACATAATAAATAATATAATAAGCATTTATAATAAAAATATATATAGTAATAAGTCGCAGTGGTATTAAAAATTAGTAACAGGCGTAATTATATGATTTATAAGTCATGTGATTTATCACAGTTGATTGTGATTTTAATCTACCCCTAGAACGAACTATAACAGTTTATCGTACATGCATAAAAACTATAATATAATTAACTGACGCAGCATTGTTCTATAGTTTAAACTAAAAATATCAAATACGTTTACTTAAAGTTTAACAAATAGCTGGGCAAATCCGCAATTTCCCATGCAATTTGTCAACTCGTACGTATTAGATGTAGGACGAGGATTCATCGTGGCAATTTGTAGCCCAGGTTATGTTCCTGTTTATTTTTTTTCATTTAAGGGATGACGTAGGCCAGTTACGGAGGGCAGCTAATAATAATTATAAATGCATGGATGGTAAAACTACCGTAGATGGAGCATAACAAAGTATAGGGTATTTTTCAAGTTTTCCTTCTCTTTGCAGAGCTGTTATCCTGCGTAGTTTGCTCCCATGACCGGCTCTTACGACACCCATGGTTCATTACATTTCATTTTTAATTACAGAGTAAAAATTATACCAGTCTTTTTGTTTTTTTTTTATCTTCGCAATTATCTGTCACATTTAAATGAAGTTTACTGGTATTAAAAAAACCGTTACATTACGATACGACTTTTACAAGCGAGAAAACGACTATAAAGAGAGAAGAGTTTTTTTTTTTGTTTTTTGCTTTCTGCAATTATCTGTCAGATTTAAATGAAGTTTACTGGGATTAAAAAATCAATACTTACATAATATTACGTTATGACTTACATATAGAAGATAAAAAGTGACAATAATGAGAGAAAAGAGTTTTTTGTTTTTTGTTCTCTGAAATTATCTGTCAGATTTAAATGAAGTATACTGGGATTAAAAAATCAATACTTACATAATATTACGTTATGACTTATAGAAGATAAAAAGTGACCATAATGAGAGAAAAGAGTTTTTTGTTTTTTGTTCTCTGAAATTATCTATCAGATTTAAATGAAGTTTACTGGGATTAAAAAAATCATTACATTATATTACGATATGACTTTAGAAGCGAGAAAGTGACCATAAATGCAGGTAAAACTATGGGCAGCGGTAATCCTGAAAATATAAGTTATTGAATTGTCTATAAAGTAGTTGATAATAATAATAATAACTTCACACATCACACAAACTAGGCAGAGTCAGTACTATGGTAACCAGACTCCTGATGAACATACTTATATATTTCTAAATACATACATGTTATAGATAAATTACACCCAGGCACAGAACAAACTGGTACAAACGATAGTTTCATATTTCAAGAAAGTTTATGTTAGTGTTTCCTAACTTTTTTTGTTACTACCTTTCTCCTGGATGGTAAATTAATGTGCAATCTGTTGGCATACAAATGAAAATAGTGTTTAATTTTATCAGTTAGTATAATTTACTAAGAACGAACATGCGTTACAATAGTTGCATATGATATTTAACATCTGTCGTCTTATCTAACATGTGACGGCTCACTCTAGCACCGCACGAGCTTAATGGTCAAATGAAACAACGCGTGCTTTATTGGTTTTCTGTTACACATTTTCGTCCCTTTTTTACTAAATCACTCCTAAAGATTGCAGAAAAGCGAAAGTTACACACCAATAATGAAGGTTAAGACTGTTTTAACTTATAAATTTTAATCATTGTGGTTTATTTCACTTCGTGTGCTTATGTATTAATGTTTATAGTAATTATTATTATTATTTCGTAAAATGTGGGTATTAATATAAGAATGATACACATGTCGTCAGTAAACGGCATGAGAATATAAAGTTACAGTTTTAAAGACAACTTCTTTAAATTAAACAATAAAGGTTTAAATGATAAGTATATCGTAATATATTGTACTAGATACGTTATGAGATCGGAATGTTCCAAACCACCCACTCTATGCCCTTCTGTAAATAGTTACAAAAAAGGTTCGTTTATTTTTAAACTAAGTCCCAAACAATTAAATTAATTAAAATCCTTTTGTGTGGGTTTGAGATGTTGAACGAATTTTCTCATTTATAGTTTATTGGTTTACTTTTAAATACTTAATTGCATTAAGGATAAGCTTTAGTTAGTTGTAAATTAAGAAGGTAGTGTTAGTTAGTAAAGAAAAATCTCGAAAAATGTGTGTGTGAGTCTTAAAGCCCATGATGTATAATGTCACATCTCACACCGCATGGACTCATAATTCAAATCATTTTTTTTAAATAAAAAATACTATTTTTATCAAATTACAATATAATCTCAATGTAGAAAATGGAATTATTGTTTTTTTGTTATTACTTTTGAACATCAATCAAGTGTGTCTTGTAGTCACATCTGTTAAATAATATAACTTATCCATTATATTATGAATTGAAATTGACAATTATCTAATACAGGTCTTTTATTGGGTTGAAATACTGGACCTGTGTGGTGTCATTATTTCGATTCCAAAGGTAAACCTTACAATGTTTTATGTAATATTATTATGTAAGTATTAATGATTCGATTGGATTTGAATTATTAATTACCTTAAGAAGCTATTTCTTTTGCTGTTCAATTCGTTCCAATGGAATCTGTTTCTTTTTAATATTTACGGATAAATCTGAACCTTATGTACATGAACACGCTTAATAGTCATAGTTTCAGCGCCTCTACTTCTATCTCGTCATATTCGCGTTATTTGTTAAATATTATATATTAAAATATCCCAGTTAATCTGAAATTTTCATTGCTTTATATAACATATGTGATCATATCTACATATTTATACATTTCCTTTAATTAATTATCTTTTCATAATAATGTTGTTATCATCCGATATTGGCAAATTTCAGAAGCTGTTTGAAGGCTTGTAAGAGTAGGTTTTCGTTGTTAAATTCAATATCTGCGTCTGATAATTGTTCAGTCTATCAATGGAACACAATGTAATTAATCATTGTAGTTTAACAATATTGGAAAACATTTTGTTGAATCACTAATTATTTTCGCTAGGCCTTTGTCGTAAAACAACTAAAGCTAATCACTTTAAAGAGCGTAATTTTATAAAACTCTTGAAAACAATTGTCTTTGTTTACTTTTAATGGTTGTTATTGAAATTAACATATTTTCTGGTCTTCTGTTATTTAGGGTTGGAAAAATGCGTGACATTGCAAAAGGCTGTTTTTTTATAGCGACATGCCTGACGTCAACATTCCTTAGGAATATTATTGTTTACAAATGGGATAAAATAAAAGGGTAAATGAAGGCAAAGAAGACAGACAGATAGATCTTGCTCTGTCTGCAACCTAAAATTTATATGAGCATCTTACAAAAAACTTGGAAGCGATTGAATCAAAAATGGCCCAGCGAATAATCATGTTGATGGTTGATTTTATCAATGGGAGGACTTATTATTATTAGCTTTTCAATGGCATAACAGGTGACCTGTGACGTGTATGAAGCCTATGTTAGGAAAATCCCCTCCTTCTAATGGTTTTAATAATAGTGTATAAGTAAAGTTCTTGGGGTTTCCTTCCTAGGGTACACCTGGTTCCCGGCTACTGGCACCTCAGACTGCATGCGGTTTTTGGTTGGTTCATGTCTGACATAACCACCGGTGGGTGTTATTTGAGAGGATTTCCGAAAAGTTTATAAGTATAAAAAATGAAATAAATATACAAATGTATTATATAAAGTAAACTAAATTAAAAGAAGATCATTCAGCTACTTAGGATTCCTACACTATTTACTCATTTACATATATTGTACACTCATGCACACATATACATATCATACACACACATCAAATATTAATAGAATAAACAAGGTATTTAAGTGGAGTTACCAAATTTTTTTGTCGCTGTAACGTGGGAGAACTAAGAGGCGGGAGAAATGGGCCGGCTCGACGGGAGTGACATGGCCTCACAGAAAACCTGTGTTAAGCAGTTCTTTCGATGCTTTTCAACGAGTGAGAGAGGTTACCGGAGCTAACCTCTCCTCTCCTCATGATTCAGGGGGGGGGGGGCTCAGAGGGCAGTAGCGCATTTGTGACTCCATTTTTTCTATTTAAAAAAACAACTCCCGCACTACGAACATGATCCTGTGTATTGTGGGTTTTACAAACACACAAGAAACGTACACAAAGAACACCCAGACTCAGAACAAGAATTTGTGGACCACATACGGATAGTATAGGATATCTATCTATATATCTAGAGTAATAACAGTACAGAATTTACTCTACATGTTTTCGTGGTACTAACCAGGTGTGTTCGGTTTTTTTTCGTAGGTCGAAAACATGTCATATCTTACATACATCATACCTTGTATCAAGTCGCTTCTGAGCTTGTAATGTAATCTCTGTGTTATCTCTAGTACAGTTGTCGGTTGTAATGACCGTGTATTTTGATATCAGACCAGGGCGTTCATCCCACATAATTAAAATAAAATCAATAACTTCATTATTTTATTACTTAGATATTTTTATCGTAACACTAATTAGGGAAGAAGACCATTTTCCTAATTACTGTAGTATACAACTCTGAAGGTGTAGTTAATTTCATACTTGCCGAAATTACCTCACTATTTTACTGTGGTATAGAATTCCTGTGAGTCCGATGGATCATACTAATGAACCGGCCACAGTATATAAAACATACCAAGAAAACATTTTGTAACAAACACTCATAATCTTATCTTTCATTTTCACTCTTGGGAATTAGAAATTATTCTCTGCGCTTTTGAAATACATTTATAAATAACCGAAAAGTATAAGTCGGATTTAATCACTGTTTTTGTTTTTCGTGCTCACCACAAACAATGTCTGGAAAGTTCGGCGATTTTTCTTTGACTAACTAAACATCTAACTTCTTGCGGATAGATGCGGAGAAAATCTTTTCATCATGACTATACAGGCTGTTACAGAAATGTGTCAACATTTTGTAGCGTCGTACGAACCTTTAAATAGCTAAGAGCATTACCACAGTTTTGGGCAATGTTTTTTATACTATTTGATACAGGTATCTTATTTGTAATTGACAAATTGAACTTAACAATTAACTTATAAAACCCTTGCAGACCTCTAGTGAAAGGCTGACATGTACCAAGAATATTGATAAAATGTTATTACTAATAATATATGCACAAAAACCAAATGTCACACAAAAAACATTTACAAACTAAATCAACTATTTGTCGGCTTTAAACTTTCATAGAAGCTTTAAAGATTTACGAAATGAATGTGATCGACGACTTATCGCTATTCTCTATACTTTTACTTACAAATCCAATCTAAACAACGAACGGCACGAAGTCTCTAAAAGAGGGTTCTTCAAAACCCCACGTTCGATGTCCTAACGGTTTCATCTTAAGAAATATAAAGGCAACTGAAATTTTGGCGGAATCGTTGTTGACCAAGCTCTCGTCTTTGTTCGTCATAAATGGATCTTATATAAATTTATTATCGTTTGACTTTTATAACGGATAAGTGTACTAAAGTACTAGCGCCCTGCTCTGGCTTTGCACCGGTTCTAAGTAATCATCATTTTGAAATATCTCTTGATGTATATAGTACGTAATTTAGGTAAATTTATTTTTCGCCGACTTGGTTGCAACCTTTATATCCGTGTGGTGACAGATTTAGAATACAGAGTGTCATCATCCCTATTCATACCGTGGGTGTCGTAAGAACCGACTAAGGGAGCAAACTACGCAGGACAACATCACTGTAAAGAGAAGGAAAACTTGAAACAAACCCTATACCTACCCGTTTTGACAGCGTGGTATAGTAAACCAAAACCTCCTTTCTAAGGAGACGCCTATGTCTAGCAGTGGACTATTAAAAGCTGTTGATGATACACAACAATCATTCTAAATAAATCATGTAGCCAGTTCCAAAGTAATAATACAAATCAATTTTATAGAGGCAGAGCCGGCAAATATGAGTTGGAGAGATCGGAGGATCGTTATATCTCGATCTTACATAATACTGGTATTAAGTAATTTGTTGGTAGTTTTTCAATGAGTGAGTGAAACTACCAGATCCCAACTTCAACAGGGAGAGAGGAAGGGCAGCCCTTTCCTCGCCCCCAATAAGGATAGAAGGAAAGTGCACTCATTGCCACTCCAAAGCAATAGTAAAAAGGACACAGACAGCTTTGTATGGGACTTGGGCCAAGGGGTGGACATTTTTATAATGAAATAAAAACGTTACTAGGTAGTAGCTGAAGCTATGTAGAAACCAATAATATAATTAATTTAGTATCTGGATACGATACCAGGCCTATAAAAAAAAGCTTTGATTTTTGCAAACATTTAATTTCAATTGTCGTCACCATCACTTTCATACAGATTCAAAATATTATTAGTTGTATATCTGTACGAGTCCATATCGTTCACCCTAAGTTGGTATTACATTAGATTGGGCGCGGTTGTGTGTACCTTTAATAACGCAATTATGTATTTAATAGTTATTCTATACCTTTAATTTTCCTGACGTTTTACTAAGGTCCACTGTCCATTGTCTTGAGCTGAAACCAAGCCGCACCTAGTGAACGCACGAATGAGAAAAGCGACTTCAACAGACTTCGATTTTTGTCCGGGATAAAAAATTGTATGATCCACTAATAGTGGTGGCAAAATTTTGTTTTTGGTTGATTATATTATTACATTACTACAAATAGGGCGGGTGTTAACCACAAAAAAACTAAATTAACTTTTCAAGTTACACTTCTTTAACTTTACATCCTATTGACGTTTATTATCTAAACTAATGTAATAAAGAAGGTAAAGATTTTTTGTAAGGTTGACTAGCACTTAGACACAGAATACACATATACAATATATACATATACAATAGACATAGAATACTTTTAAGACTGTAGTCCCCAAGCGTGAGAACTCGATATTAAACACCCACATTCATATTTACAAGCACACAGACGCAACCCTGGACACTAATCAATCTACTTTCAGTTTTTCGTATAAGGTAGATATTCATCACCTCTTCGTTTCTATAGATTGTTTATGAATGTCACAAAAAACACGCTACGTATCGTAACGCATCGCGAAACTCGCGGGCCCGTAGTGCGCAGGCCCGTACTAGCCGGCGACAAAGGATGTGGTAGGGTCCAAGTGTACGCTTTGTGGGTATTATGTTAAAACTATCAGTTTTTATGAAGAAATCTAAGAAACTGTCAAGTCACAGAATATTAACTTGACAGTTTCTTTGATGTGATTTTTTGGGATGGGAAATATGGGTTTCATAGATGATTTTTTTTCTTTTTCATTTATTAATTTTTTTTTACTAAATATAAATTAAAATAAACACAGCGATTTAGTCAAAGTATCTTTATTTCATTTTTTTTATCAGTGCTTATGTAGACTAAAGTCAGACACACACCATAACAGCGATCTGTTTTGCCAAATGTTTAGTAAAATAAGTGTATACCTAGAGGAATCTCGTTTCCAAGGGGTAGAACTATATCCATCCTCCATCAAGTCATCAAGCGCTCCACCTCCATTTTGATGTCTATCCTGTACTGAAATTTCTTGTCTCCTGAAACAATCATTATTACGGTATTTATTACGTTCCTCTAAATATTGGTCGTAGAATATAAATTACAAGTAGTGAGAGTCCGACACTGTCCAAACCATTGATTTGGAACTACGGACGGACGTGCTGTCACCTTGAATATTCAGGTGGCGCTGAAGGTTTTGTACGCGTATACTCCAAGTTATTGCACATTACGGGAGACAATTTTACTAAAAACTATGCACAATGGGATCTTCTTTCGCTAAAAACTGAATGATGTTTATATTGTGTCTTAGATTGTGTCTTTTTGATTCGAATTAGTAAAGAAATTTAACGGTGAATGTATTGTATTATCTACACTTTTTCTCGCGATTAAAAAAAACTACTTTCAAATAGAACACCGAGATAGCAGAGATATTCAAAATAGCAAAGGTCGATTTCGATAATTTTGATTAATATTGAGGATTTTTTTTCTCGAAAATAAAGATTTATTTTACTAGTTTCACGCGGTAAAAATGTAGACTCATTTATAAAGCAACTGAGTTTTTTTATAGTGTCATTCAATGAAGAGAGTTCTTTTTTTTTAAATAGTAAGTGCTTATTCGCGCCTTTCTTAGGGACGTGCCTCTTTACATTAAGTCCACCTCTGTACACATCGTGCATAAGTAAAAATAAATAAAAAAACATATAAAATGCTCATACTTTAATATTAAAGTTAAATAGTTTGATTATTTGTTCAAACGCGTTAATCTCTTATATTTTTCTCCGAATTCAAATCATTCTTGTTTGGAAAATATGATACGTAATTTTATTGATTAAATATCTGTCAAAGGTTATTGCAACTTTGGATTATTTGATACAATGTTTTGCCTGCGGCTCCTATCTAGCTACGCTACTTGCTGATAATTTAGCTTTCCATCGATGAAAAAATAATCAAATCAATTACGCCAGGAAGTTCCTGCGTCATACTCAGTAAAGTTCAAAAATAGCTCAGTATACCTGAACGCATTTTTTTTAGTATCATCACTGGAAAATTCTCAACAGCACTGCCATTTCTGTAGACACGTGATATTGATACAGCATTCACTTCCTTTACTCTGACAATGACATTGACGGCGTAGATACGCACAGATACATGGATTTAAATTATGTCTATGCTAAAAGAGCTTACTTTTATAATGATCCATCCTTGTATTATAAATTAATATAGTGTATTTGTTTGTTTGTTTGTTATGCTTTTAGGCCAATCACCAATGGAAAGCCACATTATCAGCAAGTAACATAGGCTACTTTTTACCGTGATAACCGATATACACGCGGGCGGAGCGGCAGGTAAAATATCCACACATTCCACACACGGCAATTTGATCCCAAACTGCTGAAAACATACTTATACTACATAACATACTTATATCATCATCATCAGCCTATCGCAGTCCACTGCTGGACATAGGCCTCTCCCATTGCACGCCACTTAGATCGATTTTGGGCTTCTCGCATCCATTTATTAATTTTTAATTTGATACGTAATTTTATTGATTAAATATCTGTCAAAGGTTATTGCTACTTTGGATTATTTGATACTATATTTTGCCCGCGGCTCCTACCTACCTACGCTACTCGCTGATAATGTAGCTTTTCATACTCTTACGTACTTATATATTTATATCTAAATACTAGTACTATAGGTAAATTACAAAGGTCACTAACCACTAGACCAACAGGCCAGGCAAATTGACCTTACACATAAAACTTTAATCAATAAATATTTAATATTAATATTAACATTGTAACAACATAAACACAAGCAGATTAACGTCAGTAATGTGTGTGGATTTATGTCAAACATTATTCAATTGTCATCATGACTATATTTGGGTACTGTAATCGTGTGTTGTGTTATGTTTCCACACAATGGTAACTCTGTGTGTTTTGCTTAGCTATATTGATCTTCAAACAGGTTGGTGATCTTTCTAGAAGGTTGACAGATAATAAATGTTGTAAATTTAACCCTTAACAACCCAGAAAGCTTTTGTGCCATCGCTCTCGTAGTCCCTTCTAGAAACATGATTAAAAGTCCGTGTTGTTCATCACGTGGCTTCCAATGCTACCAATATTGCACGTCTTGTAATAATTGACGACTAAATTAGTATCTCATTTCGATATTGGTGATCTTTACTTAGGTTAGGTATGTTTGGATAGTTAATGTTTCTCAGAGTCATTTTTTTTATAATATTCTACTACATTCACACAACGCCATCTAGTCCCAAACTAAGCAGAGCCTGTACTATGGGTACTAGACAACTGATATAAATACATATATACTTTTTTTTTTTGTAAATACATACATATTATACATAGAAACACCCAAACCAAATCAAACATTAAATGTTCATGCACACAAATGCTTGACTTGAGCGGGAATCGCACCCGCGACCTTTGGAATAGCAGTCCGTTACACAAACCACTACGCCATTCGGTCGTTGACATTATGTGGCAATAATTGGAATTGAAATACAATTCTTGTGATTCCAGGATATTATAAAACATGACTTAGAAGCAGATTCAAAATTAGATTAGGCTACAAATTTATATCAACAATAATATTTATTACGATTGGAGTGTAAAATGTGCTAATATGTCTAAATAAATATCTTAGTTGCTGCTGTTAGCTTTTGCGATTTACGGGATTTTTAGATCATAAACACTATACCATTACTTCTATATATTATACTTAAGTCTTCATTATATTTCAGACAACTTTCATTAAACATTCATTTATAAAATTATGAACACTGTCTCTGTTTATAAATATGTATATTACATACTTGAAACTATTGTGCTGTAAAAAGAATTATCACCATACGAGTTCTAGTACTATTTACACCAATAAATCCACCAATCCTACCAAATTTTGTAGTACCTGCATCTCAAAGCTCCAATTACATTTTCTGATTGCGTTGCAGGCCCATCGCCCGACAATAATTTATCGACCACCAGTCGGACAGGCGCAGCTCTGGTGCACTGGTTACAGCACAGGGCCGTATTGAGAGCAATACTGGCTAGATTTGTGTTTAATATATATTTTTATTTACTTTGTTGTACAGTACATTGATCTTTTATTCAAAAATATTGAATCACTCATGTGCACGTGAATGTTGCACTCATTACAAATAACTAAAACTTTTACTGAAATTAAATAAACAGCGATTCAATTAAAAAAAAATTTGCACCGATTTTAAAATTTGTCATAGTTTGTAAAAAAGTATGTAATATTATTTACTTTTGAGTTATTCTGTATAATTTACAGACATCAGAAAGCAGTCACAAATAAATATTTGTTTAATTATTATGCCGCCAAATAAATTTACGGTCTTGTGAGTGATTTGTCCCACACCTTATTTATTATAGCGTCTAATAAATAGTCATTATATTCCTATGGTAAACAAAATGTATTAAAATATACATTCATTTAATATAAATCATCTGTTACGTACCTTATTATAGTTACGTACAGACCGCAAATCTGCCATCACGCGCGTATTCACTGCGCCGTTTACAACTAGTAAATAAAATACAGAAAATCAATTTTGTATGACACGCTATTTTTATGAGTCAAAAACACCAATGCAAGTAATCATTGTAACGGTAATACAAGTTAATTTGCATACTTATGCTGGTTAAATTATTATTCTTTACTAGGCATATTCTAATATATTCCTGTTAATTCAAGTTACAAGTATGTATTATATGTTAATTACAGGCTTTTCAATTGTGTCCTAACAAATGGACGAATGGCGTAGTGGTTTAAGCGGTCGCCACGCCGCTTTCTATTGCGCCGAGTGTTGTGGGTTCAAACCCCACATGGGATAACACTTTGTGTGATCCACAAATTGTTGTTCTGAGTCTGGGTGTACTTTGTGTCTGTTTCATGTATGTTTGTAAAGTCCCCCGCGACACAGGATTTATTCCTAGTGCGGAGTTATCTTTAAAAAAAAAAAAGAAAACTGAATATTTCGCTAAGATTTCTCAAAATAAGCGAGTGCTTGCTTTAACCCAAAGCGTCTACATGGCACATGGATTTCGTATAAACCGATCAAATGTAATAGTGTGCCCTCGCTGAGTTAACATACTCTGTAAAGTTGTGCCTCTGTAAATGTTTTACTCTGTGCCATAAATATTACGATTTCAGTGGCATTCAGGATTGCAATTCACATGAATGTGTAAATGGGAATTGCGATCCAGTGCACATAACAAACTTCGGTATATAACTGGATAGGGTTATTGTTACGCATGAATCACTAGGATCATAATTATGTATATATAGGATCGACACTGAAATATAACAATAATTATATTATCATTGATTATATTTTAAAAGTTATTTATATATCCCTCGGGATCAAAACCTTTTCCTACTTTTTTAAACATGTAATTTAAATATATTTATATTTATTTTCTCAAAAACTTTAACTCACAGAGAATTCCTTTAATATCCTAATGTCAAATTAATTCTCTGTGAGTTTCTAAATATAATTGTAAATTAATACATTATCCTCGAATGTATTAATGCCTGTATAATTATTGTGCATAAAGTTAATTAAGGGTCAGAGATACAAAGATCTATTCACTTAATGAGTATGTGTATATATTTCATTCACATAATATGTAGATACCAATAATATCAATAATAATATATATAATAATATATATAATATCCCGACCCGACCGACCTCAATATGTAGATACCTCAAAACAAATCGGATGACAAGTATGATAACCGCAGTCGCCTGTTCGTTAATCGGTTCACTCCATTGTGCATGCAAGATTATTGTCAATTCATATACACCGCCTAATCCCCTCTTTTGTCCAGGGATTTATTCTATAGTACTTATATATTCATTGTACAGTTCCAATGTTATAACTACAAACAGTTAATATTAAATGTGGATCGTGTCTCAACTAGAGTCAATTTCTATGCGTTTGAGCGATTCTGCCATACATATCAAATATAGCTCACTTATGTTTTTGCTTCTTTGTTTATAAGAGTGTTTGACTATTTTACTTTACTTTGGTCTCCCACTTTGTTAAGGAGTTATGTGTATTTATTATATTCACAACTCCTCCAATTTCTTCTTATTTATTTCATTCCGGGTGCCACGACAGTTTGATTTTTCTTGGGACTTCCCAAGTGTCATAACTCGGGGTGTTCGTGACTCACTACTGTGTACAGGAGTTAAAGTGACCGGCGTGTGGGAGTGGTTATTCCCATATAAAAATCATTAATTGGTTTAGAATGACACATGATTACCTTTTAAGAATGTCTAACCGAGTTCAAAGTACCTAAATCATAACAAACTGTAATTTTTTTCTTTCCCATTTCTGTGAAGCCCGGTTAAATAAGGCCGTTCAGCGATGGTAGATAGGGCCCATATGTGTTGAAGCATGGCTCACATACGATGAATTCACTACGACATTTCATCGTTCCTTATTCCCCGCCCATCAGATTAGATTTTTTCTCTCCAAATTTATATAAGACCATTTTTTTTTGGTTATTATATATTTCTTGCTCATGGGGAACGCAGGGGCCAGGAGTGTGTGGTGTTTCTACTAAAAAACACCCCAAATTCAGACCATATAATTTCAGGTCCCCCGGGATCGACGCCGCACCTAACTGTACCCTATCCCGAGGGAAGTCAAGGGCTTCCCCCCACCCAGCCCACAAGGGCTTTCACTACAATAATTCATTAACATCATCAACAGCCTATAACAGTCTACTGCTGGACATAGGCCTCTCCTTAGAAAGGAGGTTTTGGCCTACTATACCACGCTGGCCAGACGGGTTGGTATAGGTTTTGTTTCAAGTTTTCCTTCTCTTTGCAGTGCTGTTGTCCTGCGTAGTTTGCTCCCTTAGTCGGCTCTTACGACACCCACGGGATGAATAGGGGTGGTGACATTCCGTATTCTTAATCCTTCACTACACGGACTCTAAAATTGTTGTATTTGAAGTTTTAAAACGTGTTCTAAAATAATTAAATAGGACCTAATGGCAAGTATCGAGTACTTATACTCGCCAATAAAACATAACTTTATGAATTAGTTCATAAATGACGGAGTTCTAAACATTACAAGCCCTCCCTTTTTTGATGTTGGTTAAAAGTAAATTTACGCCAACTTTAATGTGATGTGCAATTAAATGTGACTCTTATTGCAAAGCATTAACATTAAAAAGATAAGACCGGCATCATGAAGAGTTTTAAATCTCTCTGACCTTAACTATAAAATCGAGTCAGCATGGAAACGTGAGTGAAAAGATAAAATATTTGCCGGTTTAAATCATAAAATGAATGCATCTGAGTATCATGTTATTTTTCTTTATAGTGTAAGTGGCAAGCACACATACGGTTCACCAGATGGTATAGTACTACCATAGACACCTGTAAGAGAAATCATCATCATCAACAGCCTTTAATAGACCACTGCTGGCATCTCCTTAGAAAGGAGGGGTTGGGTTTGTTTCAGGATTTATTTCTCTTTGCAGTGCAGTTGTCCTGCGTAGTTTGCTCCCTTAGTCGACTTGTATCCACGGGATGAACAGGGGTAGTGACACACCGTATTCTTAATCCGTCACCACAAGGATCAAGAGAAATAAGTGCGTGTTACCCTGCAAGGATTCCCTATCCCCAGAATAGCTTAACATCGGTTTTCTGTAAGGCTATTGGGCAAGATATCACTGCAATTGAGCCGGTCCATTTGTTTATTGTTTAAACAATTGGTGTCCACGAAAGAACACCACCCAGCCGTACCCAGTCTTCTCAACAACAACGTGAGCTGCTCTTAGGCATTTGACGTATAAGATATAATTTTTTCTGATCGTTTTTAGCTTTCTAAATTCACCAATATTTTTGTAAAATTTGGTAAGAGTTTGCTTTTAATCGACTTAATAAAAGGACGATGTCCTAAATTCATCATCATTTATGAATCAATTGGATGAAAAATTAAAGAATTTGGAATATATTTTATTACAATTTCATCAGTGATACTTTCCAAAGATAATCTATAGCTTTTAAAATAAGAATCTGACAGACTGATTCACTGACTGAACGATTAACGAACAGCTCTAAAATCTGGGACTAGAAACATGAAATTTGCACAAATGCTCCTTAGGTGACGTAGGTGTGCACTAAAGGATTTTTAAAAATTTCCACCCATTAAAAAGTGTGTGTGGAATTTTTTTTTTAACTTCGATTACAAAATTTCAAAAGCTAATTATTAAATATTATAAAATACTCGCACAATAGTCTATTTACTCCTTTATAGCCTCAGGACCGTTTTAAAACTTCAAATACAAAACTTTTCGGACCCAGACACATTAGCGCACCAGACGCAGCAGGTGCAACCAATGACACGTAAACTCAAGCTTTTTAAGGAACTCCCTAGTAAAATTATAAATGCAAAAGTAACTCTGTCTGTTACGCTTTCCCGGCTAAACCAATACACCAATTTAAATGAAATGTTGGCCTGAACTTTGATTGTAGAGGAAGGACATCATCATCATCAACATCATAAACAGTCTTCAATAGTCCACGGCTGTACATAATAATGTCCTCAGAGAGGAGGTTTCGGTCTCCTATACCACGCTAGCCAGCTTGGTTGGTATAGGGTTTGTTGTAACAGTTATTTTTTTGGTATATTAGTAAAGCGACACCTGTTGGCCGCATCGCTTTGTTGTTGATTTATCTAAAGTAGTTTGTAGCTACGGTATTGATCTCCTTTGTTCACTTTCGGACCACTAGATGGCGTTGGTTTGAGACATAATAGATTGATAAAAAGACTTCCTTTTTTAATCTGTTTTGTTATTCTGTCATGTCAAATTGCATAGGTATTGGGAGTGTTCAGCTATGGTGGAAAGCAAATTACTTTTGATTTTGTTAGCGTTGTTTTCTTTCTCAATGTAAATGTCAAAGTGAAATGATGAGGAGGGGTTAACTTCTGGAAGATTCCTGAACCGAGGATATATAGGTCCGGCTTTCTGCCACGGGAGACACTCTGCTATCTCGTGTCTTCCAACCTTAAATAGTGTTTTGATTGTCGTGTAATTTGAATTTCGTAATATGTAGTCTGTTATAATCTACCCACTAATGTGGTGAGTATTCTCTCAATTCTTCTTAAACCTATTTGTTTCTGGAACCTGTTTAATTTATATGAGTGCTAATCCATTCGTAGGGTCCCAGATTTCGGGCTCAAGACGGTCAGTCTCAGACGGCGTGCTTGCTCTTTTGTGGCCTTCTGGTACAGACTCAAGTTTCTTGGTACCCTCTGGCAAGGCTGGTGATTGCGCGGCTCACGACGCAAGCGGACAGCCGTACCCAAGAGTTACGTACTTAAACATATAATTACAAATTTGTTAAAATTTTATCCATATCCAATATAAATAGCTGACTCGGGCGGAAGAGGAAGTAACCTCCTGGAGGGACGACGAGGAGGCACCGAGCACCATCAGCTCGGCTCTGACGCGCTCCGCTGCGGTTTTTTTTATACCCTCTGATTTTTTTTTATTGTAAATTTAATTTTGTTTTGAAATATACATGTATGTATGACTGAGGTGTAAGTTGTTTTCCTCTAAAGAGTCCCGTAGGTTTCCCACACGCACACACTTCTTTTCTCTTAGAAGGCGCCCTGAGGTAATCTCATAGATCTCTCCACTGGGTCAGCCGGTGAGTAGTCCGCCTGAGAAGAAAAGCGGCTACATTGTTTAAAGTTTTCCTTCTGTTTGCAGTTCTGTTGTCTTGCGTAGTTTGCTCCTTAGTCGACTCTTACGACATCCATGGGATTAATAGGAGTAGTGACACTCCGTATTTTTACGCCGTCACATCACGGACATTTTTTATGCTATAGAAAGGAAATACACGCAGGCGAAGTCGCGGGCAAAAGCTGGTTACCGATACTTGTGAGAGAGGAATTTAGCAGTCGGTAGACTAGCGAGGTACTTGTACTGGCAGTATTCATTCAGAGCACGTATTAAGGGATTATGAAGAGCTTATTGATTTTCCATTTATCAAAAGATGAGGTACTGCTAAGTTTGTTTGGGTGTTTTGTTTACTTTGGGTGATTTCATAGAATTTATGCCGTGTCATTATGGAAAGGCGATTAAATTTTGAATCATCTATCAGGATGAAGTTTATTCTAATTAAAGTTATCTTTAAGGATTGTTTTATTAGAATCTACTTTATTAGAGTGTCCTCCAAGGTAGGCGACAAAGTCGTTTTAACTTAATTTAAAAGAGTAAGTAAAACACTTCATAGGTTTAAATGACTTAAGTTTAGAGATAACAGTAAAATAACTTGAAGAATCGTAGTAGTCTAGTTTTCGACCGACTTTGAAAATGTAGGAGGTCCAATGTTCGTTGGATGTTGTATGTAATGTTTTATGTATATTTATTTTATTTTATACTATCAGGGGATAAACGAGCAAACGGGTCATCTGTTGGAAAGTGACTATCTACACCCATGGACGCTAGGAAGTCCGTTTGAGTCCCAGAATCACGGGGGGGGGGGGGGAGAGGGGTAGGTCTTGGTGTTAGCGACCGGTTTTTTTGTGAGGCCGTGGTACTCTGGTCGAGCTGGCCCATTTGTTCAGAAGCATGGCTCTCCCTTCACCGGTAGTGCGTACGTCTGTTTTATATTTGGCATCACGATAGAAAGTATGTATCTTTGTCTTTCTTTAATTGCAGAATATCCGTCATACAAAATGTATCTTATACTCTGCCTGCAGTAATGCTTTAAACCGATTTAAAAATTTATTTCATTGTCGTAAATACCAAGAGTTGCCTGGTATTTAAGCTGGAACAACACAATTTGCCCTGGTAGGGGTAACTAAGTCGCGCGAATAAAACTACAACTTGTCACTTGTTCTAGAATATTGTATTGTTGCCCAAGGATGGTTCATTTAAAAATAATTTACTGTTTATCTTAAAACACTGGGTTGAGTGAAACAATAACGCGATTCAGGTAAAAGGGTCAACGCCATCTATCGAGATTCAAAAAAAGTATTACATGTTCAGTTTGCAGTTTAACACCTTGTAAGAAAGGTTATTTTCAAATAATAGTCTCATTATCATTACATCTGGTTCTGATGATGAAATCTGAGAGAAAACAAGAGAAACGGGATCAGGAACAGAAATCAGGATTTAAGGTTCATATCGTGTGTTTTTTTAGGCTTCTTTTACAATTAAGCAAAGCTATTCCATTCAAAAGATGAATGATATTGTTACTTGCCAACTTTACAAAAAGGAGTAGGTTCTACTTTTCACTACTTCTGTTAGTAACTTTAATTGTAATGTATCTTCACGTGCTTATAAATTATTCAATAAATATTCGATTACTCAACTTACTTACGAATTTGATAGCCATAATATTAAATCATGCCGCACAAACCTCTCGCTAGATTTTACTGTAATCAACATTATATTTCCTTTCACACCTTTAGCACTAGACAGCTTTGTTCATTACTCGTCAGCTGAATTCTCCACACGATTTCGCTGACAGTTACACGGGTTCACAACACTTTCAATCCTAAACGCACACACGGCGAAATGAACTTTGTCCTTTAAGTTTAAGGGCTATATTTAAATAAACATTCCGTCTAGTTATGTAGTTACAAAAAGTATCTGATACTGGAGTTTGGAAATAAAGACGAGATTTAACACATACACATGAGTTAACACACAAACACACACATGAAACCAAAAGGATAGTTTATTGTTAAATGAAGTAGACTGAAATGTTCACAAAACCGAATCTCCTTTAATTACAATTTAAATGTTCTAGTGCTGTACTAAAATAGTGTATCTTTCTCCTTAAAATTGTGTTTAATACTTATATTTAATTACATGTACACTGGTACATGTAATTAAATATAATAATACTCGTACATGTCTAGGCTCAGTTATCTCACACACGGTCGTATGATTCCAAACTAGGCAGAGCTTGTTTCGAGTCCGACATGCCACTGATAGGTGGTATCCGATGGGATTTCCGCACGGAAAAAAAAGGGACTCAATTTTAACATTGTATCAATAGACTGTCAACGGATTGTCGTCGGAATAGTTTTGCACTTTTTTTATTCTACTATGTAAGATCAATGACGACCCGATGGCTTGTTACTGATAAAAACGTCGTCGATGTCTTTGTAATAGTTTAAACGTACATTTTGTAAGAAAATGACATACGAGTATATAATTTTCATGATATGGCAATATTGTTGACAGTCTAATGACAATATTAATTTATGTTAGTGGAATACCAATATTTAGACCAATTTAACGACAGTGGCTTGGTATGAACCCATTAAATAGCAGAATTGAGGCCCTGATTGATTATTTCTACATATAATTTTTACACATATATTTCTAAATTACAAACAGACATAGAAGAAATGATCGTGCTTATCACACAATTATTTGTCCTGGTGGGAATTGAACTTAGAAACCTCTGACTTAGCAATTTTGATCAGTAACCACTATAGCAACAGGCTCATTACTTATTTTGACCCTTTCATATATCTTAGACTCACATACAAATATTTTATTTATCTATTTAAGTTTTAAAACTAGTTTGACCAGTGATATAGTATTAAATTTTAGCAAAATTATTTAAAAAATACCAAAAACTACGAAATTCGGTAAATTGTTAAGGTTTGATTTGGTTAGAATAAATTAATATTATTAATCTACTCATATTACGCAGTATCTCGCTAGCTAATCTATGCTTGATCTTCAAGGAGCCCTGAAGCATTTTCTGTGATCACTATACATTTAATTTTGTAACACGAACTAGCTGACAGCAACACACTATTATAAGCGATTCTAAGGACTTCCGACTAGAAGGCAAACAGAATGCTGAAAGCAATTGCGAACACAAGTAGTAATATTAAGAGCTATGTTCCAACTAAATCTGAGCCTTAGACTAACAACATAAGGTCGATACAGAATATAACAAATACATTGGTTACAACAGCTAGTTTCGAACTCACAACTGGTATTGTCTATCCTAACGGGTTCCAGTTATGTCTAGAGAATACTAGACGTTTCCTCAGCGCATATAAAATGTGAAGATATCACTGGCCAAGTGTATGTTTTTAATCAAAAAAAAAAGATTGAATTAATCGATCATACATATACATAACGGTGACAGATTTTTATAAATTTGAATTTGTATTTTTTTTTTTTTTATCCTTTCCCTAAATTAATTATCTTGTAAGATCACACGGCATAGCACCAATTTAATACAGATACTATATAATAGGTACATTGAAAGTATAATTGTTTAAACGTAACTATTGTACAGTGCAGGCTGTACAGTAGTTAGTTAGTTACTTCTGTCAGTTTCGAGAACTGGATCAGCAGAGCGGCTCTGAGTTGAATAATACAAATCTGCTGTGTCCTCTCATCCCGCTGTTTTCGAAAAGAAAGGCAAGTGCTGTTCAATTTTTTATTAGTAATGATTTTTCTATCAATATTAATATAATCGGACCGAAGTAATTAAGAAACTTTTTTAATTTACTCTAATATTGTACGTTGTTTTCTAAGATTTTTTTGTTAAGGAGATATTTGTCAGATATACTCAAACTTGTTTTTCAATTCATTGCTCACCACAAGGGGATACTACAAACTAGCAGACGGGTCAACACCGCCGCCTATACCTGTAACTCAAACGTCACAAGTGCGTTTCCAGCCTTTTAATGCTTCCACTAGTGGGGAAGAGAGTTTGAGCCTCTATTAAGCTCACTGACATTGGTTATTTTACATCGATTTTCTGTGAGGCCGTGGAATCCGCCGTGGTCGTGGCTCTCCCAGGGTTATTTACGAATTGAGTATCTCCTCATTCTAAAGTTTTAGCCCACTAAAAACGAATTAAATTCCTAGGGCAACTCGTATATTTTTGTCGTCTACTTTTTTGTGTGTGTGACCAACGCATAACTTTCTTATTGAAACATTAATCGCACACTTAAAAAGCTATGTAAATTTAGACAGTAAGAATACCCTTTCTTATTACATAAGATCGCAGAATAAGTATCTTTTCCAGCTCCTATGTAAGCATAAAATGTACAAAGAAACTCCAAGAATGAATGTAAGCATTACTAAACCTTTCCGTGAATGTCTGAATATCTCTCGTTAGTATTCATATTTAAATCAAACCCAACTGTATAGGAGGAATGATTTTCTTTAAAAATGGATATGCTACGAAATGAATAAATTTAAATAATGTTCATGAACGTATTGAAATAGACTGATACAACCAACATGTAGTGCTTAAAACTGCTTGTTATATTGAAAATTTAAAAATAATAAATTTAAGGTTGATGATGTCTGTCTTGCTGGAGCGTTGTAACTTTACAATTGATAAACCGAAATGGTAGTATTTCCATTATTATTCTTTTAGCTTTATAGTTTTTTTTTGGCATATTAGTTTTATTTTCAAGTATTCAATATTAATAATGATATAAGGCCAGATTAGCATCGCTGTTTTTTTTTTGTAGATACTAATAAATGTAGAGGCGGCTGGGGGCTATCCTGATTTCGAGAGGTAGAGCGTTCCAGAGGAGGGCAGATTGGATTAGGAACGAAGAGTGGACACATGCGGAAGTATGAGTCGGGCACAACAGAAGTGGATCGTTTAAGGAACGGAGGGTTATGTTGAGATAAGAACATAGAAATTGGAATGACGATATCAGGTAGGAAAGGGAAATAGGTGAGTTGAGTATGGAATAGGGGGTGGTGAGGGCGTGCAGCTGACGGCGCTGACGAATCGTGAGCCAGTTCAATTCGCGACGAGAGGAGAAACATGGTCGTATTTGAGAAGTTTAAAGTCGAATAGAATGCAGTTATCCAGAAAGCGGACAAATTATTGAGGAGAACTGCATTCAAGTCACAACATCATACATCTATAGCCCTTTTAATAAAAGCTTTGTGATAAGTAAAGTGGAATTTGAATAATTTCTCAACATTTTATTATTATAAGAAAATAAGCATATGTGTAAACGTCTAAGTGTGTCCATTGTTTATATTAATTTTAGCACACAGAACAAATTTTAGCAGATAGCAAAAACAAAAGGCGAGACTTGTTATTCGTGTAGCATAGATCTTAATCAATACTTCTATATTCTATTGCACAGATTACAAACAAACCTTTTGTTTTGAAATCTGAGTTCTATTGTAAAACTTATCATAAACCGCGCTCGTAACGCTTGATCGAATCAAACAACCAAACGGGAGTCAAAATGCTACATCAAAGATAAATTTATTAAAAATATTTGTTCCAACAAATTGAGAATACCTGAATAATTCTGGCAATTGCTGATAGGAAGCTCTTAAAAGCTAATAAAATGTTATTTACACACTTTTCTGAGCCGTAAATATATAAAAGAGCGCCTTCAACTGCGAACCTTTCGCACACAACGACCTTGTACGCGTGCAGCGCGGCCCAGACGGGATGGCGAGCCCCTGTGTAACTGAAACAAAAGATACAAAGACAGCATGGCAGAGGAGTGAAGCACAATGGTATTGACCTTGCCGTCACTGACGTCATTCCCGACCTAGCTGCAGCTTCCCATCTTTCAATGTGTGTGTGATCCAGACCCTGAAATAAGGTTGTGTGAGTTTATTTTCTTGGTAGCTTTGTTCGTGTGAGTGTTTTCACTATGTCCGTTGTATACGTATGGGTGTGCAACAGGCGAGGTTTTGTTTGTGTGTGGGGCATTGATTTCTTGTCTCCTGTAAACGCAACAGGCATATTACACTGTTCACGTGTTTCGGCAAACATAAAGGCTTTATTAAGGTAATAACGTTTGCTTTGCAGGTAGCTTTTCGTAACAAAAGAGATTCTGAGTAGAATAAGTTGACTATAATGTAACGTATTCATGAAACCGTGTTTTCCGCACCTTGTTTATGTAAAACAAACAACACTAAAATATATTTGCTAATTAAAGTTGATCTGTTGCTCAATAAGAACGAGACATATTTATCGATCTATGAAAATAAACCTTGATGAACAGAATAGTTATAAAAACACGAATGTGCTTAAGACCACACGACTGATGTAAAACTTCTTGGCTATGAGAGAAAGAGAGAAAGAAAATGTGTGCTCTCGCCTCTCTCACTTGCCCCTACAGTGATATACGAAACGTAAATCTCGCTCTTTCTATCTTCACTAACTTATATCTCCCTCTCAACTTCCGTTCGCCTCGCCGATCACACTTTTCGTAACGCCCTCGTTACGCATTTATCAGCTTACTCCCCAAGTCAAGCGTGCGTAAAGAAGTTTTATTCAAATAACTAACACCTGTTTTAGTTATCAGTATATCAATAAGCAGTATCTTACACAATTTCGTGGAGTTAAGGTTGGATACTGATACTTCGGGTTATTCTTGCAAATTCTCATTAAACACTCAGAATCACGAGACATTCGATCTTTTTAATTAGAACATAGTAGTTTCAAACTAAATAGAGCTTGTACTATGAAAGCTAGATTGAGTGATAGAATACTTATATACTTTTTTTGTAAATTCATACAAATTATAAATAGAAAACACCCAAACTCCGAAATGAATATTTGCAAATTATAAAAATATTTGGTCCGACCTGGGAATCGAACCCGAGACCTCAGAACAGCAGACAAATACGCTACCACTGCACCACCGAGGTAGTAGTATTGATGCATGTGTGCAATCTTAGTCATGAGTCAAAGTCAATTATTGTTTCATAGGATTCTTTAAGAATTGTTTGAACCAGTTTTGTGTTTGTTTTTTGGGTGGCAATAGCAATAGGAAAGCATAGTTGAATGCCTTTCTACTATTAAGTGTCGTTACTAACAATACTAATATAGACGTTAAGTACTTTCTGTTTCCAACCCATTACTAAACAACCTATGGACTGTATTTGTCTGAAAATAAATAAATATTATTATATTATTATTTTTAAACTTATTTTGTAAATCAAGAAATATTTTCTTCAAAACAATACGTTACCTTGTCGAAAGTTAAATTATTATAAAAATAAATAACAAAATAATACTTGTTAGCGATACCGTGTTGCAAATAGTTTAGATTTTTGGGCCCGGATTGATCTGTAAGAAGCACTTCATAAAGTATGTTTTACGTTTATGTTTGCGAGGCGGGGTGGGATAGTCGATAAAGTTTGACATTGTATGACAAGGGGTGGGAGGGATCTTTAGTTTCGTGACATCACATTTCAAAACCTAAAATATATATTCCACACATGTAGTTGAGCCTAGTTTACCAAGCACCTTTGAATATGTCTTGCACTCTTAGAAATCTTGCCGATAGTCGCTTTTGCGTTGTATCATGGAGCTCATTTTAATGATGAGTTGGCCGATGATGGTTGGCATGTGTGTCTTGCTCTTGAACAGCGCGTTACTGGTCATCTTCTGTCTGCTATTACTCAAATACCAAAGTAATTTTGCCCGATTTTTGATATTTTAGAACAAATTGTTAAATTGTTCTCACATTTAATTTATTTGGAACTTAAAAAATTCTAACAAAAAATAAACAGAAAATTGATGGTAACGAATTCGTTTCTGGAATGTATTTTCACTGACATGCAACTAATACCACCGATAATATTAATAAATACATTCGGATCTCCTGCTCCTCGGTGACTCAGGAGCCAGGAGTATGTGTTGCATCCAATAAAACCTACCCCGACGTCCGGCCTCAGGTTCTCTACTTTGGGAGGACCCGGAACAAGTTATTTCAGGTCCTCCACGAATTGAGACCATGCCTAATCAGGCCCTATGTATTTATAATCTTAAAATATATTTTAACAAAACTTTTATCAGAAATGTTAAACTTTTAAGTAACATTAACATTGCGTTATGTTTTATGAAGAAAGTGGCTGCATTTAGCTAATGTTTTCGCAACGGTAATTTTTCCATCCTGTTTCTACGCATGTTTTTTTGATCATCAGAAAGTACAGTACAGAAACGATAAGAGAGTAAATATTCAGAAACTGACTGTGCAAAAAGTATACATCAAGTACAGATAAAATCATGCTGCATGGGTGGAAATACGGTCTGGGAAAAACCACCACCCGGCCAATGTCCTAAATACCGTCAACCTCTTACGCCTATCGGGAATAGATAGGAATGTATTTAAAAGCTAAATAATGTTTATGTTATGTTAATTTAGAAGTTTAGTGAAAAGAAGATTATCGTCCGCTGCACTCGTTTCTCATTCATGATTTTTGAGAGGCGGCGATTTTTTCAATATTCAAACAATCAGAACCTGCCGGAGTTTAGCAGCAAAATGGAAACTTAGAGTATTTACCTATCCTGGCATTTTCCCAGTATTAGACATAATGTATAATTTTAAACGATACGATTCAGAAATGACCGCTTCCTTCCTGTTTAGCAAAATAGTTCCTGGTGATTTTCACATTCAAGAAAAAGTGCACAAAACGTACGGAATGCAAAGCAGAATATTACAGGAATTTCCTTTCAAAACGTTTTACTTGCAAATTACCTCTATACTGCAGAATATGGCAGTTAAGTGTGTCCCTTAAGAAATCTGGCAGACCTTGACCGCTTGTTAAACGTCAGGCAGCCGCATTAAAATCGCATTCTGCATTGCGAGCACGTCGAGGTACTCTCGAGTGAACAAGGAGACGTTTGATTTCTTACAATTATTATTTCTAAATATTTGGTAAATAAATTAAATATTTAGGAAATATATAATAATATATATATTAGGAAAATGGGGATAGCACTATATGCTACACAATTCTCTAAAAATTAATAAAGTGTGTAACTGTTTGTTTTCCTCAA
This sequence comes from Arctia plantaginis, assembly GCA_902825455.1. NCBI lineage: Eukaryota > Metazoa > Arthropoda > Insecta > Lepidoptera > Erebidae > Arctia > Arctia plantaginis. The sequence continues at coordinate 4,066,519 of CADEBD010000226.1, read as the reverse complement.
TAAAAATAACTGAAACAAATAAAAAAGGCCTGAGGGGTCTATGGACCCCCGGTCGAAAACAAATCCTTTCGCTTTTTGGTAGACGTTTGCTATACAGTCATTATCAATATAAATAAAAATGAACTAATTAACTTGAATGAATTGACTTCTGAACGACTGCGCCAAATTGGAATTTTCTAAAAAGACTCTTTTTTTTTTAAACTCATTATTTGTAAAGTGGATGAGTGAATGAGACAGATGACTGTGAGAGATCTTTATATTGACTACATTCTCTATATTCTATATATCGACAAAACATTACTGCAAAGATTGACAGTATGGTGACATTAATTCATATATATCGGCGCAACTACAAACTACGTCACTAAATAGAAATAATTTGATCGATTTCAATTAGATTATAATTGAAGTTCTATTAGTTACTATCAAAAAATAGCCAAAAGAATCATATTATCTAAAAACACTAACAAAATACAACCTTAACCTAACAACTTATAAACACATGCAGGCATTGCTCGCGTCCTGTTAAAGCCAGCTGCATTCTCTCTCGAGCCATCGGGCGTTACGAATCTACGTAAGACTGTTGGTAAGACCTTAGAATACATCTTTGATTGTATTTACTATTGTTCTTATTTACTACTGTCGGATTGTACGGGTCTATGTACAACTGTGGGTAAGAACTTGGAATACATCTTTATTGTATTTACTGTTGTTCTTATTTACTATCGTTGGACTGTGCGGATCTATGTCTATATAAATAAAAATGAATGTTCGCGCATAACTTCTGAATCACTGCACCAAATTGCATAGTATTCAGTTTTACAGATTCAAGGACAAATTCAACACCGTGCAGGAGCATCATTACCATCAGTTGGTGGTGATTACAACTTTAAATTAACTTCCTGGGTAATTCTGAAACGGAAGTAACCAATCACTTTCGATAATCAAATGGCAATATATGGAATTATTGATAATTAACTTATTTGAATTTACCGGAAGTGTAACATTACCTTAGTCCTATATATCGGCTTTACTGTATTTCCAACTCCTCCAATTTTCTTCTGATTAATTTCGTTGCGGGTTCCAAGACAGTTTAATTTCTTCCTGGGACTTCCCGAGTGTCATAACTCGGTGTATTCGTGGGTCACTGCTGTGGATCCTGGTGTACAGGAGTTACAGTGGTGGGCGCGTGGATGGGATAAGTCCCATTAAAAAAAAAAATGGGTGATTACTTCGAATAACAGAAATAATAAAGTTTGAAAAAATAAGTACTTTCACTCATTGCATACAAAACGGTAATTTCATAGGTAAAGACCTATTATTTACAAAAACAAAAATACGTAGATGATGATATGAAATTTATGTAGGAGCATAACTTCTGAACGACTGCACCAAATTTTGTCATTAGGCACGTAACGTGTAACATTTCCGTTACTTTTTAATTTGACGGGTTAATTACTTTCCATAATCTAATGTGAGTATATAGAATTATTGATAATGCAACTTATTTGATTTTTCCGGTAGTGTCCCATTGCCGTAGTCTGCAACTGTGCACTACCTGTGTTACTACTAGTCTATCAGGAATTTCGAAAAAAATAACGATAATATGGCGATAGGAAGCCGGGTCAGTTGGGTTTATATTATAAAATATCAAGTTAGGTACTAGAGATAAATAAGATATCAAGTTAAATTGAAAAATGTATGATGAAATTTATTTATTATGTATTAAATAAATAATGATAAATTAAACACTGAATGATTTAGGACAAAAAGTGAAGAAAATTTCTTGTTACACATTTTTTTGATCTCGCCCCCATCCGCTCAGAACGAGTAACGAGCGATAAGGAACTTCGTTCCAATAAATTAAATTTTTATTCAACATAATTAATATTAAACTGTCTGACATTTCCTAAATAGTACATAGGAGAGACAAAGAAAAGTCAAGCTACTGTATACAGCTTTCACTTGAATAGCTCGAATTAAACTACATTGGTTACATTGGCTTAAAGGAAAAAAAAATGCTGCCAATAAAGAGACCAACTATCGCGTACAATTACTAATTGACTGTAGTATTTGTAAGCCATAACAACTGGCTTCCGTTGGCTTACACCATCCGCTAACTGGAGACACTACCCTTTTTTTTTTTTCCGTGCGGAAATCCCCTCGGATACCACCTATCGGTGGCATGTCGGACTCGAACCGACTAAAACCGCATGCCGTCTCGGGTACTAATAGCCGGGGAACCAGGTATACTTTAGAAAGGAAGTCCCTGGTGCTGGAGACGCTACCCTGTTAACGGAGCTCTCATAACTTCAAATATTCAATTCAAATACTCGATATTGATAAAACTGTATAATGTCTTGTCTACAATGTAAACAATTCAGCTATTTATACATTTATATCTATATCTTAGAAAACAGTTATGTAATTTTCAGTTATTATGTTGTGGTATTAACTATAAGGATATCATGTAAATTTTCTTGCACCTATAGGTCGTCTGTAACATCTATACTGACTTTAGTGATTAAAAAAAGGTAGTGATTAAAATTTAAAAACCTAAACCAGTATTTAAACCGCCTACCCTTATCCCGAGTTCATAGGGAGTCGTCACAGTATGTATGTTTCTCCCATTCTACTCTATCATTCATTATTTCACTGTTTACTCCCTTCCTAGCCATATCCTCACTCACACAGTCCATACACCTTTTTTGGTCTTAATCTTCTCTTGTACACTTCAGTTCCCATACCTACTTTCTTTGCCAAATTTTCCTGATCCCTCCGCATAACATGTCCACACCAAGATAACCCCTCGTATAGTAATACTCATTCCTGACCTTGTCCATCCGAGTCACACCACACATACATATCAGCATTCTCATTTCGGCTACGTTCAGGCGTCTTTCATCCGTTCTCTTAATCAGAAACCACCACTTTCATCAAAAAATTTAAACAGTCTCTATGGATAGTTTATATCTATATGGCAAAATAAAACCTAGCAGAGTAAGTCATAACTCAGAAACGACTTTCAACAGACTTTGGCATTGACACAAAATAAAAATAATTAATATCTGCCGAACTCAGTGACTATAAGGTAAAATTTTATACAAATACATTGGCTACATTACTCCTATGTTGTGAGAGCTAATCAACCTGTCTATAATCGGAGTAATTTACCATCAAAAGCATACTATAAATATCTGAAGAGCTTACAGTGCTCTTTACCGAGAAAGTTTAACCTAGATCATAAATAAAAATTTAAGTATCTGCAAAGAACTAAAGCTTAGTATAGATTTAAAATTAACCTATTATCAACACTTGTATTGCCATACACGACTAGAAGATATGCGAAATAAGCTAGAGTGTGGCCTTCTGCAATATCTTTCATAGCTTCCACAAAAAGTGAGCTCAAATTTCATTAATAATAACGTTTAATTTATTATATTAAGAGCAAGTGAACTTTGTCACTTGATTGGTTTAAGACAGCGCGCGGCGCATACATTGCTTGTGGCTGGGAATCTAATATTACTTATTCAGTCAGGCGCTTAAGTTTATGTTTTAGAGATATACTTTTTTATATATATTTCGATTGACATTTAAGTACAAGATCTTCTATAATCAGCTAATCTTTAGATGCATCCTTTATTTTTGAAATAGCTGACTAAGGGAGCAAACTACGCACAACAATAACATTGCAAAGAGAAGGAAAACTTGAAACAAACCCTATACCAACTCATCTGGTCCGCGTGGTATAATAGGCCAAAACCTCCTTTCTAAGGAGAGGCCTATGTCCAGCAGTAAACAATTTGGCAGCAGTAAAGGCTGTTGATGATGATGATGATTCTTTATTTTATTTTTGAACACTGCTCATCTAGATTTAAGATAGACTTTAAATTGATAAAACGAAAACTGCACATTATTTTGTCGATAGCTCTTTATAATTTTTTATCTAAAGAATCATTGAATGCACATGAAAATTAATGAAATAAAATAATAGACGAAGGAATCAATTAATCGAAGGATTATTATCAGTGTCCAAGCTGAATAATATAGTTAACCAGCTGCTTTTTACCACATTGAAAAGGGCATAAAAATCTTCTTTTAATCAATGTAAATCAAGTAAAAAGTAACCATTTCATTCATAATTTTATTCACTCAAAAACTTTAAAAAAAAAAATACAAAAAGACTATCCTCTATAAAACACATACGGCTAATTGTGTTTGGTTAAAACATGGCAAAGCAGATATTAAAGAGAATAATTTATAGCCCAATAAAAGTAGCCCACAAACAGCTGAAAGCAGCGTATTATTTGCTTTGAGGACATAATTAGAAAAGCAAAGAATATTTATGAGAAATTACCCATGGTTATATGTAATTTAACCAATTAAATGGTACGTTGAGTCCCTATTGTGTGATTATTATGTATTCTTTAATCACAAAGACAATAAACGATGCAAAAGACATGAACAAGTCTTGTATTCACCTGCATGTAAGCAAAGTCAGATGCTTTCAACGGACTAGTAAAGTCGGTCATAAATCAAAGATTGAAGATATACTAAACTATTGCCTCGAGTGGAGAAAGATGATCAATTTTGTTAAAGTAGTTTTTAAAACTGAAGCAGTTCTGTAAGTTTTACGATGAGTTTGTCAATTATAGACAAAATGATTATGTCCATTCTTGATTATTTTAACTGGTATTTTAGTCTAATAATTGGTTCTGTCCTTGAGCCAGAGGAAGTCGATTCTAAGTCTTGTCTCGTAATTGTGTGCTATGCACAATTATTTGTTCAGTGTTTGGAAAATATTTACTCGTGAAAAACCCTCGAAGAATTGAGAAAGTGTTTATATGGGAATGTACCAGATAAAATTCCAAAAAGCATTGTGTCAAAGTTGGCTATAGTAGAGGATCAGTTATTGTACAGAAAGGAACTCCCTGAACCCCTGATAGACATTGACTACCGATCCATATAACATCAAATGTAGCAGTCATCTATGGGAGCCGTGTCCTTTCAGATTCGAAAAGCGCGTGCGCTAGCGAAACACGTTGTATCACATTTTCGGTTCGGTTCCTTTGGATTCTGTTTCGATACCGGGTTATATAGTAGGTCATTCGGTACACTACGGTGCGTATTACGTCTTTTTTGAGACGGGACAGTATTAGTCTTCGCTTGTTTCTTTTCCGCCACCTCTTTAGCTTACATAACCTCCTCACTAAATGACGCAGCGAAGCCCCCCGAGCTCTCATATCGTACTATAGCCACCATCATTTTCTTCTTCTCACACCCATAGCTGTCTCGAGGTTACAGACTACATACTCTTCTATGATATCTAGTGCAGTTTTCTAGTAGGGCTACCCTAAGGATACTGTGGGGCCCGCAGTGATGGCATACAGGCGTTGGTTCTTAGCCCATGTTACATAAGTACTATCTGAAGCAGTCGTGCCTAGTGCGCCTTTGTCAACGATAGAAGCTTGTATAACGCCCCTCTTGCTATTCGTACATAAAAAGCCGTACCGCCACTGCTCTATCTGCAACCTGTGTTACAGACTTTGCCTCTTTAGGATTTGCAGCCTCGCATAAGGTGTGTCAAGTTATTATTATCATTTTACTTCTTTGCAGTGGAGTGCGATCACCGTTAGATTATACATATATACAAATTATAAGATTTGCTCTAAGACTTATAAACTCATGGCCTTCGACAGAAAGAGGCGAAGAAAAATCTAAATATGCTTCAGTAATTTTGTCATCGTTTTTGTCAATTTTTACATTTACACATTGCATTGGTGGCATTATGTATATTACTTTACATGGCAAATATTTAACATTTATGGAAATAGGATATGCGTACATTACAACGTTTATGAATGCTGTTATTGTTGTAAGTGTTTTTATTTTTTCTCATAATTATTAGAAAACAAAAAAAAAACAACAAATATTCCAAAAATTTGTTGTGTATTTTCCTAAATTTCGTTAACAATATTTTTATCTGCAGTAACAAATATGTTGTCTTTACAATAAAATAAGTTTGTGGATTTTCTTTTTTGAGAAATATTTTTTTCATATAATTTCTCATTTCTTAATAATGAATTGTTATCCTGTTTTTTCAAGCACATTTTTATCAGTTACCTCTGTAGACATTTTTTTTAATATGGATATTCCACCATTTTTATAAACTACACACACCTTTTACTGTTTACGTCAATCACGATCCTAAGAAAACCACAACTTTCTGTATTAATATAAAGTTAAAATTGTTTTCAGTCATCCTTTACTTTTTGTGTTTATTTAATGGTAACCATGTACTTTAGAGTTTCGGTAAGAAATACAATAGTACTGGCAAATCAAATTATCTATTTGCATCTAAGATTGTTTTTATTTCATTCTAATGGAACTTATACTTTTTAGTCGAGACTATTAACTCTAACTTTTTCCAAAAAATATCGGAACGTGGCGAAATTGTTTTTGACCCGAATCCATTTGTTTTACTTCAAGAATAATTCTAAATACGCAATGGAGGTAAGTCTGGTGAATTATTATGCTTGCTTTTAATCTCTGTCGCAATGTTTAAATACTACTATACTAATTTTTTTTATTGCAGATACACAAACGTATCCACAATATATCACACACCTTTACAATCTTTCTAGCAGTTCAGACCTTAACAGGCGTTATTTTCTTCTGTGTTATACCAATATATAGCTGCTGTTCTTCGGGCTGCTATAAACATAATGTCTCCAGGAATTTAACCTTTAATATCTCTGTCTACGTTATTTATCCATTCCATACCTATTCGAGTAGCGTTGGATATATTTGCATCTCTTTTTTTAATTGGTAAGGGCCTGTACTTTTTTAATAAATTTTTGAATCATAATTTTTTCTTACTAAATTTGCCGAGTTTCTAAACTCATCATAAACTTTGCTTTCTGAGAAAAGTGTTTGTACTTGCAATATAAAAACGTTCCTACGCTTTCACGGCTAACCCACTGATCCGTTTTGAATGAAATTTGCCATGAAGATATTTTGATTCTTGAAGAAGTGCTGGCAAAAGCTAGTTTACAATAAACAAGAGACAAACTTTTGTGATTCCATCATTTTGCCTCATTATACTTTCACGATCATTTATGATATTAAATGTGTGGTTCTATTTACAGTATTTTTTCAACTTTGGCGGCAACTTGGTTCTGCATGTTCGATCTGTTTCTATCTGTTATGGTGTTCCATTTGTATGGTCATTTTAATATACTGCTGTGTAAGCTCAATACTTTTCCAAGGCCAACTAGACGATCAGATAAAAGGATGGACGTACATACAAAGAACCCTAATATTGAGGTACAGGTCATTTCCGATTTTTTGAAGGATTGTATAGATTATCATAAACTTATTGTAAGGTGAGCATCGTTTTTATTTGTATCTACTATAAGAAGAGGTGCTTTTTTCATTATCATCTTGTTCCTTTTTTTCCAAATTCATTTGACGTCGGCAGAATAAGTTTCTTCTTCCATCCTCCTCTATCACTCGTCAGTTTACTGCTTACGCCTTTCTAGCACTATTCTCTTTCAGACCGTCTTTCCATCACATCTTTAAGTGTCCTCTTATATCCGCCAATTCCTATGCATAAAGCTAATTTCTCTACTACACTACTTTTGCTCACCTCTACGCATCACATGTCAAAACCAGGAAAACCTCTTGCTTCTCAAATTTTCATCCACTGGTGATACTTTCAAGTTTCCTCTACGGTAGTCATTCCTCACCTTGTCTATCCTAGTCACATGAAAACGTATCAGTATTTGGTAAATATTAGATATCATTGTTGACAAGTCATTAAAGATATGTTATAAAAATTTGATAAACAAGCATCAAATGGAAAGCCAAGCACTTGTGACTCTTGGACTCTTGAGTTTCTGGTGTTCATGAGTGGAGGTAGTCAGTTGCCACCAGGTGCCTTGCCTGCCCGTTTGAGTGCATTGCCTCTAGGTTCTCTAGGTTTATGTCTTCTGAAGGGATGTAACACTTTTGAAAGTAGTGGAAATTTGAACATGATTGCTAAGTTTAAAAAAATATATGTTCTACTTTATAAAATCTTTTTTTTCAATCACAAATGATATTGAAATACACCCACTACTTTGCTCGGATCAGAATAGTATTATACAAAAACGTGTGTAAAGAAGAAGAGTTATAATAATTAGATATTATTTATCCTAATGACATGAGGTTTAAGTGTGAAGCTCAAGACCGAACGGGATGGAGGATTACTATGGACACCCTCTGCCATGGGGCACATAGGACATTAAGTCAATATATCCCAATGCTGTCTCGATAGTTTTTGTTACAAGGTTTTAGAAAGGTTTGGAGGTAAAACCTCATATTACATGATTTAAAGTTTGTAAATGTGTGAGATAAGGAATAATCTCAGAATGATTTGGATTTGTACCTTGAACTTCACTTAGATTTAATTAGATATTAAAGTCCTCGCAGTTTTGTAGTGGAATTCATTTTATTTGTGATCGTATAAATAAACGATAAGGATTATGTATTGTACTAAATTTTTGTATCAAAATATTTCCAGTTTCACGAAACAAATGTCAGATGCTTTCGGTACAATGTTATTCGTATATTATACTTTTCATCAAGTAAGTGGGTGCTTGCTGCTTTTGGAATGCTCACAAATGGTTAGTATCAAAGTTTTGTAAAAGTTATGATTATAATAATTTACACATTTCACACACGGCCGTAGGGTCGCAGACTAGGAACTAAGTAATACACACAAATTTATAGGTTCGGAACTAAAGAATATTTACAAAATTACAAACTCAGCGTAGAATAATTTTATGATTTTTCCTTTATAAAAATAATCTAAATTTAGTAATCACAATTGACATAAAATTGTAACTAATAATATAGTGTAATATAGTGTAAATATTAATATAAATAATGAATATATCAATGCGGGGAAAAAATCTTAGCACTTCATTTGAAACAAAAATTTGTGCACGAAAGCATTTCATATTTGGTATGATTAATGTTTATAATATGTAGAAGAAGTACCTACAGCATACAAAAATTATTAAACCAAATACCAAATAACCGCACATAACCAAATAACCGCACATGGGACAACGCTTTGTGTGATCCACAAATTGTAGTTCTGTGGCTGTCTGTTCTTCGTGCCCGTTTAATAAATGGCTGTATAGTCGCCCGCGACACAGAATACGTTCCAAGTGCAGGAGTTGCTTTAATAATAATAAAAAACTGTAAGAATAAGCAATCGATAAAATAAATGACGGTAAAAGATTATTTCTTTGTGCTGACATTTTATTTTATTTTAATTGTTTTCTTTTGATTAATATTCTGATTTTTAGACTGCTGAAGCTTTGGTTCGTTATCTGCCAATGACATTAATATTGTTTCAACAACTAATGCAGCTTTCTATCGTATTCGAATTGATTGGAAGTACGGTATGATTTAATTGATTATGATTTAATTTAAGTTAGTCATTTCAACTACTCGGAAAAATAAATCGATAGCCCTTGAAGCCCTTGGCCCTGATTATTATTATTATTATTCAGATCAAATAAATTATCTGAGGGCAAAATACAGTGTTAAATTTCCTGTCTGTGATAGTTATTAATATAAATATAAATAATATATTTTCTTCAACAGCCTTTAATAGTCCACTGATGGTCATAGGCCTCTCATTAGAGAGGAGGTTTGGCCTACTATAAAATGCTGGCCAGACGGGTTTTTATAGGGTTTGCCTCAAGTTTTCCTTCTCTTTGCAGTGTTGTTGTCCCGCAAAGTTTACTCCCCTACTCGGTCCCCTAGTCCCCTTACGATATCCACGGGATGAATAGGAGTGGTGACACTTCATATTCTTAATCTGTCACCACGCCGATGACTCACTTATTGATTAAATATACTTGGCTCATTCAATCTTGTAATAGATCTTGACGTATGAGAAAGCCCTGGAGGCTAAGGCATTTATCTGAGTTACTTATTATTACAAGGTGTTAACACGCTCTTGCAGATTTTCAAACTAAAAATGAAAATGATCTGTATTTCTTTTTTGTTTATTATATGCTACGACATGTACAATCATGAAACGACTAGACCAAACCAAAATCCTGAGTAAACCAGATCTAAAATCGTATTTTTACATTTTACCCTTTGAACTCGCAATCCATTTTTCTCCCTAGAAAATCACAAAGTAAAAGATTAAAAACATTAAATGTCATTCGAAAAGCAAAAATAAACAAGTGCTAGAAAAGATTGCAGTTTCTTCATTTAAAATTTATGATTTTACTATTTGCGCTTTTAACTTTTAAGTTTTTTTTCGTGCAATAAGCTTGTATAATTTAATATTTACAGAGTGAAAAACTCAAGCATGCAGTGTACGGCTTACCATGGGAATCTATTGACGTGAGAAATAGAAAAACAGTTTTCTTGTTCTTGATGAACGTACAAGAACCTATACATGTAAAGGCTTTAGGTATCGCAAACGTTGGAGTCACCACTATGGCTGCGGTAATGTTCATTCTATTTTCAGATTTTTTAATAACAGCTGTTCCCGGATCCCGCCTATTTTAGGTGTAGAGTGGCCACACCGTGTGGTTTTAGTCGGTTCGGTTCCGACACCCGACCCGCCGCAAACCCCGGTGACGGTTCAATGGGGTTTCCACACGTAAAAAAAGAAAACAAGGTTCATTCGTGCTGGCAAGGGTATTAAGATATTTTTTTTAGATGCTTGCAACTACAACTGAGTCATTACACTGTGTACTTCCTGTGATGGTATGTTATGTAACATAAATACCCTTACTACATGCTATGTTAATGATTTATTTATTTTTAATATTATTTATTTTATTTATTAAATATTGTTTGTTATTAAATCTATGATTACAATTTTTTACAGATATTAAAAACATCGCTATCATATTTTACATTTCTCCGTAGTAAGTAAATTATTATTTACAATTCTTTGATGTCAAGAAAATATATTTAAATGTAGTGATATCTACGAAAGTGCACTTTGTTCTTTAGAATATATAGAAATATATACAGAAAGGATTAATAATAAAACAACATTAATAAACATGCAAATTTTATTCCTATTTGAGAATCTTAAATCACCTCTACACTAAGCATTTATTTATCCTCCTGTTTTAATAAATACATTTATATCATGCTTCAATTATTATTACATATTAACATAACACTATGCTAAGTTTAAAAAAAGAATATAAAAATTACTATAAACCTAAAAGAAAAGAAATATTGCATCTAATTTATGGCATTATTATTATCTGTACCTAACTTTATGTATTCCTATAAATAACAGATAATTTAATTTAGTTCTAAATTTAAACTTTACTTTGTTTCTAAGTATGTAATCAAAAGTAAAATTAAAACTTAATTTACTTTGTAAGTTGATCTTGCCTTAAATTGTTATATTTTTTTATGTGGAAAAGTAAAATGTTAGATTGGGTACAGAACAAAACTTTCAGGATGAACTAAATAGATGGACAACAAACGGCTTTAAGTTTTGTACATAAAAAGCAATTAGGTAGCTTGAAATAAGAAAATTGATTATTTATTATAGTGAAGACAACGTTTGATATCTTAAAAAAGTTTGACTGCAGTAATTATAAAACAAAAAAAAAAAACTATCAGTAACAAGTTACGCGCCATACAGTAGTAATATAGATTTCTTTAATTTTAATTGTACCTACTTTTACTTGCAATTATGTCAGAATAATCACGATATCCCATCTTCATCTTATCTCATCATGTTTAAGCATTTAGAGAATAAAATAAACTGACATTTATGCCTGAATTAACCCTGAAATCATTGCACTTCTTTCGTGGGCTGTCGTACAGTAAAGTGCCATCAAATAAAAATTAGAAAATAAAATAACCCATACGACTAAGGCATTTCTGGTTACTTTTGTAAATAATTTAAAAATAATGTAGAAGTGATTTTTAGTTAAGATATACATTTTACCTTACTTAAAACTGAACCTTTCGCGATCATTTATTGTTGTCAGTACTGGCGATATAATTAATATATTTTTAGATATATACTGAACGCTAGTATAATAAATGTGGGTCCTGAGATTGGGAACTAAAGTTATGAAACTTAAATTGCGCTACCCTTGTGCCCTTGACATAGGTATATTTAAAAATATGTAATTTAATAAGCTAGTAGCTCAATTATCTAGTTAACTAGCCAAATATGGCTAAAGTTATTTTCCAAACAAATGATTAAAGATATCAGGAAAGTATCAATGTTTTGTAACTTCAATTATGTTACGAAGAATCTTTGTTAACAACTCCAGAAGTTTCTTTTAAAGATTAGAAGCGAAAATTATATTATACGTCCATGTTTATAACATATGCACACGTAAAATTTTATATATAATTGTCGCTAATTCTAGGTATACGTAATATATATATACCTAGAACAGAGAATTTCTAGCAGGAACTAAAATAGATAAATCTCACTTATAAAAGCAAAATAATGTATAGCTTTTGTATATTTGCATTTGCAAAAGATTAACCTTTTTGGAAACTTTATGAACTATTTATAGTCACAGTTAGTTTGCTAATGGTTATGAAAAGCTTTCTTTAAGCATTTACATAAAAATATCGTTTGAGTTACCTATAAATTCTTTCATTTTGTTTCAAAATACTACAGTATGAATATAAGAGATTTTCGTAACCTCTATTTATTATAATAACTGAAGGTAGTTGAGTTTTAAGCATATACGTACATTAGTGAAAAGTTGAAATTTATTAGCTCTATGAAGTGCCTAGAGGATTAAGTAGTGAAGTTTTAAAAATTCGTAGGTACATTCGAAAAATGGTTGACCTTATTCTATTATTTACAAAATACTCATAAAATCAACCCGTGAATGTTAGTAAGTATTTTGTTTTTTTTTCTTACAATAATCTAATGTTATATTAATATTAAAATGCCCGATGGAAATGGAGCGATGCATTCGATAACAAAATACAGTTAGAATACAATTTAGTCGCTATTGCTACAGTAATAACTAGACTACAATAAGTACAGTATAAACCAAAATGTAAAAAACATTTCGTTAGCTATCGCTAGATGTCGCTGTAAAAGATATTTTGATTCATCCAATATTTTTAAGTTGATTATATTTCTTTAAACTTTGCTAATTAAGTGAAGTGGGTTGAAAAGAAAATAGTTAAAATTAAATGAAAATGACAACATTCATATTGATATCAAAACTTCAAAAAATGTTTAATTATTGATAAAAAATCATAATCTATGCTAATTTAATGCATTTGAGTTCATTATATTTAAGCTCTTAGTCATAAGTAATTTCAACGCGCTAATATTGATGACTAACAATAATTCTTTCATTCGATCATACTTAAAAGGTAAACATTTCGTACTCTTATTACGCAATTGCATAACGAAAAAGTAGAACAAACTAAATTCATCGATCTAATAATTAATTGTTGAGCCATTAAATTAAGGTCTACCGGTATTCTTAAGTTTAAGACAACACTCAACAGCAGGCTTCGCACTTAACCAAGCCAACCTCATCACAGTTCATGCACTTAAGAGCAACAAACTCTGCTGTAAAGTGGTTCCTGTGCAGGCTTTTCTTAGATCCATTGCAGATTCTGCACGGCAGAAGACGGAACCCGCCACACATTTGACAGGTGTTGCACGCATCTGGACTCTGAAAAACGGAGAAAAAATGTTTAGAAAATAAATAATTGCGTTTGAATTTTGCCTAATCATCGATACCCACAAATACTTTCAAACACTAATAGTGTTATTTTCTCCTTACTAACCCTAACTTCTAACCTAATCGAGAAATCTATTCACACAGACTAGTTGAAATATTCTTATGTTAGAATGACACATAGTTATGCATAGGCGTATCAGCCGGTTTTCAAACTGTAGTGACAAACAACCCAATAACAATCTAATCAGCACCAAATTATCTTAGAACCAAAAAGCTGTCACGTTTTATTCTGTACTAGATGTACCCTGCTACACTTCGCCGTGACACATTGTAGTTGCATAAAGTAGATAAAAACCATCTTTAAAACGTGTTATATATTGTTGAAATTTGATTGTATATGGTGTTGAAATTTGAGCTCAATCGGTGCAGAACTTTTTAAGTTTTTGATTGGAACACAAACAACTTAACATTTTTATATATTTTATTGCTAGGTGTATACCTATATAGAGCCGGTTATAGTCTATTATGTGTCCACGTATGGTCACTGTACCCGTGTTGTGACAAGAGCTAAACGTCTGCAAGAAAAAAGTACCTACTTGACTCTGAAAACCTATTACAATTGACAGCCGTTATCTGTATTTGCAGGACCTATAAAAGCTTCTTGAGTTAATAAAGTCTGTAGAGAAATTTGCTTGGCAATAAAATGCTATATAATAGAAAAATAGATATCAAAAGTTGGAATTAAATGGTTTTCTCTGTGAATCAATTTCAATAAATTTTGTAAAAAGTTTTTAAATAAGAAAAAAATAATGTGTAGGTATGAAAGAAGGTAATAAAAGTATATATAACCAACTGCTTCACTGTTATCGTTAAGTATAGTTTCTTTCAGAACAACTGGCGCAATAACACACTGAATAACTTCGGTTGAACAAAAATTTACGAAATCCTTGAAAACAAGATAAATATTCGCAACTTTTCTACCCTAGCACCTCAACTCATAAGTAAAAATTGAATTGGTTATATTTAAGTATAGCCTATCCGGGTTGAATGCAGTCGGGGCCTGGTGACGGGCGGGAGCATCTCTCCCCGCTGCCCGCTAACCTTGTCTTTTACACCCGCATTCAACTCACGCAAGTACTATACATAAAAGGCTTACAGTCACGATATAAAGTACTTCCAGGTTAGTGCACATTTTTTTTGATGGCACAATAGAATATTACATAGTTAGTTTTGCTGGTGCACTGTTTATAGGTACCGGTAACTACGTACAGGCGGGCGATGTGCTGTTTTCAAAATTATTATTAAATGAGAAAACAAATATTTTATTCACCAAAATTTACGATTGAGTAACCTTTCTTATGTGCAATTTTAGTCAAGTTTGTAGGCTGTATAAGTATTTCACACTTCGTATTAGGTAATGTGTATAATGCTGTAATATTGTCGTAAGCAATATAGCTAAGTGCAATATTTGGTAAAGGTATCGATTTCACTTTCACGGCAATTGTTTTACGCACCTATAATTTTAAGAACAATTAAATTGTATGTCTGTAAACCGCTGATAAATAATCACTTTTGGTTATGGGACTCGCTCCCTATTATTAATCCTCCCGGAATTTCGAGATTATTTATGGATAATCCCGGAATCTGATATAGTAAACAGGTAATGAAAATTATTGAATAATTTAATTATTATTAGATTTATTGCCTATAGTTAAAAACTTATCAAATTGCACCATGAAGGTTTCGAAAACATAAAATATTTTTCCTTCTAAAATAGTTAGATGTAATCAATCAATCTTAACAATCTGTACGAGTAACAGACAAGGATTTTAAACTCCGACAAAGTCTAATTTGAATATTCTAGAAAACTAATTAAAATAATTGATTTGAATTGAATTTAAAGCCACAAATGTTCCATCATTAAATTAAAATTATTATATATATTAGATAATTAAATTTAATCGATATGGATTAAGAAAATCGTGTTTCTAGGATACTTTTAAACCCGGGCTTGATTAAAGGTAACCTCAAAACTTTCAGAGCTGAAATACGATCAGGGTCTCCTCTAATTACAAACTATTACCTAGTATTTTCTGAATACTTTTTAATGTTTTTTGCCTGCCATGCAGATATGAGTTTATAATTAGGTTTTCATAGCAATTGTTTAAATTGTGTTACTATTCGATAAGCTTGCACTGGCCGTAGTCACAAAATGACTCTAAGGTCAGCTTGTAATTACATGTAAATATATTTATAATAATAATATCCTCACACATCTTCCACACGGTCGTCTAATTTCAAACTAGTCAGAGCCTGTACTATAGTAACCAGACTGCTCATAACCATAATATTAATAATAATAAAAGCCTTTACTCACTGACCATATTACACATTTTAACTTATATACTTCTTACAAAACAATTTTCTCAAATTTAAATGGTAAAATATTCTTATTATTATTTTTTTCTTTAAAAATATCACTCCCGCATTAGGAATATATCCTGTGTTGCGGGGGACTTTACAAACATACATGAAACGGACACAAGGAACACCCAGACTCAGAACAACAATTTGTGGATCACACAAAGTGTCGTCCTATGTGGGGTTTGAACCCACACCACTCGGCGTAGTAGGATGCGGCGTGGCGACTGCTTAAACCACTACGCCATCCGTGCAGTATTATCTCTAGCAACCACTTAGTCAGGTTGTCTTTCGACATAGGCCACCCCCACTTCCTTCCACTTATCCCTATCTCGAGCTATCCTTCTCCATCCTTTCGGCAAATCATCCTCCTATCGTCGTCCTGTTTGTCTTTACCCATTTTTGGGGAACCATTCCATTAGACCATTACATACTTCGTCCATTTTTTCCTACTATCTTTCCTCATTATATGACCGGTCGAGATCCATTTAAGTTTTCTTATTTTCTGTAATACATCGGTTACCCTAGTTTCTCCCTTCTTTTTATGGTTGTCCACCGGTCTCGTAGCCTTATGTATTAATAGATTGCCAACGCAGCATGGAACGAAGCAGGCTCATAAACATGTGTACTTTAAATATGTCTTAGAACGCGAAAGTTTAAAGATTAGTACAGACATGAGTCGATGTACACACACACATGTGTCATGTGTCACAATAAAGATTTCTAAAAATAATATTTCGTTAGACAAAAGTGTTTAATTAGATAGATTTTTTTACATACATAATCATAACAATTCTTCTGGTCAGGCGCGTATATTTTTATAGATTTAATTCGTATTTGTAGACACTTATATTTCTTGCATGAGCCTATTTCGAGTAGCATCCTAACAAATAATTGACTATTTAAACAGTTGTGACATTGACGACTACAACTATTTTGTTATAAGTAAATAACTTATTTAAACGTTGCTGTTACATCATTAATTCTGAAAGCGAACTCATTTTAAAATACGTCACTTTACCACACTGGTCCTCGCTTACAAATCGTTTGGTATAAAAGTTAAGTTCGTATACAGAGTTGTTACCTAGATAGAAATAAACGTAATTTAGAAAAAAAATAACTTATTTATAACTCTTCCAAAAAAATCGAATAAGATTACAGACGTGTGGTAACTTCCAATAAGTGAAGTTTACTTGTTAAGTAAACTCACTTGGATGACTGGCTATCTTTCACTAAACAAGTTGTTTCTTTATGATAGTGATGGATTGACATTTTTGTTGATAGAGTTCCATTTAATTGCTATTTGCTTCAGCGACTGTGGAATATCCGTCCCTGAAATAGAATCGCGTGTGATGCGAATATGGTTCTGCGTTCAGTTCAAACAGAGTAAAGATGTCCATGCCAATGTTATACTAGAAGAATCCAAGGTAACACTTTACGATCAAGGTATGGTTTAAAACGTTTAAGTAGAGCCAATCATTGCGTAACAATTTAGTGGAACAAATACCGAAAGATTTTTAAAACTATAAGAGAAAAACGAGCAGATGGGTCGATCGGGTAGCATACTTATACATACATGAATAAAAGATTCTTTTTAATGGCCAAAGGCCAAAACCTCCTTTCTAAGGAGAGGCCTATGTCCAGCAGTGGACTAGTATAGGCTGTTGATGTGATGTGTGATGAAAAAGCCCCCTTTAGAGATAAACCCACTTCTCTAGCCTAGGTATAAAATGCTGCTCTTTCCGTCACTACATTTATGAACTGTGGAGCTCCGTTTGCCACATGCGGTGTACTATTACAGATGTATATTCATATAATGCTTCCCTCATATATTATTAACCATTTCAATATACAATTTTTTATCTGAAGTTGCGTAGTCGCTTCAACGAGTGAGCTTTCTTTATGGATATTGAATCCTTACGTGGTAATGTCATAAACAATACATTAAAATATAATTGTGAATATATGTTTACAATCTTCAATAGAAATAAAATAGATATCATAAAATATCCAATTAAAATGTTATAGGTTGCTAGGTAGGTATTGTTCGCAAAACTGTTTAAGTTTCTTAGTCGCCGCTATGAAAACGAAATATACACATCGCTTTAACAATGTCTTATACTGCTTGAAAATACAATTGTCTTATAGGCCAAAATACTGTGTTGTATCTGATTTAACGTAGTTAAAGCACAATCATGTTAATACACGTATACGATTCCTAAAAAAAAAACACCTTTACCCATATGCAACAATAATATTCACTGTAGTTGAAAGGATTTATATAAAAACGAAGCAGGAAATTGAAAGGTTTCGGAAAAACTCTCTCGCCAATCCATGATATCGAATTGAATATTATTCTTGCGTACAATAGATTATTTCTGTTCAATTTTTCAACTCAAAATTTTCATTTTTATCATTTACTTCAATTCGTCAATTGGACATCTAACACACAACACCGTCTAGTTTCAAACTAAGCAGAGCTTGTACTATGAAAGCTAGATTGACTGATAGAATAATAACATACTTTTTTTTTGGAAATACACACATATTATGCATTTACATAGAAAACACCCAAACTCCGAAACAAATATTTGCAGATCATACAAACATTTGGTCCGCCCTAGGAATCGAACCCGAGAATTCAGCACAGCAGTCGCATACGCTACCACTGCACCACAATATTATATTAATCTTGTAAGTGTTTAGATTTGAATCGTCCTGCGTAATACGCAACTTGAGAAATTTCATCAAACTTGTAATTGTTGAAGCTGTTTGGTAACTCTAATTACAATTATGTGCTGCAAACAATTATATTTCGTTATTTAATTCTATCTAAACAGCATAGATATGCACAGAATTATTATAGACCCGTGCGCGTCTCACAGGTTGTCGGGGTCTGAGATAACGGGCGGAGGCATCTCCTCCCGCCACCTGTGAATTGCACCTCGCCCTCCCCAACTGTACCGACATTCAGTTCGCGCGACCACTTGAATTGCACATACATATCACATACTGAATTTTTAGGTGTATGAAAAAACCCCTATACAGAAAAAAATCTACGACAATGTGACAATGTACCAAAAAAGTTATTTCGACTGTTTTTTTTTCTTTAACTAAATAAAATATTTATTTCAATGATAATCCATTAGAAACATAAGAAATATAAAAAAAGAATTGATAAATCGACATGTTTTGACAATCTATTTAAATAGTTTCTTACACCTCTTCATCATCATCATCATCATCATCATCATCGACAGCCTTTAATAGTCCACTGCTGGACATAAGCCTCTCCTTAGAAAGGAGGTTTTAGCCTACTATACCACGCTGGCCAGACGGGTTGGTATAGGGTTTGTGTCATGTTTTCCATCTCTCTGCAGTGCTGTTGTTCTGCGTAGTTTTTTCCCTTAGTCGGCTCTTATAACACCCACAGGATGAACAGTGGTGGTGACACTCTGTATTCTTAATCCGTCACCACACGGACCACACCTCTTCCTAACTCAGTATTAATCTATAAACGATTTTATCGTATCGTTTCAAGCTTGATAAATCTCTTTCATGGTTTTAGAACACAATTGTTTTACTTATTTTTGTATTTTTGCATACTATGATTAAAATTTTAAGTTGAATCAGTGTTTTGAAAACAATAAAAAGAAGTTATTATAAATGAGTAAATTGAATTCATACAGAGAAAAACTCTGGCTGAAATGTAATAAAACAAAATATCACAGACAAAAAAATTGTGTTTAAGTTTTTACTGCAGTAGTAGTTTAAAGCAGTATGTATCATTATATTGTAAAATTTATAAATTATATTTTCTCAATTCTTAATCCTATAAGTAATCAAATAGGTTGCAAAACAACAATACGAATTACCTTATAAGGTTTCAGCATTTTTCTCAGCTCGCCGCTTTCGTTCAACTTCTCAACAGTGTCAGCATCCTGAAACCAAATGAAATATTTTGATAAAATATAACGACGCTTCTATCTTATATAAGATGTTACTATACATGCTTGAATATTGTTTTAATCTTTAATACAATTTAGTACCTACAATAGCGTGACAAACAAACCTTGTTATTTGTTAAGGAAAGTTTATTTTCCTGGTAGACACCCATTTAAATAAACTTGAAAAGTAAAATTTTATTTAAATACAAAATTTGTTCTAATTATTAAACCTCAGTGGGTTATCACCCTAATAAATGATAATACACAGCGTACTTAATATGGATAAATAGGCGTAGGGAATTTTCATTGACCTTAGAATTTCATATCGGTAGTTTTGATATAAAACACAAATTAAAATTTATTCAAAACATCCCATGTATGTATGTATGAATGTTTATGTTATCTTTGTATATTGTGATTTATATTGCATGTTGTTATCCTTACTCACGTCTTTAGAGCTCCAGAAGCTAACCACTAACAGAAAAATAGCACTATACTGATAAAATTATAATCTTATCGATGTAGTTTATATCAGTATGTACTTATACAAATTATGAGAGACAGCTTAGGATCTTGTAAGATTTATTATTTATTTTAAAACAATACTTATTTTCCAACATTTTGTCAATAATCTGCGTTTTTCAAGACACTTTTTGCCTTACACAACCAATCTGTAGAACAAGTTATCATCTGCAGTATTTTCGGACTGATAAGACCTTCAAACAATCAAGAAAAGAGCGTACTCCTTCCGAAAAGGCTGGCAACGCGCTTGCCACTCCTGAGTTGCAGGCGTTCAGATGAGTTGCTACTCTGTGTATAATATTACCATTAGCAATATCACATCATTTTTGATAGGACAAGACCAAATGCCGAAATGCTTTGGGTATTCAGTATACACACACACGCTAGTCACACAACATATAAGTGAGATTAAATAAAAAGATATACCATTATTTCTTAGTTTAAAATCTCTTGTATAATAATGCAACATAATATCAGTTATACTATGAGTACTATCCGTATCTGTGCTCTCCCCAGGCACGAGGCGCACTTTTTATTTAATCCCTGGCCATAATTTATCTGACGTTTTAGTAGTTAGGAGTAAAATATTTTATTTCATTCCAATTCACACTTACTATAAACATAAATCAACTTGAACTGAATACATTGAATAGGAAGTTAATTCTAAGAGTCCAAAACTATGAAAGATAGGATTGCCCAGATAGTAAATGGAAAAAACTCAATGCACTTATAAATGGATCGGCAAACATCCTATTGTCAAGTGCTTTCAACGCCATCCGTTACCGGCTTTTCTTGTCACAGTATTTTCATGTGAATCTCCCAATATCTCAGAGTAAGGAATATTTATGTGACGACACTTGAGCAGAAACCGATATTGAACTACTTTATTTTTTACTAGCTTTAGCGTGTATGGCTTTAGCTATATCGCGATAGCCTATGTTATTGATTTCCCATACAAACTTCCATCCACCTTTACACCCCCCTAAAGCATGATTTCTGGGATAAAAACTATTCTATGTCCTTTCCCGGGACTCAAACTATTACAACCAAATTTCCAAACTTACACTTAATCGGTTCAGCGGTTTACACGTCAAGAGATAGACAGACAGACAGACACATTTTGTAAAATGAGTATGGATGTAACTTAAAAGGTAGTCTTCTCATATATCGTGTGTATTAGTAGAACTCATAATATATTATTGAAAATGTGTATTAAACATAAAAGTATTATAACCTTCTAGTGACGTAGGCTTCGCTTAGAGGCAATTAAAAGCCGTAATTTTATCGTGATACATAGTTGCATTCTACGAGCAATAGGTCTATCAAAATAAAATATGTTAGTTGTCATTTCCATTTACGAGAACTTCTTGGTGTACATTGGTTTTTGCTTGCGATTTTTTCGATGTGAATTAAAGATTCGTTTAGATCTCGATCTCGTGAGAATATCAAGGTAAAAAGTAGTTTGTTTTAGTTATGGACGATGTAGCTTTCTGATAGTAAAATAATGAATAAAAACTGTAGTTTCAATGTTTATTAATTATTATTGACTGCCTCTGTGGTACAGTGGTAGCGTATGCTACTGCTGTGCTGAGGGTACGAGTTTGATTCCCGGGTCGAAAAAAATGATTGTATGATCTGCAAATAGCTGTTTCGGAGCTTGGGTGTTTTCTATGTATCATCACCATCAATCATAATTTGTATCTATTTACGAACAAAAAAGTATGTAAGTATTCTATCAGTACATCTAGCCTTCATAGTACAAGCTCTGCATAGTTTGAAACTAGATGGCGTTGTGTCATATGTCCGAAATATTTATTATTATTATTATAACTGAACCTCCCTGGTATCGTATAGATCTATGCGAAGCAGCAAAACGGTGTTCTAGGGACATCAACTCATTCTTTTTAAAGAGCGTTTTAATGCCTAAAATAATAAAAATATAATTACAGTTGTGTTTCTATTATATACAAAAATCAAAAATGTGTAGGTAAGTAATAAACTGAATAATGTAGCATTTTTCTTATTTTTAACATTATTGTGTAAGTCGTAACTTCTAAAAGATAAGTCATATTCATCCTTAATTACGAAACTATTTAACCAAAAAAATTTTTAAGTGCAATACTGCCTTTGTTAGTTGCTAATAATTAACTGAAGTTTATTATCATACATCACAAACAAATTTATAATCAACTTCGAATCAGTTCTCTTTCTAATAATAGTTTAGAATAAATATTCGCTCTAGAAAAAAAACTTAGGATCTTTCATTAAACTGACATTCGCAAATTAAATGTACGGATTTTTTGATTTAACATTACAGCACAAACTAATGAAACCTTAACAAATAACTGAAGCTCTTCTTCTGAAGTTCTGTCTCCCTTTGTGGAAGATATCAGGGAACAGTCTTTGATCTAGCTCAATTTGTAAAAAAATCCCAAAAAGTTTGAGAACTTTGTCGCCATTACGTTTTTTTTCTGATAACTAGTATTGGTAAATTGGTAATAATTCATAATTATTTTTGTAGTACCGGCATTAACTCCAAAAAGGTAGATGTGTTCGAGGAGAAGTATAAAACTAAAATGCTAGCAATGGTTAAACTTTTCAGAACAAATTCTCGGTGACTGTTGAAAGGATGACAAACTTTGAAACGATTATGCAAATTTTATTTCATAATTTCAAATTGGATTAGGCAAACTTCAGGACGATATTTAATGTATTACTGACAGCACTGAAAATGATACTAAGTGACACCTGTCCTCTGTCTATTATTTGTATATAAATATGTTAAGTTGTTAGTGTGGTGATGGTTTAAGAATACGGAGAGTCAATACCCCCTAATTATCGTGTCGTAGGAGCCGAAAACTTGGAACAAACCAATCCGTTTGGCCAGCGTGTTATAATAGGCCAAAACGTCCTTTCTAGAGAGAGGCCTATGTCTAGCAGTGGACCATTAAAGGTCGATGGTAATAAATACGTGTAGGCTTTGTACCCTTTTTAAACAAATATGGCGTACTTTAGAATATTTGTGTTTACATGCATAAGACCATTTTAAATCGCCATTTTCAATTTCGCAATTACATTATTGTTACTTAAATGTCATTAATCATAACTCATGAAAGGGTTATTAGTAACGCAATACTTAGTTTAATCCTCTCATAATTCATCTGATCAATAGATATAACCGATTTTATGTCACAACTTTTATTATTTTCCAATCATGATTGATGGGTATTTTATTTACGAGTGTCTCATAAGTAAGACTCATGTCTTTCTTAACAAATAAAAGAAAGAAGGGGCCCCTCGTTTAGTATTGAAATCGGCATAGTAATAGTAAAAAAATCATTTCAAAATACAGTCATGAACTGAAACTTAAGGTACACCCAAACAGTTTGTCTGAAGATCAAATTGTCTGCCGGAAAATATTTTTCTTTTTTGTTATATTATGGACATGTAAGCTTAGTTTATTATCTCTACATCTAAAGATTAGGCCTTGTTGGTCGGTTTATCCTTTTGACAAACATGTTCGTATAAAATACTTAGTTATATTTTCTGAACACTTTTTAAGTTTATTAAATATTTAGACCAATTTCAATAAATCATTTCTTTTTTTCTAAAACTAAATTTGACAAAAGGAATTATCGATATTACGCTTAACGTATTTTTATAGTATGTGCGTTGTCTCAAATTTATTTTTGTTTGCCTTATTTTTAGCGAATATAGGGCAACTTATGATATTTTTTCCATATTACTGATGTTATTGACTAAAGACTATGCAATGCAGATGCAGAATTATCTGAAAGTATATGAAGATGAATGACATACATTTGAATTTAATCTTATTCTAATCGTTTTAAAATAATTTAAAGTTACAAAGTTACACTTCAAATATTAAAGCAGTAATATCAACGATTTTTATTATTGTCACCACCCGTATTCATCCCTCGGGCATAATGAAGCACCATGCTAAATTTTCTTAGAAAATAAAATGTATCAAAACACATCGTCATCCTCATCATCATCAGCCTATCGCAGTCCACTGCTGGACATAGGCCTCTCCCATAGCACGCCAAAAAAAAAACACATATCTACTCATAAAACTATAGAAAGTTAATTAAAAATATAGTCTTATAATATCCAACTATTTTTTATCCGATTTCAAAAGGAAAGAGGTTTTAAGAACAATTTTATGTAAATATTTAACACGTGTGGTGACGGATTAAGAATACAGACTCTCACTCTCACAATAGGGGTCTATTCATCCGTGGGTGCCGTAAGAGGCGACTAAGGGAGCAAACTACGCAGGACAATACCACTGCAGAGAGAATGAAAACTTGACACAAACCCTATACCCGTCTGGCCAGTGTGGTATAGTAGGCCAAAACCTCCTTTATAAGGAAAGGCCTATGTCCAGTAGAGGACTGCTAAAGGCTGTTGATGATTTAACACATGTGATGACTTTGATTATAACCATGATAAAAGTACACCTTAGTACACCCAAGTTTATTGAATGATTTAATGAAAACATAGATTTTATAATTGAAGTAATAAAAAACATAGGTACAATTACACTTAAAAGCTCGACTCTACTCTATCTACTCTAGCTCTATTACAACCTGTTTTAATCAAATTAGCATCACTATGTAAAATTGTACCCTTAATTCAACGAAAATTATTGATAGCCTACTTGATAAAGACGAATTCTTTTAAAAAAAATAATTGTTTAAAAAATGTATAAAGAAACCGAAAAATATTACAATGAAAAGTCATCTTAGTTTTGTGTTTAAAGAAGTAACGAAGTAACAAATCAGTTTGAGCTCAAATAAAACTTATGATTGTATAAGAATAAATTAAGAGCCCAAGAGAAAGCAGACGAAAAAAGAAAAATTAAGGAGTCGCAATTAGTTATTATTGTGTCCAAATACGGACATATTTAAATTAATTAAATCCTCACTTATATTATAAATGTGTAAGTGAGTTTGTTTGTTTGTTACGTTTTCACGCCTAAACCATTCTTTTACTAATGGAAAGCTACATTATCCGCCAGTAACATAGGCCACTTTTGACCGTGATA
Source organism: Arctia plantaginis (assembly GCA_902825455.1). Lineage (NCBI taxonomy): Eukaryota > Metazoa > Arthropoda > Insecta > Lepidoptera > Erebidae > Arctia > Arctia plantaginis. The sequence continues at coordinate 4,040,840 of CADEBD010000226.1, read as the reverse complement.
ACTGACATACACGCGGGCGGAGACGCTGGCAAAAGCTAGTAAGTTTAAGTAACAGCATTGGACTTTCGATCAAGTGGTTTACCAAGTGGTGACCCAGTGTACTACCGACTTGAAACGCAAGGTTAAATAAGACTTCAAATGGATAGATAGTTGACACTTAGTAAAAATAATAATTTAGTAATTATTTATTCAAACATATTTTTACTCATCCAATTATAACAGTTAATAAATGTTGTGAATGTCATTATTTTTGTTTCACCATCCAAAATACAAGTATTGTCACTAAAATTTGTTTTAGTTTCGATTAAAAATATAATATATTATATTCAGTAATCTATATTAAGCGCGGGTAAAAAAACTCATTTCAACCCACTAAGATCTCAATCTGTTTGACGTTAACTACAAAGTTTTACCTACTTTCTTTCTATTGCATAAAATGAGGGCGATCAGGAAAATCTTCTGCGGACTTTATTATTCTATAAAACAGGAAAACATATCTTATTCTGAAGCATATAAGTTCAATTTTCAGTACAACTCGTTGATGGTAATGTCGCCATAAGTTTAATTTCTACTAGCAATATATGTATGTTATGATCAGGAAATGTTCAGTTAGGTTTTAACGGAATTTTTCAACGGATTTGCTAAAATTTCTTAAGCAATGAAAATATAATTAAAATTTTAAGGCAATTATAAAAGCTACTTGTAAACTATCAGTGAATCATACATTTGGTAAATTTAACTTATGAGTTTTCCACGGTCACACCCATCTACGTGTCCTCAATCCCTTGTCAGTCTCGTGGTTCCATGAGCATTCCCACTCATGTCAAATTATGTTTGTGTAATTAATATTTGTAAGAATGAAAAACACAACACTATTAGAATTTGATTAAAAGTTAAATTTATAAGCTGATTTCAAATTTAGAAGTTTAACACGAAATTATGTCTGAAAAAAATGAGTTGAACTACATTGATTTATAGGCCATTTAAACAAAGAAAGTGGGAAATGTTTAAGGGACTCGCACCTAGTAGGTATCTACTCCTTATATTATCTTTCATAAGCTTAAGTTAAGAAACTCATTATTACCAATCAATTGCAAAAAGATTTCATAGATGCCTCACAAACTTCTTTCCCCATGGACTTAACTCCCTTAAAAAATATTAAGGACTTTTTATTACCACTTTCTACAGTTTCGTATATTGATTTTTACTTTTTAACTTCACCAACTTTAGTATAAAAAATGATTACAGTTTAGATGGGACAAAATCACAGTGAATTGTGAATGAACGCTGATATATCATTCGTTTTTTTCGTACGTAGGTTAGGGTTAGTACTTACGCGTTGTTGCCAGTTAACTGTTTTCAAACGATGCATAAAGCTCCCTATTTCGCATATTTAACAGTCTAGTAATTATTTTATTATATATTCCCTACATGTAAATAAATAAAAATACTAGATTTACTGCTAAAAAGCGTCTAACCTACCTACCTAGCAACCCTAACCTACGTACGCAAAAATCAAATGATAAATCACAGTTCACTGTGTTTTGTCCCATGTCTAAATTATAGCCTCACAGGTACAAAAACGCGCCCTGTCAGGCCATTAACAGAAAACACTTAGCGAATCAAATACATAGTCCGGATGCGCTGCACTTAAACGATTAGGTCAAGGTCGGCGGGCACGTGGAAGAAAAGCCTTTACGCGTGCCACTATTTACTACGTACATACAAAATAATACCCTAGCCTGAGTGGTATTATTTTGAACATCACCAAGCTGTGTGTTACAGATTTTTTTTCATTAAATAGAGTTATCAGTTCCAAAGTTAAAGTTAAACAACGGTCTTTCTACAGAACTTCGACATCGGCTAGTACTTAGGTTGTGGAAGTCTGATGGCAGTCGCTCCGCATAAAAAGTCGAAGTTGGGCCATATCGTAGTAGACTTAAAACCGACCTCAACCTAGGTCGAGAAAAAGGTTCAGAGCACGAGTTCCATTAAAATATTTCAAAAAAAGAATTGGAAATGGTGTCAAAAATGGAGTTATAACTTAGATATTGTTTTAATGGTACATTTCCGTTTTGAATAGAAACCCTAGTTTAATTTTGCGAACCTCCCCGTCAGTGTAACTTGAATCTTATTATATATCTATAGTGACGTACGCTTTTAAATAATAATTTTTAAACACACGACCTGGACAAGTGGGAACAATTGTTTGTTACCAATATTTTGCAACTTTTCACCGCATCCACAAAGACTCAGAGATGATAGCCATGTCTCAATAAAATAACTATTAAACCGATTGAGTTATTTTTAAACAGACACATCATTAGTACTCGTATGTCTTAAAAGAAGTTGTATATTATATCCTTGAATTGATAATAATAATTAAGACTTAATGTTTAAAAAATGCTTAAGAAGTATTTAATGCTTTACTTAAAGCATTAAATACTTCTTAAGCATTTGAATGGACTTTTCCCGTTGTTCTAAATATTATTTTCACCCACACGCGATAAGCGCGTACTTTGTCTAAACAACCATTAATTTCACGAATCAAAAGTATTTTATTTGTAAATATGAGTTTCATGTTTTGCCGTTATGAAATAAATGTTTCAACGATCCAACTTTTATCAGAAAACCGATTCTCCTGGCGAAAAACAAATTGGTATGTTCATTTAAAATGACTCTTTATTAACACATTCGTCTTATTTGTGTAATATACGTTAACCAATAAAAATCGAGTCGTTTTTTATATTTTTCGCATGTAGTTTTTCGCATCTACAAGTACTGCTTGTAAACATAGAAAAAAAGCAACGGATAGCGAGTTGTACTCGTGTGGTGGGTGTAAGTTAAATTGAAAACGTAAATGTGTTCGCACAATATTGGAGGATTCATGTTATTTCGAGACTATAGACTTAAACGTTTTTCTCTAATCCATGAGTAAAGAACTATTTTCTGTATTTTATTCAAAATTTTAGTCTCAATGGTCGACGTTGACGTTTAACAATGACGTTTTATCAGTGATAGGTAATTGATTTTAAAAACCCAAATTGTTTTTAGATATTTTTTCTTTTTCTTTTCTTTCTTTTTTTGAAGTTTTACATTCACACAACGCCATCTAGTCCCAAACTAAGCAGAGCTTAGACAACTGATATAAATACATATATACTTTTTTTTTGTAAATACATACATATTATACATAGAAACACCCAGACCAATTCAAACATTAAATGTTCATGCACACAAATGCTTGACTTGAGCGGGAATCGAACCAGCAACCTTTGAAATAGCAGTCCGTTACACAAACCGCTACGCCATTCGGTCGTCAAAAAATATCAGATATTATTTATATTAGATTAGATATTATATCATTTCTAAAGAAAGGAAATCACTCATGATACAGTTTGGATTTTTTGTAACATCAAAGAAAACGTCAATGAAGCGCGCCAAAAAATGCGAAACAAAGTATAGTTTAGCCATACCTATCTTATAAAATATCAAATTCAAAGTTAAACTATGTTTATTTCATAAAATTCTTTAAAACGTCTCTTAACTAATGGTCCCAAAGTCATAGATCAACACACATTCATACTCAACATCCATTACATAGGTACTTATGTAAAGTTACATCACTATTCCTTTCAATTCTGGAAACGGCACTCTTTTAACGGAAACATAATCGTAAAATTGAACTTTAATTTAAACATCTCGGAAAAGAAATGAAATCGATTAAATCCATCCGAATTGGCAAAACGTTTTATCCAACGTTTACACGACCCGTTTACACAAGAACATAATGCAGAGATGCACTTCCTCTTTGAACACTTGCGTTGCCTGCACACCGACTGAACGAATGTAAGTTGTATCATTTGGAAGGAGTCAGTAGCTATCCGAACGTAGTACTATCATGTATTTCAGCAGCCGCATTTACAGGAGTAAGCAGATGAAAGGCAAGGTTAGGTACTATATCATTAGTTAGACTGCAGATCTCTTACAAATTACGAATTTCTTGTGAATTTTCTTGTCAACTGTAAGATGTATATCATGATGTAAATTGTGGAGATGAAATAAACATTATTATTATTATTATTTAAGCTGGAAATATAATATTATTTATTTATTCAATGCTTTAGTAAATTAGGTAATAGGTTGCCTCGAGGTATACGATACTTAGATGTTATTTTGAACAGAGCCTTTATAATGTTACAAGAAACTAGACAACTTTACCTTACAAAACGTTTCAAACTTCAAATTCAAACGTTACTCGTCTTAAGTTCTTGAGTGATGCTGATGTAAAGAATAGAGGATTACACACTTAATTATATATAGACTAACCTAATTATTGTTCGTTTCGCAAGTAATGTGTAAGTGGATTGTTTGTCTGAAATCTTCTTTTCTAATTTATTTTATCCAAAGATGGAAATAATAGTATTACTCGTATAAGCATTTCAGAGAAAAATAAATATATTCTCGTACATAGTTTCTGTAACTGAATGGTACTTACTGGGTCTCGTAGAAAAGAAGCTGTTCAAAGTAAGAAGCTAATATTACTTACAGATAAAAAGATATTTTCAAAAAGGATTATATGTGTATAAAATAAAATTGAAACTTTAAAAGTAGTTCCTTCAGAATTCCACTAATGGGAATAAGACAATTATTCTTAAATGTTAAAAACTAAATGTTTATACATCGCTTTGTTAGTTTCTCGGACTAGATTCTTTTTCGTACATTTTCTACCCACTCTAGCGAAACGAACGCTTACGTTTTCTGATGAGGGTAAAAAAGAAGCGATAAATGATAAATTGTGTAAAATGTTTCTAATATTTAAAATTAAAAACTGAGTTTTAAAATGAAGAAACATATTATAATATTGTGGCCTCACATTTATTGTAATGGAAATTTTTCGCATAAATATGTTTTTAAACCAGAGTACCAGTAAGCCATCTATCTCTTTAAAGATCGAAATGACATTAGTTAAAATTTCTTATATCTTCTTCTTCTCAGCCCATAGACTGCTGGACAAAGCTTCCCCCAAGTTTTACCACAACAATCGGTCCTGTGCTGCTCGCATCCAACGGGTTCCCGCGACCTTCACCAGGTCATCGGACCACCTTGTGGTCTTGGGATTTCCGTATTTCTTAAATATAACTAACGATTAAGTAAGATGACATTTTTGGAGAGAGTTTACGATATAATTGAACTGTGATTGAACAAGCTATTAACAAGCTATTGACTTGAATGCGTGCGATCCTTTATTTAACTACTACGGTATTCATATCGTTAGAACTCCACAGGTAAAATTTTACGTGACTGTGCTCTATTACAGCGAGGGTATTAAAAACCGTGTCATCATTGGCCTCACGTGGGGTAGTATGGCACACCTGCTATTAAGCTTTAACGGACCGAATCTAAGTCCTGTTCATTCCACATAAGCGGTGGTTCTTCTGTCAGTGAACATCTAAAAGGGACCAAAGGTAACTATGTCTTTCTAAGTATATTTGAGAAACAGAGATATTTTATTCTGTATAAGCACTTATTCCGCCGCAACTGCAAGCTCCTTCACAAATCTCCACCCTTCAAATAAATATGATGATGCATTTGATAGGCGTTTTGCTAATTGAATCCCTCGCCTCAGAATCTATGAACAGTAACGATCTAAATTTTAACGTATTAAATTTAATTACGATTTTTGGGAAATCAATTTATGGTGCCATATGGCCTGTATGGTAACTAAAGCTATGACTGATTCGGTGGTGCAGAGGTAGCGTATGCGACTGCTGTACTGAAATCTCGGGTTCGATTCGCGGTTCGGACCAAATGTTTGTATGATCTGCAAATATTGGGTGTTTTCTATGTGAAATATACAATGTATTTACAAAAAAAAAGTATAAAAGTATTCTATCAATCAATCTAGTTTGCATAGTCAGGCTGTGATTGGTTTGAAACTAAATTGCGTTGGGTTTCAGATGTCTTAAATATTATTACATTAAAATGCACCCACAATAATTATAGTACTCAGTCTTCCTAGTTTCATCTCAATAGGTACACTAATTTTCACCTCTATTGGAGTGTTTGATCGAATATAATATTAATTATTATCAGAATCCGTAGTAGGATCTCTACAGTTCTTTCAAATCCTCATTGTCACACACACACATTGTTTGTGAATCTTACGCGTGTCGGTAACAACCAAACATTTGGAGCAACAGGTGGAGGTTTATCGATCGCAATAAGGGGGAAAATACCGTCGTATTGCGAGGTAGGTTTTATTATGTCTGTGGTGAGAACTTCGACCGTCCGTTACGACTGGAACTTGTGTGAGAAGATGACATTATCATAATACACACGTATCTGATATTTTTATTGTTTTATTTATGATTTTTGCTATCTTTGTCCAATTAAAAAATAATGAAAGGGTTATGTAGACATTCTGACGTCACTTTAATTTAAAAAATTGCTAAAACTAAAAGTCACATTCATTTATCACCCTAACGAGTTTAAATTATTATATTTGCTGGCGGATCTGAAGTGATTAGCGATTTTGAATGCTGAGCCATAGGGTGTGGGTTCGGTTCACCGCAATAGTTCACTGCTATGAAGTGCAGTTCAGACTTCAAGTGACCAAAATATTTTTCTTTAAATATCGAATACAATTATGAAGAACTACAAACTACAAATCTCCAACTTAATATGTAAAATACTCCATGGCAACCTTATATATAAATACTTAATGTACATACACATCCGATCGTTTGTTTATTTATTTTGTTTTGTTTGTTATTGCTTATTTACAAATGCCAATGATTACATTACACTGTTCGTCCTATATTGACTATCAAGTGTATACTTATTAATTAACCACAACTCTCTCTATTGTTACTTTTTTTATATGATGTAGGGGTCAAACAAGTGAAAACATGAATTCCGAGAGTCTTAAGTAGGTACTTGCCGGCTTTGGGGTCGGAGCACGCTCTTAGAGGTTTGAAGGTCGTGTAAATCCGGCAATACCGCAGGCGACAATTTATTCTGCTGGTTAATTGTGCGAGGGTTTGCCTCCAATTCTCCAAGCGCCAATTATCCTAATTATGGGCAAGTTTACTCGTGTTGAAAGATGGCATAAAGCCGAATAGTTCATCGGGCTACTCCTCATGCAATAGCGATAGAGAATACAGAGTCAGGAGTACAAAGAAGGACTTAAGGTAAGTTTCGTCTTGGGATGTAACAGTAGGGTGTAACTTTTGTACTGGGGATAGATACATAGCTGTTAACGTTAGCTACAAAACAAAAGCTAGTGACACATACTGTAAGTGTGTGTCCATTTGTGAACTTGCATTAAGTATCAGTAAATTAAACAGGAGCAAACTACGCAGGACAACAGCACTGCAAAGAAAAGGAAAACTTAAAAAAAAACACTATACCAACCCGTCTGGCCAGTTGGTATAGTAGGCCAAAACCTCCTTTCTAAGGAGAGGGCTATATCCAGCAGTGGACTATTAAAGTTTTTTATTTAGTTATTAAAGTTAAAATTCACCCAATAGTTTTAGGGAAATTAGTATTTGTATTACCTATGTATGTGTGAATTAGTATTATGAAATAGCTATGTGGTTATGATGTTGTAACTTTATTGCCAGAACTATTTACTTAACGGCTGTCACAATCTGTTTAAATTTAATCCATACTTTGAATTATTGATAAACAAGTTACTGGATGCTGTTAAAGAACTCATTTCACTCACTCAAGAACTCAAAGGAAACAACATTATAGATTGATATACTTTATAAAAATCGACGTTGCATGGGCATGATTTGGTTCGTGTCGATTCTGGTAGGAAATGCTAATAAATAGTAATAATGTGCCAGTGTTGGTGGTGGCCGGAGAGATGGCGACCGCGCGCCGTTTTGGGAGCACAAAGGGGACATGGGGGTTCCTTCACAGGCCCCTCCTGTATGTCCTACTCGTCGTAGATGGCCCGAGGTGCGTCGGGGTACCAGGGATTTCCTTTCTAGGGTACACCTGGTTCCCCGGCAACTGGTAACCGAGACGGCGTGCGAGTTTTGGTTGGTTCGAGTCGGTGGTATCCGAGGGAATAACAGCACAAAATAATAATAAAAAGAAAGCAAAAAGGAGTAGGTGCGGGATAATATCAATTGGTTTTTCGTTTGTTTTGTCTTAAAAAGTGTTTACAAGGTTCGTATTTCTACTAATAGGTTTTAACCTAGATCAAAGAATAATCTGATTCAGAGATATTTAGTACCCAATTTTCAAACACTTATTTTTAAGGTAATATTTTAACAGTGTCAAAGTTTGAGATGACTTTAACTTACCCCAATATGCTGTCCATCTATGAACATCTGAGGCACAAGGATCTGGTCACTCCTCATTCTATCCCTAATTTCGTCCTGGTACTCTGTACTCATGAAGATATCTCGTTCCTCATACTTCACCAGTAAGTTTCTGAGAATTTTCTTCACGAGGACACACTGCTGGTACGTGTTCCTTACGATGCCCATCGTAGTAGTATATAGCACCACTTTGCCAGCATCTTTTTCTTTATAACTCTGTAAATAAAAAAAAACAATATTAAAGATTTTTTCACCTTCAGGTTAATTAAATTTCTGTTCAGCGCCATCTATGTTTTTAAACTCTAACTATTAGGATAAGTAGATTCTCTTTCATCAACATGACTAGCATTCGTAGTAGTGTTAAATTTATACAACAGAGTGCGCTACTCACAGAAAGTTTCAAACTTGAAAAAAAAGCTACCTTATGGAATTACAAACATTCTATTCATAAATATATATATATATTATTTGTCGTAACTAAATATGTCAAATTAGATCAATTTAAACAACGTATCAGAACAACATTGAGTTCCGCAGCGTTACACAAGAACATAATCTAATTGACACCTTATACATGTAACAACAATTCCCACTAGGAATGTTCTTTTCACACCTGCGCCATGTGAAAATAACAAGTTACATACTAGAATTGCGTATCTATAGCCAAGCATTTCCAGTATAAATGTAATAGACACTAGATTGAAAAATTCACATGTCTTAAATTATAGTCATTCAGACGCTAGACGTGTTTATATCTCCTGCCTTTGCTTTTATGTTGGTTGTAGGATGTACAGGTATTTACAAAAGCGTTATCTTTAAAAAAGAATTTGAAAAATAAATAAATTTGTAAGTTCATACCCTATATTACAATTCAAATATTTATTGTAATTTATTTACAATTTTTTTTACCACGCTACGAATACTAACTTTTAAATCTAAAATAATAATAGAAGTATCTAACAAAACGAAACAATTTCATTTGTGTCTACATGGAGCAATTTTTTTTTTTATAAGATGTAGTTCACTTAATTGTAGTTAAATAAAAATAACACTTTTTAACTCGACAGTACATTAAGTGACGTAATCAATTACGTTAAATGTCCGCGACTCTTGCGCATACGTAATCTTATTCTTACATTATATTGATTCGGAGACGCTTTTGTCACTATCACAAGACTGATGGGATTAGCAAATCGATTTGATCCACTTTTAGAACTGTTTCAATATTATTTGGTTTTCATGGTGGGTTTAGAGATAAATCAATGAATGGATTTATAATAAGGGCCTTTTAATAAATAGTTACGCATAATTAGAAAGTATATGGTTTTATTGGGAGGCGTTGATTTAAGATGACATAATAAAATAAAAAATGAAAGTCAGTCGAGGTTCATTGATTCTTCGTTGTGTTTAGTAATGAAGAAGATAACCCACTGGAATTTCTCGTTTCGTATACTGTTACAAGAAAAACATATTTTACAGAATTCATGCAGGACATCCATTGGGTTTTTTTTTGTATATGTTATATCTACTACTATCAATATTATTACTATCCTTTGTAAGAATTTAGAATAGAATAGAATAAAATATGCTTTATTGTACACCAATTACAGAAAGTTGGTTAAATATTGCAGATGGATATGTACAATGGGCGGCCTTATTGCTAATAGCAATCTCTTACAGGCAACCTTTGGATGGACAAATCGACAGTAGTGAATATATTGGTGTTTAATAGAACAAATGATAGAGAATCTTATAATAGATAGATTAGCTTTAACAAATAAATATCTGTGTAATAATAGGTTTTTTTACAAGGTTATTTGCACGATGCAAATAGTCTTGTGAAAAACACTTATTATTTTGACAATACAAACAGACACTTCAATTTTATTTATTTGTATGGATGTATAGATAGATTCTTTAACATAAGAATCAATATAGTATTTTGTCTGTTCCATATTTAAAGACAACATACTCGTAAATATCTATTACTGTTTAGATGCTTTTTCAATCCTTTCACATATACATGACTATTTCTATTGAGTTTGACATTATATTCAGAACGTCTGGTTTAACTAACATAACATACAAGTTAATTGCAGTACTTGGAATTAGTCAAAGACTTATGAGTCAAATATGAGTGAAAAAAAATCTGGAATATTACTGTTGTTTAGTCCATTAACATTAAAGAAAGAAACATAGATAAGGAGACACTAAAACACTCAGATAGACTTAGGTGGCGTTTGATAAGGCCTACTCAACTTCATTTAGTAATAAGTACTACTGAGTCAATGGTTTTAAGTGGTGTCCTACAAATGAGATACTCGGAACACACGACGCGGTATTTCTTAACAAAATAACTAAGTGCTGATTGTTACCTTAAACAAAGGTATTTTTAAACTTATTAGCGTAGAGACTTAATTTCATTTCAAGTTATCAACATTAGATTTATTTTTTTTAGCTTTATAACTCGTCGTGGCTATCTCTCGAAGCTACAACTAAAAGTGTTATTTATTTTAAGATATTCTAAATTTAATAATGATTATATAAATAGAAAATCTGTCTATATTTAAAACCTTTATTCATGAAAAATACTAAAATATCAATAACCAATTATTTCCCGCGCCCGCCTGTATGTCGGTTTTCGCGGTGAAAAGCCTATGTTACTTGATGATAATGTACCTTTCCATTGGTGAGAGTTTTTAAAAGAGGTTTAGTGGTTTAGGCGTAACAAACATATGAACTCACTAACATTTATAATATAATGGAATCATGGATTAACTTTAAAATAAATATTTTGTCACTTCAATGCCACTAAAACATGATGAATTAAAAAAAAGCTCTATGAATATTCTTGTATTTACTATGAGGTTATATTTATTATCCTTTAATTATACCTTGAGAGGTAAAAATTTTTGTTTCAAATTTAAATAATACTTACGTTGAACTCATTAAAAATATTCGAAGTCATTTCAATGATATTTGAAAACAATTGAATTGTCTTTTATATCCTGATTAGTACCATCCTGTAATAGTAGTAATCCTTAGCTTTTTACACTCCAAACTAATTTGTAATATAGTTTATTAGCAATCTGGTGAGCATAGCACAGAGGGCTTAGTGTAAATTTATGTCACTCACGCACTGGCTCTCAACAGCGAGCGTGTTCGACATTGCCATTGGTGAAGATTTCAGCGCGGGCCAATCACAGCGCCAAAGGCGGTCATTGTGACGATCGACTAGACGTGAAATAAACTCGCACTTGGCCCTCAGGCCCTGAATTGTTTGATTGTAAATCTGACTGACTCATATCTTTTTATTTGCAACGTGCAATACCTAATATTAGCTTATCTGAGATGAGTTTAACTAGTACATCCTAAAGGAGGTTAATTTGTCCATTACATAACATTTACCTGTAACCTGTTTGCCCTGTAACACCAATCCTGCGGTTTTCCTCTTAAGCAAGAATCATTACATTTGAATTATAACATACCAGTTAATTCCTAGAGAAAATTGTTTGAAATGTCTGCGAAACTTAGTCATGTGTAAGGTTCTATTCATACTGAACCATAAACATCTGTGAACAGTTTTGTTTGACTTTAAGGCTTTACACTTTCACGATTTGGCGGTCGGATGGCGTAGTGGTTTGTGTAACGGACTGCTATGCCAAAGGTACGATCCCCGCTCAAGTCAAACATTTGTGTACATGAACATTTTAATGTTTGATTTGGTCTGAGCGTTTCTATGTATACTATGTATGTATTTACTAATAAATAGTATATATATGTATTTATATCAGCTGTATACACTCCGTTTGGGATTATACGCCGTTGTGTGTAAGTGGTACAATATTATATTATTATATTTTTACGTGTTCAAAGATATAGAAGATTATAGAATTTATTCGTCTTTCTAATTTCAGGCACACGCTGTATACAATCTTTCAATAAACGACTATATCTGGGCCTTATACATACATAAACTTGTATCCCTAAAGGGGTACATTTTCACATCAATCAGTCCACTGCTGGACATAGGCCTCTCCTTAGAAATAAGGTTTTGCCATACTATATCACGCTAGCCAGATTGGTTGGTATGGGGTTTGTTTAAAGTTTTCCTTTTCTTTACAGTGCTGTTTTCCTGCGTAGTTTGCTCACTTAGTCTGCTCTTACGATACCCAGGGGATGAAAAGGGGTGGTGACACTCCGTATTCTTAATCTGTCACCACATCATCATCATCATCAACAGCCTTAACTAGTCCACTGCTGGACAAAGGCCTCTTCTTAGCAAGGAGGTTTTGGCCTACTATACCACGCTGGCTAGACGGGTTGGTATAGGGTTTGTGGGGGTGAAAACCTCCCCGTGGTGCACCCTGGAAACGCTGGCGATGGTTCTGTCTGGAACACTATTTCCTCCTTGTCCTCTTGGAGGAGAGGATTATCGCCAGCGGCTAATATTCTAGCAGAAGAGGTAGCCGTTCATCGGCTCTCGGGCAAGGCCTGGTCCAGCAGGGTGGGCGTGTCTGCCGGTTGCCCTGCTGGCTCTTCGCTCTTCGGAGCATGGAGGAGGAAACCTCGGTAAAAAACCAGATGGCGGGGCCCTGTAGGGGCCACAGTTTCTCCGCTGACAGCGGTGGAGAAAGGAGGACGGGCTCGGCGTGTACAGACACTACCACCGAGCAGGCAGGGGGACGTAGTCTCCCTGTCAACCGTCGGCATATCGTAATCCCGAGAAGAGCGCTGTGGTTAAGTCTCGCGGCTCTGATCGGGGGCGAGGGTCTTGGCTTAACCGCCCGGACCGCGAGGAAGATAACCTCTCTAAAAAATTCCCCGAATCCCGTGTTCTGGTGCGTGGCCAGGGGATGCATGGCTGATGGGAAGTTCAGTCTCGAGCGCACTCCAAGCCGAGGTACCTGCGGACCCCTCGGTTGGGTTAAAAACTTACGCTTGCCCGGGTAATGGGGGATCTCTGCCCGGGTGGACCTCTAGTTCTCCCCCACTTGTGGGATTATTATGGAAAATACAAACAATCGGATCGGACAAACACAACGAAAACAGGCAAGCCTAACGGAAAAGGAAGCAAACCGAAGGAAGGAGAAACAGAACAGTGGAGCGGATGGGTCGTCCACTGAGGGTGAGGTGGCGTCAGGAACGCCTATCTCGATGGGGCTCCCAGAAGTCAGTCTGACGCTGGTCTCTGGGAGCCGAAGAGCATCAGATCGGCTGCGTTCAGGATCTGCCGTTTCATCAGATGGTGCGGAGGTCATGGAAGCGGAACATCGCAGCGACAGCCGGAAACGCGGACGCTCAGGGGACGAGGAAACCGACACGTCCGCAGAGATGATGACACCAAAGGTGGCAAGCAGCCGTCGAGGGAGGCCACGTAAACCGGCCTCGGCCTCGGTCTCGACCCCGTCAGGCTCCGCGTTCTCAAACGCGGAGTCGTACAGAAGTGTACGGGTGGACGGCGAGGCCGTAGCGGAGGAGGAGATCGCGGATCTCCTGCTCAAGGTTCAGGAGCCGGTGGGGGGAAATGCCCCCCAGGCTCCCGTGTCCGTGCAGGAGAGGGCGAAAGCGGCGGTGGCCGTCATCCACAAGGTGGCCACCAAGTCCGTGAACCTTAAGGACTCATTTGTGAGGGCCCTCAAGGACTCCTCCTCCGCTTTGTCGGAGGTCGTGGAGGGCCTAGTGGGCGACGCGCCTACAGGTGGCCAACGAGAGGCTGACGGAGCGGGTGAACGAGCTGAGCGCTCAGTTCGCCCGCTTCCAGGCGAACCTCCCCGAGCGGGAAGCCCCGTCCGCGTCCCAGCCTGCCCCTACCACCAACTCAGGGGCATTTGACTCCCAACTGCGTGAAATCCTCATCGCAGTTGGGAATATGCTGGACGGACGCCTGGCTAGCCTGGAGGCGAGACTGCCCCCTGCGCCGGTTGTGCGCCCCCCGCTCGCGTCGGCACAGCGGCCTAAGGCCGCCGCTCCGACCGCGCTCCCCGTGGTGGGAGGCCGAGTTTCTTACGCGGCGGCGGCGTCTGCCCCTACTCCATCGGCTCCCCAAAAGCCGAGGAGGGGGGCTAAGGCACCGGCCCAGGCGCCGGCCAAGGCACCGTCCCAGGCGCCGGCCAAGGCGCAGGCCAAAGTGCCGGCCAAGACGGGGCCTAAAACGGCGCCGAGGAGCGGAGTGGCATTCCCTCCGCTCCCCACTCCGACACCCCTGCCGGGCCCCTCCGCACCTGCCCCCTCCAACGAGGGTTGGCAGGAGGCGAGGGGCTCCAAGAAGTCCCGAAGGCGGGCCAGAAGGGCTGCCCAAAAAGCAGCCCAAGCCCAGCCTTCGCCACCGGTGGCAACTGCCTCTGCAAAGAGGCCGCGGAAGCTGCAGCCGCCCAAAACCGCGGCTGTAGTGGTGACCGTGTCCCCGGAGGCGGCTGACGGCGGGCTGTCCTACGCGGCCGTCTTCAAAAAGGCCCGGGACAGCCTCGCCAACGAGTTTGGGACGGTGGGGGTCAGGATGCGCCTCGCCCAGACGGGAGCTCGAGTCCTCGAGTTCCCTGGGGCTGAAGGCGCAAAGACGGCAGACTCCTTTGCTGAGAGGCTGCGGGGAATATTTGCGGCCACAGATGGTGTCAGGGTCGCCAGGCCTAAAAAGTGCGCGGAACTGCGCATCTCGGGCCTGGACGACTCAGTGACGGCCGAAGATGTCCGCGCTGTAATCCGGGAGAAGACGGGGTGCAGCGCGGACAACGTCAGGGTCGGCACCATCCGCCCCGGTCCAGGAGGGCTTGGCGCCGTGTGGGTCAGCTGTCCCGTAGCGTCGGCCAAAGTATTGGCCGACGCCGGCAGGCTGCTCGTCGGTTTCGTGAGCGCCAGGATCACAGTCCTGGCGGCGAGACCGATGAGGTGCTACAAATGCCTAGCATCGGGACACACGCGCGTCAAGTGCGACAGCTGTTTCGACTGCGGCGGACTGTGTTTCCGCTGCGGTCAACCGGGGCATAAGGCGGCAGAATGCTCTGCCGCCCCTCACTGCCCAGCGTGTGCGGCGGGCAATAAGCCCGCCAATCACCAGATGGGGCAGAGAGGCTGCAAGCCTCCCCGCAGTTCTCGGCAGACGTCAGGGGCTAGCCAGTCGACCCAGGCTACCCCCGACGTCAATATTGCGTCGACGTCGTCGCCCATGGAGGAGGTTGTAGAGACGATCCAGTAATGGATCAAGTCTACAACCTCCTGGTCCAGACGAACCTGAACCACTGTGCCGCGGCGCAGGATCTCTTCCTGCAAACCATGGCACAGTGGTCGATAGGTGTTGCCGTAGTCGCGGAGCCCTATTCTGTCCCTCCCCGTCCAAACTGGATGGGTGACTGGGACGGCTCCGTGGCAGTCGTCGGTTCCACGACGGCTCATTCCCCGCCCTTGTCGCTAAGAGACAAGGGCACTGGATATGTTGCCGTCGAGTGGGGGGGGATCACCATATATGGTGTTTATTTCTCCCCCAACCGGAGTTTGAACGACTTCGAGGTTTTCCTAACCAGCTTGGAGAGGTCGATACGGCGACTAGCGTCTGGGCACGTCCTTGTGCTGGGGGACTTCAACGCAAAGTCCATTGCGTGGGGTTCCCCCAGGACGGACGCAAGGGGCGAGGCCGTAGAGGAGTGGGCGGCCTCGGTGGGCCTCTGTCTTCTCAACAGAGGCTCCACCAACACGTGCGTGCGACAGCAGGGGGGGTCGATAGTGGACCTCTCGTTTGCTACCCCTGCCCTCGCCGCACGAGTAAGGACCGAGGAGGTCGACGTGGGGGCTGGTCGCTTTCGCGATGCGATTACGCATGTATGCGATGCGGCCATGCCCCGCATTCGAGGTCGTCGGCCTCCAAGGAAGGAGGTCTACTGGTGGTCCCAGGAGCTGGCGGACCTCCGTGCGGCCTGTACACGTGCCCGGAGGTCCTACACGCGCAGTCGGCGGCGTCACCGTTGAGACGGTGAGGAGGACCGGCTTCATGAGGAGTACCGACGGGCGTGGAAAACTCTGAAGCTGAAGCTGGCTGAAAGAAGAAAAAAGACAGGAGATGCTGGAGGGTCTTAATCGTGACCCCTGGGGTCGCCCTTAACGCGCGGTGCGACAAAAGCTCCGCGCGTCGGGTCCCGGTTACGGAGACTCTCCAGCCCGGCTTCCTGCGAGAAGTGGTTGAGGGCCTTTTCCCACAACGAGCGGAACACACTCCCCCGGCGATGGCCTCCTTGGCCGGAGACGACGGGGAGCACGGGGAGGATAATGTTCCGCCCGTCCGGGATTCGGAGGTAGGGGCGGCTGTTCTACGGATCCGTTCCAAGAACACCGCCCCTGGGCCAGACGGGGTACCGGCCCGAGTGCTGGCCCTGGCCCTCAACCACATGGCAGACCGCCTCGGGGAGGTGTTCGACGCTAGCTTGGCGTCGGGACGCTTCCCTGAGTGCTGGAAGAGCGGGAAGCTGGTCCTATTGAGGAAGCCGGGACGGCCTGCCGATTCAGTCGCGGCCTATAGGCCCATCGTGCTGCTGGACGAGGCGGGTAAATTGTTTGAGAGGGTTCTTTCTGCCCGCATCGTCCGGCACCTCTGCGAGGTGGGCCCCGATCTGTCGGACGCCCAATTTGGTTTTCGGGCGGGGCGTTCGACAGTCGACGCCGTGTTGCGCCTGAGGGCCGTGACCGAATAGGCCGTGAGCTTTGGCGGCGTGCTGTTGGCGGTGTCATTAGACATCGCCAACGCATTCAATAGTCTGCCATTCAGCTGCATCAGGGAAGCACTCCACTATCATGGGGTACCAAAGTACCTGAGGCGGCTAGTGGCAGACTATTTAGAGGAGCGTACCGTCGTGTACGAGGACCGAGAAGGTAATTTGAGGTGTCGGCCCATGTCGTGCGGTGTTCCACAGGGGTCTGTTCTTGGACCCCTCTTGTGGAACATAGGGTACGACTGGGCCCTTCGCGCCGATTTCCCCACCGGGCTGGGTGTAATCTGTTACGCAGACGATACCCTGGTGACAGCCCGGGGGGCAAACTTCCAAGAGGCGGCGCGCCTGGCCACAGGGGGAGTCTCCCTGGTGGTCGGGCGCATTGAGGCGCTGGGCTTACGGGTGGCCCTAAATAAGACGGAGGCCCTGTTATTTCATGGGCCCCGTCGTGGTCCACCCCCTGGCGCCTCAATCGTGGTCAACTCGGTCCTCGTACCGGTTCGGGCCCAGATGAAATATCTGGGCCTGATCCTCGACGGGAGGTGGCTCTTCGACGAGCACTTCCGACAGCTTGCTCCAAAGCTGGTCGGCGCTGCGTCTGCCCTAGGGCGACTTTTGCCCAATTTGGGTGGACCCAGCGTCGCGACAAGACGGCTGTACACGGGGGTTGTCCGGTCAATGGCACTGTACGGTGCACCGGTGTGGGCGGCGGCTCTGACCGCCCAGAATAGGGTACGCCTCTGGCGCCCTCAGAGGGTAATGGCGGTCAGAGCCATACGCGGTTACCGCACCGTTTCGACGGAGGTGGCATGCGCGTTGGCCGGAACTGTCCCGTGGGATTTGGAGGCGGAAGTGCTCGCCGAAGTTTATCGGCGAGTGGCTGACTCCCGGGCGGAGAGCGGATTTCGCCCTCCGCCCGAGGAAGTGCGCGAGTGGCGCGAAGCCGCTCGCCGAGCCACGATGGCTCGTTGGTCGTTCCGGCTGGAGACTCCACGCGCTAGCTTCACCGCCGTGGAGGCTCTCCAGCCGGTCATCGCCGAGTGGGCAGGGCGGCAGCACGGGACCCTTTCCTTCCGGCTGACGCAGGTGCTTTCCGGGCACGGTTGCTTCGGAAAGTACCTGCACTCGGTCGCTAGGAGGGAACTGAGTCCCGCCTGCCACCACTGCGACTGCAGTGAGGACTCGGCCCAGCACACGCTGGCGGTCTGCCCCGCATGGGCGGCGCAGCGCCGGGCCCTCACTGCAGTCATCGGAGTGGATCTCTCGCTACCGGCCGTAGTACGCTCCATGGCCGGTAGCGACAGTTGTTTTACCGCGGTCGCAACCTTCTGCGAGGTAGTAATCTCGCGGAAGGAGGCGGCGGAGAGGGCCCGGGAGGACGACCTCCACTCGGACCCGATCCGCCGCCGGCGAACCGGGGCGGCGGAGGCCCGCCTATCACAGCCTCATGCCGCCCTGAGTGTGGCCGCGGGTGGACGGGGTGGGTTTCCCCTCCACCCGCATTAGTTTGGCCAGTCGCGAGGGGGCGGCGTCCGCGTGTGCCGGACGTCGCCTAAAGAGAGGAAAAAATATTGAGACGGAGCCCGCACCAGGAGCGGGCTGGCGCTAGGAGGGGTCCGGATGTCTTAACAACAGCTGTTCCCGGATCCCTCCTGTTACAGGCGCAGAGTGGCACACCGTGTGGTTTTAGTCGGTCCGAGTCCGACACACCACCCCGCCGCAAACCCCGGAGGGGTGACGGTCCGAGGGGATTTCCACACGTTAAAAAAAAAAAAAAAAAGGGTTTGTGTCAAGTTTTCCTTCTCTGTGCAGTGCTGTTGTTTTGCGTGGTTTGCTCCCTTAGTCGCCTCTTACGACACCCACGGGATGAATAGGGGTGGTGACACTCTGTATTCTTAATCCGTCACCACACGTACCACTAACTGACTTAGTAAGGCCATATACACATACCAGGAGCATATGTACTGCTAACGACAAGTCTGTTGGCCTAAGTGTTAGCGGTACTGACTGCAAAGCCAGTGGTCGTGGCTTCGGTTCCCACCCAGAACAAATAATTGTGTGATGAGCACGATCGTTTGTTCTATGTCTTGGTGTAATTTTATCTATTTAGAAATATGTAGGTATGTTTATCAACAGTCTGGCTGGGCCTGTACTATTTGGGATCTAGGATACTCTTGTTAGTTTGGAGTAAAAGTGTATTATTATTATCATTAAAGTGTGCTACGAAACTAGGAACTACGCATAGAAATCTACGGAGTTATGACAGCTGCTAATAAATTGTACATTCAAATGTGCGTAATGTAGTGCCTTGGGAATGAGTAGGAACCAGTTCTTGACTAATTGGAAAGATTATGTTGTTAAAGCAAAACTAAATGCTTAAGAAACCAACTGAGTTAAATTATCTGAACGTTAACATATAAATTAATTTTAACTTTAAACTGTTAGGCATGTTAACAACTTGGTATAAAACAAAATCTATCAAAGTAGATGGATCCGTAACAAAACAACTTAACAATAAAGTAACCAGAAGAATTTGTTTCAGCTAATGATGTTATTGGCGAATCATTTTCTATATATATAAACTTACTATTCAATGGATCTTCTGAGATTCTACCTACCCGTTGTCAGAGGTACAGAGCAAGATATGGGAAAGTTTTGTTATTGCGCTTGGGCGTTACAAGAAATGAATACTATATTCTGCATCAATGCAAAGGTGACAAAAGTTATTTAGGATGAATATGTACCTTTAGTAGCCAGTAAAATGTTCACTATTTCTCAATAGTTTACCTCAATAGCTTAGAAAGGTAGTGGTTTTGCTTCAATACGTTCGTAATGTCCAGGAAAGCTTTCTTTGTGACAAGTGGTCGACAATGACTAAGCTGTCTTCCTCATGTCTTCTTGTTACAACTTTATAGAAAACTATTAAGTTGGTTTATTACTACGTTATTAACAATGGACTCTTTCCTCTTCTATGATTATTAAATACAATTTTATTTAATTATAATTGAATGAAATTGTAAGAGATATGATAGGAAAAATCTGGCTTACTTTAGCTTGATTAATTCTTAAAATACCATACAAGTAACTGGTGGTGGTGGCAGATTAAGAATACGGAGTGTCACTACCCATAACATATGTTCATCCTGTGGGTGTCGTAAGAGCCGACTAAGGGAGCAAGCTATGCAGGACAACAGCACTGTAAATAGACGGAATATTTGAAAAAAAAACTTTTCGTGGAAATCCCCTCGGGCCGTCACCTAACCGGGGTTTGCTCACTCAGTGTGCCACACTGCCCCTGAAATAGGAGGGATCCGGGAACTGCTGTTATTAAGACAATTATCTATAAAAATAATCTATATATCTATATATATAATCTATAAAAATTACGAGTGTTTAAAAAAAAAAAAATATAATTCAAAGGCAATTTTTATTTTTAAGTTGGTTTACTAGAGGTGGAGACTGCACAGTTGGTGTAGTGGTTTAAGCACTCACCTCACCGCTTCCTACTGAGCTGAATGTTGTAGGTTCGATTCCCACATGGGACAACACTTTGTAATCGTCAAATTTTCGTTTTGAGTCTGAGTGTTATTTCTGTCCGTTTCATGTATATCTGTAAAGTCCCCCACGACACAGGATATATTCCTAGTGCGGGCGTTGTCTTTAGAAAAAATGCTTTAAATGTACCTAAGCTTTACAATTCTTTATAACATATTTTTGTAAACTTTCAAAGTAAGATTTCAATAACGTTCAAATTTATATTCTCAGTCAGGAGCTTTTAAACCCAAGGTGCTTTTAAATTACTCTAAGCTATATGAAATTCGGTAAGCGTTATTAGACCCATTCACATACATACGGATCGAATCAATTAACCTTATCTGATAACCTTGTCCAGCATTACAAAATAAATTCACACGAAAGCCTTGTTTCAAAACCGAATTCATCTTAATGTCAACTAGATTTATGATATTCAGGATGATCTAAAGAAGTGATTAATTCAGTAGTCAAGAGTCGGACTACGAGGCAATAGCTACTCAATATTTTAAGTTTATTTACTGCACAGATGGCGTAGTGGTTTAAGCGGTCACCTCGCAGCTTCCTACTGCTCTGAGTGTTGTGGTTTCGATTACTTTCGATCCCCACATGGGACAACACTTTGTGTGATCCACTAATTATTGTTCTTTGTCTGGGTGTTCTTTGTGTCCGTTTCATGAATGTTTGTGAACTTCCCGCGACACTATAGGATATAATATACACACAGGATATATTCCTAGTGCTAGTTGTCTCTAAAAAAATTAGAATAAATAAGAATAGCAACTCCCTGAGTTGCTCGTCCTACACTTCCTTATGGATATTCCAAGTTCTGTTTGTGCAATGGCCTTTTCCTTCCATACGAGAATAATTTCTAACAATCCTCGAAGTAGTCTGTTGAGGACAATAGCAAGCCTAGTTTCTAAGGACCTGAGCAGGACCATATTTTTGTTTGATATAATGTGCTGGTTTAATCAATTCTTCCTAGCTCTTCAGGGCTGAAAATTTTAATTTTTCATTTAAACAATTATCTGATTTCAGCTACCTACTATCCGGTTCTGTACGAATCTTTTTTCCCTGTTAAGCTGATAATATGAAGTGATTTAACTGTACTCTGTGATTATTGTAAAATAAGTCAAATATTGAAATCAATATATTTTTTTTTTAAATAATAAGTTTTGTTAAGAAAGTAACTATTACTCTGTACCATTTTTTAAAACTTGTTTTGAAAAGCGCATAGCGGTGGAGTGTTACTTATCCAACTGATGGGGATGAAAATGTTGCGTGTGGAATGATGGCGGAAAGTTGCAGCAGGTATTAGTCCAAACAATTAATCGGGGTAATCTCCATGATACATACGATAGAGGATTCAGAGTGAAGCTACATCTCTACGTAACACTACAGGGTCAAGGCGATCGGAGATCTTTTTAAATATCTCTTAAAAATATATTTTTAAGTATACATATTAAAATTATATAATTAAGTACATTTTAAGAATAGGAATTAAGTTCATATTAAAAAAACCCTAAATGCCCCATACAACAAAAGATTTAGGGATGGTTTTTAATCTTCAGATAAACAGTGAGGTAGCATTTATTCCACAGTTAGCGTAATTTTTAAATCTGAGGAGTAACTTTATCTGTCGCTTCACGCCTCAGGTAGTGATATTATCTGTAGAATAGTGATTTTGACTGTTGTGTATTTGTTTACATTCTCTAATGTTTGTTGTACTTAGTGAGGTTTATATACGTTGCTCTTATTGAGTATTTAAATTTTGCTGTGTCCTGAGAGATCAGAAAGGGTTTTTACAAAAAGATATGACAATTATTTCTGTGATGATGAACAATTTCATTACAAGTTACCTATTAGCAATTCAAATTTTCAAAAATTTATGCTCGTTTCTTAATTGACTCTATTTTCTAATATGAATATTAATAATATTCTATACCACATTCACCCAACGCCATCTAGTTCTAAAATAAGAGCTCAGAGCTTGTATTATGGGTACTAGACAACTGATATAAATACATACGAGTATACTATTTAATTTAAAAAAATGTAAACATATACATATTATACATACATAGAAACAACAGATTATAATAAACTGTCATACGTCTTGTCAAAGTTTAATAGAAGTTACGTCATGGGTTTTTTGCGGTTGCTAAGTTGATATTTCTTTTTTTTCTATTGTGCAAACTATTTTAGGAACTCATTGTTTAAATACAATGTATGAGAGATTCATTGTAACAGCTAAGAACTTTTTACCTTAAGTAATACTCCTTAGCAACTTGAAAGTGGATTCTCGTAAACACTTGTAGTGAGATTCTTAAAGTGAGTATGAATATGTGTAATAATAAGTTGTCAGAAGGCTAAAACTAGGTTTTAAAGTTAGTTGAACGCGCTAATCTTAGAAACTACTAGTTCGAATTAAAAAAAACTTTTAGCGTTTGATAGTCCATTCATCGAGGAAGGCTACAGACTATAAACAATCACGCTACGACCCGCATTAGTTGGCCAGCCGCGAGGGGGCGGCGTCCGCGTGTGCCGGACGCCGCCTAAAGAGAGGAACAACATCGAGACGGAGCCCGCACCAGGAGCGGGCTGGCGCTAGGAGGGGTCCGGATGTCTTAACAACAGCTGTTCCCGGATCCCTCCTGTTACAGGCGCAGAGTGGCACACCGTGTGGTTTTAGTCGGTCCGAGTCCGACACACCACCCCGCCGCAAACCCCGGAGGGGTGACGGTCCGAGGGGATTTCCACAAGTTAAAAAAAAAAAAAAAAAAAAAAAAAAAAGGGTTTGTGTCAAGTTTTCCTTCTCTTTGCAGTGCCGGTTGTACTACCTTAGCTCTCTTAGTCGCCTCTTACGACACCCACGGGATGAATAGGGTTGGCGACACTCCGTATTCTTAATCCGTCACCACACCGACATATTTTACATAGTTCAACTTTATTTGGGTATACATTTTTCAATAAGTTTTCTTTGAGTTTACTCTTACTATTTTTACTATATGTAATAAAGCCATTAAGGAAAGTGTTTACCGTTATACAGAAACACTTTAGGTTACAAATAATCTTAAGTTGGGCTATATTGACTAATTTTCACCTATTAAATAGTGAGTGACAGGTAGATTATCCTTAGTACCCTCGGCAGGCTGTGGTTACCCAATATTTAAGAGCCAGTCAGCCATCCTGAAAATTTAAAAGAATAGCAGCAATATCGATCTGGCTACAGCTTGATCTCCAATCAAGAAGTTAAGAAGATTGTATAGAAACAGAATGTACTACAAAACCCATAACTATAGTTCCTGCTTTTACATTGTATGGTCCATTACATAACAAGTTGTAACTGTGAACGAAAGTCGTCAAAATAAACATGTAGCTCATATCTTATTGGCTAAAGTTGAAGTCGGTGCTATTAAGACGGAGCCGGTAACCGCTATTACATCAGTTGGCATATAAAGTAAAGTGGACATTACAGTAGGGAAGATTAAGCACAACCGACGAGCCACAGCGAAAATTATGTAAATACTTGCAAAATGTCTTAAGGTACGTTTGCAATGGATTTTGGAGATATATTTTTGGTGTTCGAGTATTTACAGATATTAAAGGATACTTGGCCTAAAAAGCCTAGAAACAGATGTTGATAAATGAAATATTGATAAAAAATTATTTGGTTTTATCTAGATTGTCAGTGTAGTGGATAGGGGTATCTATTACTAAGGCAGAGGTCGTGGGTTTGATTTTGGTGGAATTTATTTATAATAGATATGGAGGAAGGTACTATATGGTTTGTAATATTTAACAATGCGTGCAGAATATTGCATACCGGATACCTTGAAAACCGAATTTATTGAATACTTGGAAACAGAGGCCAATACTCTAATTGTGAAGTGTGAATGATTTGTTTGAAAAATAGTGAAAGTACCGATATTATGTTTGCCGCCATCGGCAATTTGTTTGAAAGTAATTTTCGATCGAAATCCAGAAATGGACACTAAAGGTTAGAGTAGTAGGAGGCAGAATATTACGCAGTTATATAGACTACGAATATTAACTCCCTGCCAAATGGACGAAGGTGTCAATAATGGATAAACAGGGACGGTTTCAAAATTGGAGTACCAAAACTTAATTAAACAAACATGTATACAGTTATGTAATAAATTATGTAAATCATTCGTTATGTAAGTTAAATGAAAATTCATATTTTTTATAAATAAATTAACATTAGTCTCACTTATTACAAGTGCGTCTAATTACAGGTAAGTAATTTAATAGGCTCAGTTATACAAATTTATACGAGTACTTATACTAGCGGCCCGCTCCGGCTTCGCATGGGTGAAATGTAAGATATTACATTATAAATCTTTGGAATTCTTGGATTTTCTCTACTATAATATGCATGTACAAATTCCCAAATCAATTTAGTAACAACCTCAAATTTTTAAGGGTAGTTTTTAAAAATTAGTAACAAAGTTTTTCTTTCATCATCAACAGCCTTTAATAGTCCACTGCTGGACATAAGCCTCTCCTTAGAAAGGAGGTTTTTCAAGTTTTTCATTAATTTTAATAAATAGTATTTACTGTTAGTTTGAACCGTGTGGTGATGGATTAAGAATACGGAATGTCACAACTCCTATTCATCCCGTGGGTGTCGTAAGAGCCGACTAAGGGAGCAAACTACGCAGGACGACAGCACTGCTAAGAGAAGGAAAACTTGAAACAAACCCTATACCAACCCGTTTGGCCAGCTTGGTATAGTAGGCCAAAACCTCCTTTCTAAGGAGAGGCCTATGTCCAGTAGTGGACTGTTATAAGCTGTTGGTGGTGGTGGTGGTGTTATAACGAAGTTTCATATAAATTTCCAACTCCCATTTTGCACCCTTAAGAGTGGAATTTATATAAATGCTTTCTCAGTGCACACCTAGGGAACATTTGTGCATATTTTCATGCTTTTATCCCAGCGGTTTCAGCTGTTCGTTGATCGACCAGTCAGTGAATCAATCTGTCAGTCTGTCTTTTATAGATACAGATTAACAATCACTTTAAAAATAACATGAACATATTGGAACGAAGTTTCTTATCTAACTTTACACGCTCTGAGCAGATGGGAGCGAGACTGAAAAATGTGTAACAATACTTTTTTCCGACACTCTTGCGGCACTTCATTCCGACCCGGGGTCCATAGACTGCTGTTTTTTTAATCATGGGAGAGTCATGCTTCGTCACATATGGGCTGACTCGACTGGAGCGAGAACACAGCCTCTTTTATCAAGGTCTTATAATTATACTTGAAATCGTCCTGCTTTAGCAATAAACTGCACGGATTTCGTAGTGGTTTAAGCGGTTGCCACGCCGCTTCCTACAACGTCGAGTGTTGTGGGTTCAAACCCCACATGGGACGACACTTTGTGTGATCCACAAATTGTTGTTCTGAGTCTGGGTGTTCTTTGTGTCCGTTTCATGTATGTTTGTAAAGTCCCCCGCGACACGGGATATATTCCTAATGCGGACGTTGTCTTTTTAAAAAGAAAAAAAAAGAAATAACTTTGCTACATAATCTTGATCACTGATAAATAACGTCCTAATATCGAAAACAAGTCAGACTTAGGATACTAAACGTATCATCAATAACATATATGGTCATTAAAGAAGTTCATTATTTTTAGCTAAATTAACTTTTGTTATAGCGATTAAAAATTCGTCTTTAATAAAATCGATTATTATTTTTAATCGAATCGACAATGTTTTAGGTCGTAACTAATTGACGGCTAATCAAATTTTAGAAAAGAAAACAAAATAATTCATAGAATAGGTATATTGCATACATAATGTGTGATGTAATCGAAAGTACATATTTTTAAGTTACTAAAGCATGTTGTATTAAATTTAATTAAGTAAATAAATATATTCGATAACATTACTAAAATGATTTTATTAATTACCAAGCTCTATACCAGGACCTCACAAACCGGCCAGAGTAAGATAATAATCCAACACATCCAAAAGTACATTATATATATAAAATATTATGCTTTAAAATACTATACTAAGCATAAATAATCTTTGAAAATCTGATAACCGTTCTAACAGGAAATTGACAGTGACATGGTTTATGAATGCGAAATCATTCGCTAACGATTTTAATAAGCGGAAAATAATGGACCGGTTGGTACTTGATGTACGCAATGCCGTTATAGGAGCCAACCTTCCTTAATATGTATTTGATATTATAACCTGTAATAGATATGTTTTGTACTGCTATAAAATTGTAAGCCAAAACAATTTAGTTTTATTTAGTTTATTTTAGAAAAATAGAGATTTGTAAGCTTTGATTGCCGTTGTCCTTAAAGAAATTGATAGATAACACACAGTAAAAACAGACGCTTCTGATTTGAAGTAAGCATGTTATTATTGCGAGGCTAGCCTCTTTCCATCTTTGAACACAGACTGCCTCTTTGGTGCAGTGGTATACGGGACTGCTGTGATGAGGTCTCGGGTTCGATTCCCGGGTCGGACCAAATGTTTGCATGATCTACAAATATTTATTTTGGAGTCTGGGTGTTTTTTACGTATTTACAAAAAAGTATATAAGTCTATCAGTAAATCCAGCTTTCATAGTATAAGCTCTGCTTAGTTGGTTGTTCGTTGTCTGTCAGAAGTCCGAAATATTATCATATAAGCATGTTTATCAGTAATCTGGTTACCAAAGCCTCTGTATAGTTTAACGCCTTTTCGTAGCCCTAAGTAAAACGGTCGAGTAATATAAATTGACCAAAGATTCAAGCAATGGAGAGCAATAACTGTAGTTCAAACTAGATATAAACATTCAACTGGTAATGGATGCTCATCAAAACAGACTACTCTCAGGTGTACAAAAAAAGTCAAACTGTCATGTTGGTACCGTCTCAACTCGTTTAGAAATTTGCCTAACTAGTTTCCATCTAAACTAGAGTAATCGGCGCTGAGATTGCTAACATAAAAAACATACTTACAAGTAAAGACTGTTTCTAAGTAAATGTTATAAATCGACATAGAAAATATAGTTGTTTTTTCTCGAACGCAAAATGTGCATACCTCACGACTTAAAGCAAGCATAGCCATACTTGAGATCAGTTCTATTACATTAACAAGATACATATATATTCATTGATATCCGTCACATGATAAACGGATATTTAATTCTATTATAGGTCATAAAATCTCCATTCCAGGCCAAAAAAAATTCAATTTTCAGTTCAGATACCAATTAGAGTCACCATTGTCATAATGTGGATAACTTTAATATTTTCATTTCACTTGCGTCATTTTATCGCTGATTAAAACCATAACTAATAATTTATTTTATGGTTGCAAAATCATGAATCAAAAATGTATTACGGAAATGGGAACGGCGTTTGATTGATTGATTCATATCCAAACGATATGATACGATGAAATAGACATTTATAGTCTCAAGTTGATTTTGATTATCATTGGTAGAATTCTCAAGAAACATAGCAATGCACTATTTATTTCATAAAACAGAGTCGTTAACTAATTTAACCGATTCTGTGATATCCTTACAAGTTTTTAAATGGTTTTATTGCAATAAATGAAAGAGGCATATATCTAATTGGTGTATTCATTTTCATCGATGCAGTATTGAACATAGATTATAATTTGCATAAGTGGCAATCTATACACAATATTTCATGAAATATGAGAATCTACGTAAAAGTTATTCTTCACTCACTGTAGTCATTCTTAAATTTACCTTTTATTAAGTATTGTCTATAAATTTGTTCCTCAGTCAGTGATATACCCTCATTAGCCTGAGGAGTTTGCACGTCACCGTTAATAATCTGATTCATTAGATTGTACTCAAGTATCTATTTATGAATAACTAGTTTTATCATAACCAGCATACCTTCTACAGTTACAGACAAAGATACCTACTTTAGTCGTGATCCAGCTATACGACCTTGTGAGGCGAACAGGTTTCCACTAGCGGCAACCGGTCCCTACCGGTTGGGAAAACTAGGGAACCGTGGACATCATTAATAGTACGAGAAAGTTCTTGAGGTATGCAAAGTACTGTTGGTATATGAGCTTCATTATACTGCCATTAAAATTATTTTATCAATTACGGAGCAAGACGCTTAAAGATTGCAAGTCTTTTTTTTATAAGATAACTACCGCATTAGGAATATGTCATGTGTCGCGAGGGACTTGACAAACATTCATGAAACGGACACAAAGAACACCCAGACTCAGAATAACAAAATAATGTCCCATGTGGGGATCGAACCCACAACACTGCTTAAACTGCCATCCAATCTATGATCATGTATCTACTAGCTCTTTTTATAAACCAAAGGTAAAGGTAAAGGTGGCTTCGATTCCCACATGGGCCAATACTTTGTGTAATCGACAAATTGTTATTCTATGTCCCTTTCATGGATGTTTGTAAAGTGTCCGGCAACACAGGATATGTTTCTGGTTCTGGGATGGGTTGTCTTTGTAGGAACGAAAAAAAAAACCTTGTTTTTTTATGTAAACACATATAATTATGTATAAATATGTAATGTTAGAAGATGTAAATTTAATTTTCGAATGCTTTATTCTGTATCTGTATATTTAACATTTAAATATATTTAGGTAAATGTGAAGGACACATTATGATAATATTGATAATACTCGTAT
Organism: Arctia plantaginis; assembly: GCA_902825455.1. Lineage (NCBI taxonomy): Eukaryota > Metazoa > Arthropoda > Insecta > Lepidoptera > Erebidae > Arctia > Arctia plantaginis. The sequence continues at coordinate 4,011,592 of CADEBD010000226.1, read as the reverse complement.
ATGTTGAACAATTTGCAAAATACCATATCAAACAGGTGTTATTGTTACGAATATTGTATCAGACATTTAAAGATTATGACAAGTTTAGGAATTTGTGAGGAACTCTTATATCGTATTACATGTAAAAGACATCAGAAGTTTATTAAATTAATGAGTTTCAGTTTGTGAGTCCGTGTATTCTAATAAGTTTAGTTCTTTCAAATTACGAGCTTCGATCGTGTAAATATTTATTATGACGTGAAGAAAACCATTCACTCATTTGAAAATAAATATAGCTTACGGAAGAATACCATAATTTGGAATACTTAATACTTAGAAGAAATGCAGAAAACAACATTTTTTTTTTATAAATTGTCGTATAAAGTTTAAATTAAACGTTTACATATTAAAATAAAAACGTTTACATAAAACGAATAGGGGTGGTCTTTCTATTTTTACATGTATACACCTTTATAAAATTACAAAAGTTTATACAGTATAAATCAAATTAGTCAAGAAATTCAAAACGGTTGAAGCCGACCGCCACGTGATCTCCAGTAAGACAGATATAAAAAAATGATTGTCTATTTCCCTTGGTCATCACGCGTGAACGGCCGGTTCGAATTGAAAAATTCTTTTACCTTACGATAGCCCTTTTATGGAGGAAGGATATAGGCTCTATAACATCATGCTACGACCAATAGGAGCCGAGTATCAATGTCAAATGTTACGAAAATGATCTTTTGAGAAGCAAAGTTGTGCGGGTAGCAATAAATAATGTATTTTGGTTTGGTACCTATATTTTGGTCTATGCTATAGTTCTACGAAATATGCCTATGAGTAAAAAAATCTTAAAAACCATGAGAGAGCCATGTTTCGACACATTTGGGTCGGCTTGATGACATCAGGCCTCCAGGGCTGTCAAGCAATTCTTTCACCGAAACCCGAAAAGACTGATCGGCCCCGTCTGACCAGCGTGGTATAGTAGGCCAAAACCTCCTTTCTAAAGAGAGGCTTATTAGTGGACTATTATAGGCTATTGATGATGATGAAAGGGAAGCATCACAGTTGCTACTCTTGAGCTACAGGGGTGTCCATAGACGGCGGTAGTTACTTACCATCAGGTCTGCTTGTAAGGCGACTTAATAACCCGTTATAGTTACTAGACCTAAACGTATCCAGTCAATGAGCAATAATGGATCTTATTACAATACGCGACAAGGACAGAAACGCAATATTATATTGCCAAACCGTTTTATTTTTGTAACTGACACCTTGTTTGTGATATAAAACGATTTCATAATGTTTTCATTGTAACTAATATAAGAATGTTTTAGCATGGTACTTAGTTGTATCAATTAAGAAAGGGTTATAATTTGTTTTCGGTTTCCGTTTGCGGTGACGTAATGTGTAACCAAATTGTTCCTGAGCCAGCACAGATTATCCTGTGGTAACTGTAGACTTTATATCTTTAGAAATACAATTTTGTTTCTAGTGTTAAAGGCAAGGTTTTCTTGGGCAGAATATATTCAGATGAATTGATAAAACGGCAAACAAAACACTCAAGGAGGAATTATCGACAGCTTGTGGGGGCATTTGCTCTTTGTCTGATCAGTGTGGTTTTGGGGTGGTGTACTCTTATTATCTGCCATTCACTAATCCCCGGTAGGTTTAGAGGTTAGAGGGCTAGACCAGCAAAGGCTACCCTGATTCCTGTAATCACAGTAAACGATAACTTAAGAATATTCCTATCAGGTGCCTCCTCTCTGTCTTGCCAGATTTAGCTGAGCATTTAACTGGCAAAATGACTAAAGTCATTTCGAGCCGAGTCGAGTCATTCCGAGGTCAATGTATCCGATTTTATAATAAAATCCCAAGTAAAATACAAGTTTCAATTGTTTTAAATCCGTATAAGCGTAGGCTGTGTCAGAAGGATTACGGATTACGTAGAAGAAAATACTGCTTGGGATTAACTTAGCACAAGCTATTTCTTAAGTGGAAATGTAGTGATTTTTATTTATTTTTCTCTTCTTATATGTTTTACTTCACTTTCAATTCTATTTCATCTTTTTTATCTTGGTTTTTCTTCATTGCTTTTAGTCCTTTAAACTGACATACTGGCCCACAAATCTAAACAATGTTGTCATATATTTAATGATGCGATTGTATCTAACTGTAATTAAAAAAGAGTGGCCGTGAGTTTGCCGTATCTTCTCATAAGGCTTAACCCCTTGGAAACGGGCGAACGGGTTAACCCCTTGGTTGTAGATCGACACAGGCATACAACAGATTGTTGCTATTGTGTGTGTCAGATTTATGACTTTTAGAGTTTAAGACGATTTTCGTATTTTATTTATGAAATAAAGATATTTTGAGTCTCAAACTCAAAATATTTTTATTTCACATATATTTTGGTTGCTATTATTTCTCCTTTGGCACGAGCATTAAACTGAAAAAAAAAAGTAGTAAACTCTTCCTAACGCGTAAACAATGTGCAGTTATGAATTAAATCAACGCCTACAAACATTTTAAGGGTATTGTTATACGGTTTACGCTTGCTAGCTTCTTTAAATTCACACGCGAACATTCTTATATAATAAATACAATATCTACATAAATTGATTTTAATATGCCCATGGCAATAGAATAGAAATGTTGTAGACAATGGCGGCGTCCTTCCCACACTTTCAAGTTGACGTTTGCTGCGCATACGCTATGAATACCGTTTTCATGTACTAGTACTTCACGCGTGTGACGACACATGCTATGCGTATGCACATACCAAGTCAAGTGTGTTGCAAAAGTGGCCCTTGACATGGAGTCGAAAGAAACAAAATATTGCACTGCGCGTGTGTGGGCATAGGGTGTACGAAGTTAATATAAAAAATTCACATACCGTAGCTGTGATTACAAAAAGAACAACCCGAAAACATCTTGTGTATTTCTTGTCTTTGTTATTTATTTAATGTCACCACACGGACAACAAAAAATATATTATTAGTTTGGAAAATATTGAACAAAAAAGTTGATGAATATTTGTGTTACAGAGTAAACATTAATTGTAGGAGTTCCGATTACCATAAATTGTGTTCTAAATTTCACCTTCTTCCTCTCACTGAGCGGCGAGCAATAGCAAACGTACTTACTTAAAATAATAACTAATGAGGTTGATTGCCTCCAACTTTTTGGGCAAATTGGCTTTATGGCACCCGCAATGAATATGAGACATCACGCACATACCACGACAAAATACGTTTCTTTGGCGAGCTAGCAACACCTCAAAAATATCTGCAAGAGTGGATATATAATAACTACAGTACTAAGCCCAGATTTCTTTGTTTCCTTTTTTGTAATGAATTGATAACATACGAGTATGTGTAACTAATGTGATACACACTCACATTGGCCTCACGAAGTTGTATATCTGTGCTTATCTGTAAAGACCTTTAATTGGTTAAGGGATGATTTATATTAGACCGCGCCGTGTCCGGGCCGGGGCGGGGCCGGAGCGGAGCCCGTCCGTGCTGCATGCGTATACTACACCGAGTGTTCAACGGGTTACAAGCCGCCACGGTCGCTTCAATATGGCGTAGTGATGTGAATAATTCCCAATTATTGCAATTTAATAATAATGGAGTTTTCTTTAGTGGAGATGGCTGCTATTGCGATAGCTATTGATGAAGAGGAAGCAGAAGCAAGGACTAAGAAGAACCAGATTAAACGGAAATGCACCGTGCATCCTCTTCGGAGAAGGCGTCAATTTGACGGAGAATTTAATACTCTATGTAGATACTTACCGGACAATGAAGAAAAATTCTTTGGATATTTTTGGAATGTCCAAAGAAAACTTTGACATTTTACTAAATGAGCTAAAGCCCGCCCTTACAAGACAGCAGACGAGATTCGACACCGATAGAACCTAAACAACGATTAGCAGTATGTCTCATGTAATCAGCAACCAACATGACATGGCTTTTACACCACGTGATACAGAACAATCTATATTAGAATTAAGACAGTCCATACTTGATCAACTACGACCACAACATCACGGACAATCTACTAACGATGCCTTTGCGGTCAGAGAAAAATTTAACAATTACTTTTCTTCACCGGCCGGACATTTTTAATAATAGAACCAAAGAAGAATAATAAGAATAGAATAATAAGAACCTAAGGTACTGTGTCTATATCGTCAATCATTATGACTTTGTATTGTTGCAACTTTGTATCTAAGTATTTTTCATGCGTCATGTCATAAAGCTCAGGATACTTTCGGACAGTCATGCAACAATGAATCTTGTTTCCGTATCACAAGGAAACTGAGCTTCGGTAAAACAAAAAGAACGTACGTGCTCCCTCACTAAACATTCGTCGCTCACTGCCCGTACGCAGCACGGGAGAGTGTTCGTATTACGACGGGACGGGAGCGGGACCGTGCAGCAACCGTCGTGTAGACGAGCGTCGTCCGGGCCCGGACGGGACACGGATTATGCACTGTGTAATATAAACTGGTTCATATAAAATGTATGTAACGTTTCAAATCCGTGCCCCGTCCGGGCCACGTACACGGCACGCCCCGGGCACGGCGCGGTCTAATATAAATCATCCCTAAATGTGATATATATTATTACTATTTCAATGTTAAAGCTGTTGGTTTTCCTTCAAAAAAATAAATAACTATTAATAAAATATTGTTTGGTCACATATCTGTCACTATAACTGGTTATGTCGGGAAGTACAGGCCCTTAAACACGAAAATAAGGTTGTGGCAGCTGTTTCCCTTTATGTTCTTAATAAATCTAATTTTTTATCTTTTAAACGGCCTTTTTTATATTATTATTTCTTTTTTTTTATTAATTACGATTTGTTAAAACTTCAGATTGTCATAAATTCTTAAGCAAAATAGATCTTCTGGAGGACTTACAAAAGTGATCGAATTTATATTTAATATTTACTTTTAACAGAATCAAAACAGTTAAAAATAAATACATTATTCGTAAAAATCTATACAGCTGTTGCCATAAACAGTAATATGATAAGCGCAACATACGAGTATATTGCGATATTGGTAAAAAGTTTTTGATAATGTTTGTTTGTATAATTTACAATTTCTCACGGTTTTATCGAAAAGCCAACAAAGTACAAGTGTATTGCGAGGTATTCTCACTCAATTTAGGTTACGAACTGATAAAACTTATTCGTCCAAAATCAGAATCTTATAGAATCTTGGGTCTCATATAATTCATTTAAAATTTTTGGCTAATAACTTCTCTTTAAAGTTACTTTTAGTCTAGTTCTAATTGTCGTATGGGAAAGAAACGTATGTCGTTTGCGTGACAATATTGTTATCTTAGAGCAGATTTGATGAGGTTTAGCATTAGTGAAATTCTTTAGAGATTTGGTCGATAGTGGCGTTCTTTTGCTCCTTAATTTTCTTTGCTATTATTTTTTTGGTTTATTATACTATTATCATTAAAATTTAAACAAAAAGTCTACCTTTCAAACAATGAATTGAAATTGAAAATTATTATTTGACAAATTTTTTTTCGAAATTATAAGTTAGATTTTTGATTAAAACCTAACTATAAAAAGCGTAGAAGAACTTAACCATTTAGTTTACCTTCTATGTTTCACAATGTACAAAGGATGTAACATACAAACGTAGCATACCTACATAATGTATGATTATTATTTTCGGAAAATTTTGCATCGTTAATAATATTTTGTAAAATATGAAATAAAACAAGTGAAAACAGCAAAAGAAACAAACACAACTCAATACAAAGACGCGACTTGTGAGCTAATTTGTCTGACAAGGTACCTAGGATATGTTTTCCGTGCACTTCAGTTCTATTCTTTGTTACTAAACCAGATAATAACAGGGTAATAAAATACTAGTTCCTCATTACAACACATAAACACAGCAATTCAGAACACTGACCTCGCGTTACTAAAACAATCACTCGTCTTAAGTATATCACGCATGGCACTCAACGACACATTACTCCTATCGATTAACAATTATTCGATTCGATATTTCACGATAGTATTGATTGTGCACTTTATATACAATGAGACGAAATCGATTGATAACCTTGGATTGTGATATAATCGAGTTTTTATTGAATGGACAAGATAATGCACATAATTCTTATATTTATTTTTATCGTTCTTTTTTTTTGTAATATACCGTTCACTTTGTTTTAGGAAGTTCAGGGTTGCTGTTGGAAATAATTAGAGTTGTTATTCATTCTTATATAAACTTTTTATTAAAGCCAAGTTTATTGCCTAGGTCGTTTTGTATTTAAAATTCAATGTTTGTTTGTAAGTATGATTATATGCTGCTGTATTATTATTCATACTTCCCCATAAAAATTTGGACACACATTGTTTGGTATACGACATTAAAGGATCTTTTGGTGAACATTTTATGTAGATCCTTGACACCTACCATTATTTTCATTAATCTCGTTTTAAAATGAGCTGTTATATTCAATTTTCAAATTTACTTTGTCACTTTTAAAATAAGATGTCTAGAGTTAAAATCACGGGTATATCTAATACGCTAACAAAATCTTGGCATTTTGTTCACTTTTAATTTTCTGCTGTTTTTATTAACTTTTACTTTCATTAAACTTGAAAATATAAAAAGCTAATAATTATTTTGATAATTACGAGATCAGACAACCAACGAAGCAGGTAAATTATGTAAAATGAAAGTTTTATTAAATATAATCATTTTTTACAACTGATTTCAACATACTATATTAAGGTAAGTTATAAATCTGTACAAAAAGACTGTGGAGGAACGGGTGTCAGGTCCCTCCAACACAAAGGGACGATCCTCCGACCACGCGAGGTGATCATGCCTGGCGGGCCGTGGTGTTGCGGTTGATGTTGGGAGGTTGTATATATGTTAAGCGGCGAAAGAATTTATAATATCGCCATACAGGATTAGCAGCTTCTCCGTAGTGCGGTTGTCTTCAATAGATGGCGCTGCAGTATGTTTCTGTTTATTTACATGTGGGAGTCGCCACTAGACTATATTACATAGAGGTGACAAGATTTTTGTTTGTATAAACGTTCTAATCTCTATAACTATCCAGAAACTAGAGTATACTTTTCCGAAGGATATTGGTGCGCTGAATCCAAATTTTGACGCCAAATTGATCTATCACGTCAGGTTTTTGAGATATTCTAATCTGAGAGGTTATGTAACCCTTCAAATTTTATTATGCCTAAAAAAGTACACAGGGTCCCTTAAAGTTCAAGTCTTTAGCTTTCAAATGACGTTCAGTTTGCTCAATATTTTTTTTTAGAGTTAGCTTAGTTTAAAGGCTTGTAGTTCAGTTAAAGGTTTGATGAGCTAAACTCAGGGTGCGCAGTATTTGATTGATTTTGAGGCGACAGATATTAGTTTTGATCCTGGTGTAAAGAAGTTACAGTGGTTGGTGTGTGGGAGGTAGTAGTCCCATCCAGCCACTTGTGAGAAGAAAGGTAGTCCACGTAACTTGTTAATATTATATAATCCAGTCATTCAGTGAATCGGTGGAATCTTATAAGTGTAATCGGGTCCTTAAACTTGATCTAGATCAAAAACACCTCTTCCGTGTCATCAAACGAGCATAAAAAATTCGATTAGTCAACCACAGTGAACAACGGTATTCTACATTACCGTCTCGATGTTCTAACGGGCCACAAACTGTAGCATATTATACATAATATGCGAGTGCTGTGCTCAAGTTTCGGGTTCGATTCCCGGGTCGCACTAAATGTTTGTATGATTTGTTTTGGAGTTTAGGTGTTTTCTATGTATATTTATGTATTTGCACAAAAAAAAAGTATATTAGTATTCTATCAGTCAGTCTAAATTTCATAGTACTAGTAAGAACTCTGTTTGAGGTGTATGAAATATTTTTTTATTTAATATAATCAATAATTTATTTGTAATGAACTGCTTTGTTTTGCATTCCCTTTATTCTGTATATTATAGGAGTGATTTCGTGAAGTGTGTACTAGGAAGCCGGGGAACCAGGGGCTATTTGATGTAATAATAATAAGCGTGCGGTGTTAGAGTTGGTCGTCATTTGGCAGATATCAGATGTTACTACAGTTATTGTAAGGCTAGTAATTTTTCTGTACTAATCATCTTCAACATAATAGCCCTTAATAGTCAACTGCTAGACATAGGCCTCCTTAGAAAGCAGGATTTGGCCTTTTATACCACTCTGGCCAGACGGATTGGTATAGGGATTGTGTCAAGCTTTCCTTCTCTTTGAGTGCAAATTTTGCTCCCATAGACGGCTGTTACATAGGATGTACTTGTACAGGGGTGGTGACATTTCGTTTTCTTATTTCGTCACCACAAGGACTGTAGTAGTATACGACTTATTTATCAATAAAGCAACGAATTTTACAGTTATTGAGAATTAGACGATCCCTAGAGCCTCTCCCTAAAGTGACGTGGGTCACATATTACTAGTCATCTTGTTGTGTTACTTAAACTACGGCGTTTCATTTGTAGGTATATTTGAATAATATCGAGTTAATGCGGGTGGATGAAGAGAGTTATACCTCACGGACTCGACGGCAGAGGGCGCCGCTGAACCAGTCAGACTGTGACCACGGCTAGTGCAGCCTAGTCAAAACTTCAGGCAATTCAAACTTATGTACTTAATACCTATCGCGTTGATTTCCGCAAATATAATTATATCTTCTTCTTTCTAAGTCGCCTTCATTGATATCTTAGATACTTATCTAATAAGGAAAAAATACTTCATCATAAGAGCCAGTTATAGCAACACAATTATCATTATGGCACATTACTGTTTTTTTTTTGGTACATAATGACGTTTTATTGAGATTGTACAATCCTAGGATGTAAAGACTGTGTTGGAATATTTCCTCAGATTGGTGAGAAATGTAGCTCAAATGTTTGTTATTGTGTTTTGAAACAATTTAGTATTATATTGTTATAATATTTGCGTAATCATCATTTTATTTAGGTGTTGAGAAATCTATAATTAATTTAACGAAGTTTTACTCAAACAGTTTAAGTGACACTTGGATTATGTTTTGTACTACGAACCTTTTTATATCCAGTCTATATAAGGTATGGATGCACTGTTAAAACTTCACTGACCATGATAATGTCATGGTAAGTGAAGTTTTAACAGGGCATCAGTAAAAAATGTCTAGAAATTGCTTTTTGCAAAACATAGAGCTATTTATTTATGTCTCAGCTGAATTCATCAGCATTTAACTGCCTTTTTTTTTAATTGACCATTATCATTTAATTACGCAGTATCAGTCTTACTGAAAAATGCGGCACTATTGGTAAACTGTCTTCTGCTCCAGCTTACTTATGGAAAATCTAATGGTTTTCAAAAATAATTAACTAAAAGCATAGATTTCAATGAGCCTAAATTGTGATGAATTATTATGAACAGTATTCTTCATTCCATCGTTTTTCACCCTCAGGGGCAGTATTTCTTCTTTAATTTCGTTCAGTACCAAACAGAAAGTAGGTATACACTCCCAAATAAAAACAGAATTGCCTAATCGGTTCATAAATTAAGGAGTTCAACAAACATTAAAAATATATACAACCTCCTTTTTTTGTAGACGGTTAAAACTGACTTACGTGTTGTTAAAATTTTAATGTGGAAGTAATTACGACTAAAATAAAACGATAGGTGGTTGTTTTCAGGTACCGTTTTCAACAAAATACATAAATTTTGCACGAATTAGTACACAAAAGAAGTATTAAATTTACAGACTGCATAATATACTATTTGATAATGTTATTGTTTTTCAGACGTTTAGCAACAAGAGATTGTAAATGCAATTTACGTTCATGTGAGAAAAAAACCATTTTGTTTTAATTAGTGCGAAATGAATTTCTTTGCTAGCGTAGCGGAATGCTGCTTCTTCATTCTGTACTTTTAGACGGTGGCTGTTTCGCTGAATAATTTTGATCATTGATAATAAAATATGTGGTAGTGAGTTTGTAACTTTACGAGATAAAAAAATGCCGCAGATTGTACATGCCTAGTTACTTACAACCCAAGATATTTATATTTAGATTCAAAATCCTTCGATGAAAGATTTCATAAGCATTATATAATATACAATATATGTGTTATTAATCTATTAATAACTTAAACGGTTTAAAAAGTTTAATAAAGATCAAAAGAAAAGTATTTAAAAATAGTATCGTTGAAATTAATCAAGAATAGTTATAATTCAATTGTCAGGTTTCGGTAACTTATTGTACTGCATTGTTTAAAAAAATATTTTTCAGGATTTAGTACTGTAACAATTGTATGACTTAGTAATGTGTTATTTAATTACTTTGAAGCTACATGTGTTCAATATGAATAATGTGCATTACTTTTGTTTAAGTAAGATAGATGGCGTTTTGTTAATTTGCTGAATCGAATGAATAATGAGATACCACGGGCAAAATTATCTTCGTTTGGACGTGTGTTTCACTTCTAACCACGGTCCTTAAGGCGATTTTTGGGATTGAAGTCTTTTTTACGACGAGGAAACTTGACAGAAATAATTATTAATTTTACACCTTTGCATTTGAAAAAAGCTTTCTTATTACTATATAGGAACTATCAAAATAAAAACTAAAAAAAGGTAAATATAATATGTAAATATTTTTTTCCATTTTCAAAAACAGATTACTATTAAAAAAGCATAATTTATAGACTTTAACTTTATAGATGTCCTTTGGATGTTAGAAAATCACGTTAATATTCTAACACGTATTCATCCAACGAAAGTAAAAGTATATAAAACAACCGTGAATTAAAAAAATACTTGAAATCTTAAGATGTAATTAACGCATTCGCGATTCTAAACGCGGTAAATCATTTAAGACACGAAAAAAAAAAGAATGTGCAGAAACCATTTGTCACTTTTATATCATAACTCGTCTGATCATTCGAGTTTTAATTCGCGATGACATCAAAGCTGAAGAAACGATGACTAAGTTAATATGTTACATATAATCGGTGCCGTATTAACGTTATTTTAATTAGGATTCTCGATTTCTCTTTCACGGATGAGAAAATACTTTGAAAAGCTTTTACATAATATTTATACTTATAAAATAACAGTAAGGAATCCAAATACAATTCAATTTTATATTCAATTAAATACTAACAAGAGTATAATAGGTATGTAGAAGAGATAGACCATTATATCTGTATATATTAATACGTGAAAAGTTATTTATAAATATAGAAAAAGTACAGAGAGATAGTATCGATTAGCAGGATAAGAGTATTCGATACACAGACACACTACCAAATTTTCTTGGACATAATCTTCAACTTTCGTTTTTTTTCAAGAGATATTGATGCAAACAACAGAATTCTCAAAGACACCACTGACTGAAGAACCCAAAAAAATCATCTTAGTGGCGGTCCTATGCTCTTCAACAGACCCACTACCTTTTTATTTTATACCCAAAGTTCCTGTATCACGTGCATTTTATTACATAAAGCTATAAATAGTTGAAACTTGCACCTAAACTACTAGTGGAACATTTGATAAAGCACCGTGGTTTTTGTTGGTTTGACTTGGACACACCAGTTCGACACACAAATTCATACGATGTCCATGTAATGAGGATTGCTTTTTTTTACTGTGCAAGGGGTTTCACAGCATTCAAAGAGCTTTAACTGTTTTTATTTTGGGAGACTTTATACCAACGATTAAATCGGCTTATGATCTCCTACATTTGTAACGTAATATTAACAAGCCGTGCAATTACGGAGCAATAAATGTGAATTAGCTTTCATTCGTTGTAAACAACCGGCATACAATTAAGATATGACAGGCATGCGGTTTGCCTTGGATTAATAAGGACTATCAATTGCATACAGGTTATAATACAAGTGAGTTGTAATTAAATACTATAAATTATAGTACTGTAGGTGCAACAAAGAAGCCATGCCTACAAAAGGTGTGCGAGATTAATGCAAAGCTCAGGAATGCGTCAGTGTAAAGGACTGTAAGAATCCGTTTGCAGTGAACGTCGGTGACAAAGTTCCGAGCTTAGTACAGTAACCCGACAAAAGAAGTAGCCTTGCTTTCAAAGGATAAAACTATAATCTTTTTTAGCTTCGCCCCGCGGTGTTACCAGCGCTTGTGTACCTTGCTTATCCCACGGGAACACAAAATTTTTCGAGATCACTTATCTGACATTTTCCTGTGCCAAATTTCACCTCCGTTCCGCCATTTCTGCGGAAACATCCATACATAAATGCAAACTAAGATACTTGCCTACAAGGCCAGGTACTTTCTTAAGGTAAAGAGTTTACCCCGGGTCATAGTGGTGACATCAGTGTATCAAGTCAGTTACAAGAATCACTTGTGACCGTGGAATATCTGAAATTATGTTATTAAATTATCATGATTTTTTTATTTATATCTTTTGGTGATTTTAAATTGATAATGTTAATTTGCAATTGGAGAAACGATTATAAACTAGTACGTTTAGAATAAAATAAAACTCATGATGTAATCACGTTACAATATTTTTCTACAATTGAAAGTAGTTAGTATATTAGTAATATTATGGCAATAATTAAAAGCTTCAAGTCGGGTTTCAGACTTTTGAAAGCAGCGATCTTCCCGCGCACCGCAGAATATCAGCCCGTCCATATGGCGTTGCAGACACAATGTTGCCAACACTATGAACGGCATTCAATGTTTATATAAATAAAAACACAAAGTTCTAACACAATCCTTAACTTATTTACAAAATGACATAAAATAATTTAGAATTATGTATTGAAACGTTTTTAACACCTATTATTGAAGGATATAATTCGAAATGTCTTTGTCAAATTACAATTTAACATTATATTGTCACTGTATATGTAAATACAGATTGATTAACTAATATCAATTACTTCAAAGTATTACGAGTAATTAGTTATTAGTCAATATTTATTGCATGGTTCACAGTTGACTGACAAACATAATCGGCACATGTCCTATCCTCACGAATACTAGCAATGGTAAAAGTAATTTATATAAAAAAATAACAAAAAAAACCGACTTCAATGGTTTTCTCATGGATTCCATGGTCAGAACTAGAACAAATTAAAATAGGACCACACGGGAAGCACCAGCTTTCCAATAAAAAAAGAATCATCAAAATCGGTTCACCCAGTCGAAAGTTATGAAGTAACAAACATAAAAAAAAAAACAGTCGAATTGAGAACCTCCTCCTTTTTTGAAGTCGGTTAAAAATACGGAAACAGTTGTCAAAACAAAACTCACTCCCTCAACAGCCTTTAATAATCTACTGCTGGACACAAGCCTCTCCTTAGAAGGGAGGTTTTGGGCCTACAGTACCACGCTGACCAGACGGGTTAGTAGCGTTTGTGTCAAGTTTTCCTTCTCTCTGCATTGCTGCATTGTCCTGCGTAGTTTGCTCCTTTAGTCGGCTCTTCCGACACCCGCAAGATGAATGGGTGGTGACACTCTGTATTCTTAATCCGTCACCACACGGTATGTCACCACAAAACAAAACTGTTTCATCTTTTTTTTTCTTGACCGTTACAATTTGCATAATGCAAATTTTGAATTTGAGTTCAGTACGAGGTAAAACTCGTTCAAATAAAAAAATATGCTTTAAAATTACATTAACTAGTAATGCTAATTAACTATTTAATAAAATGGGTATTTAAAGTATAAAGTAATTGAAGTGCGATAAAAATCATGCATCCGTTTAACTTTCACAGTACGATTACGGCTGTGATGCTAACTTGGAGCGCCGTTAAGTACTGACTTATCGACGTTAAGTACTGACTACCGTTATTAAGATTAGTTATATTATTTATAAAAGCATCACTAATTAAGTTTTATTGAGTAAAGTAAATCTATTTTACAGTTTACATACCATGTCTCACTTACATCTTAAAATGTTATTAGTGTTTTTTTTACTGATATTTTTTTAAATGTACGCCTGGATCAGAAACTGAATGCAACACCTAAAAAATCATACTATTATAGGTGTTATGAAGGTCTTCAATTATTTATTCATATTTTAATATTTTTTTTATGGAAAATGTAATTTTGCATTTGATTGCTTACAAGCACTTTATTGCAATGGTATTGTGTGTATGCATTTTTTTTATAGAAAAAAATGTTATTTCTCGAAAATAGTAAAAGTGGGCTAGGTTAAATACTTAAAATAAACTCTAAAATCTTTGGATTATATATTTTTTAAATGCAATCATAAAAATATTAATTACCAATTCGTCTGACCAAACGTCGATTAACAACAAACGAATAAAGAAATGAAAGGAGCCAGCCAAATTTACTTTCACCGAAATCTTATAAGAAATAAATAATATTTGAATTAATACGATTGCATTTCGTATGTCTATTTAGATTTGATTTGTTGTAAAAAATATTAAATCATTAATATCTAATATTTGTTTACCGAAATGCAAATACATGACATTTGTTTCTAAAATGAGTAATCGAAAATATATTACTTTTATTGATTTGATTTTTATTTGTATTGCTCGCGTGAGATATCTATACAATTTTTTTTTTAAAAGACATCTTCCGCATTAGGAATATATCCTGTGTCGCGAGGGACTTTACAAACATACATAAAACGGACACAAAGAACTCCCAGACTCAGAACAACAATTTGTGGATCACACAAAGTGTCCGTCCCATGTGGGGATGGGGATGTGAACCCACAACACTCGGCGAAGTAGGAAGCGAAATAAAATTGAAGTGTCTGTTTATAATGTCAAAATAATTGTTTTTTTTTATGCTCACACGGTTATTTGCACGATACCCATGCCTAAAAACCAGTTTAAAAATGTTTTGTCTGTCTGTCTATTTCTCTGTTTGTTCCAGATAATCTCCTTAACGGCTGGACCGATTTTGATAAAATTTTATTACCAGCTGTCTATATAAGGAGTAACTTAGGCTATTCTTTCTCTTAAAATTTCAGGCAACGCTTTGAAAGCGAAGTCGCGAGCACCAGCTACTTGTTATTAAATGAATAATGTTTCTTTTTTGACAAATAATTTTAAGTTCATATCAAAAGAGTCAGAACTCAAAGTAACTATTATCTTACCTGTGTAATTTCAATAAAAAAGTGATGGAAATATCATCAGTTACTTTGATTTTTTTTAGTACATATTAATATTTGCCTTTGATTTATTCCTATATTAATTTAATCTATTTAAAATTTCTAAGTTCACCAATAGTAACTTTAGGTGGATTTTTTTTTGCCTACCTACACAAATATCTGTACATACTTTAATTTTTTATCAAATAAGATAGGCATGTTATCACCATTACACAATATTGTAGTGTGAGGTAACCTTTCTCTACAAGACCACCCACACAGACGTTCGTCATACGTGAAGATTAAAGATGACGTCATCAATATTATACATACCCGGACAAGATGGTATCTGACAGACCGTCTGCAGCAGTCTCCCAGCCACTCAAACCAGCCAGCCGTGATGTTTTAGCAACCATTTAAAAGTTAGCGGAACTATTAAACTAGTACTTGTTTGCACTTTCATTTTTACGTAATCAGACAATTTATCAAAATGTACACGGCAAAATTTTACTGTTCATATGTAAAAAAATATAAAAAAAATTATCACTCAAATCTTAAATGTCACTTATCGAGGTTGCAGGTTTCGTTTCAACATAAGATTTGTATCTACGAGTATGTGACATGCCGGTGACAACGAACTTGACCTAATTTAAGCCTTGTAAGTATACAACTTAACACCTAGCACCTTACAGATTCTATATATTTTTTTAAATTACGTGACCGCTATGTATATTTTGTAGTTTTATTTGATGTTTATTTGAATAACAGACATATGTGAAGTCTGATTAACTTACTAAAACTTTAAATAAACCAACGAAGTAAAGCTTATTATTTTTTAACTTCAAGCTTTTATCCAAGTTTTAATTTCTGTTCCTACTACTTCATAATTATTATGTAAAATTATAATGTAAAACAAAATGTAAATTTTAAATTATTACACGCTAAGATCTTTAAAAGATGGTGCTGTATGTGAATCCATATTAATATACTAATTACTAACTTACTATTACTATAATATTATAAATACGAAAGTGTGTCTGTATGTCTTTCTGTCTGTCTGTTACCTCTTCACGCTTAAACCGCTGAATCGATATAGAAGAAATTTAGTATAGAGTTAGTCAGAGTCCCGGGAAAGGACAAAGGGTAGTTTTTGTCCCAGGTATCATCCTTTGGGGAATCAATAACCCTTGAACCGATTTAGATCAAATTTGGTGTGAAGATACTTAAGGAAAGACATCGGCCACTTTTTACCGTGATAACCGACATTTATGCGGGCGGAGCCGCCGGCGAAAACTAGTCTAATATATCTCTTTTTTTTTTAAAGACAGTTCCCTTTTTTTTTCAGGAAGAAGATATCCTGTGTCGCGGGGGACTTAACCAACATACATGAAACGGACACAAAGAACACCCAGACTCAGAATAACAATTTGTGGATCACATAAAGTGTCGTCCCATGTGAGGATCGAACCCACAATACTCAGCGTAGTAGTAAGCGGCATGGCGACCGCTTAAACCACTACGCCATCTGTGCAGTCGAAAAGAAAATCTTATTGCAATGTATCAAATAAAAAAGATTTTTTACTTGTGCCAATAAGCCCCTACAACATATTAACAACATAACAGAAGTCGTACCGCTAGCTATCAGAGGTATTTTCCTGTCTGCTAGAAACCTTGTTCTCACCGAAAATGTCTTGTGACCGCGAGTACGCCACAAAATTTTATTATAAACTATTAGTAAACATACGTTTTCTTTGCTTTTCTATGTTACCGCCGTCCTGTCCTATGATTTCTCTATTACAACCGCATTGTAATAGAGAAATCATAGGACTGAGAGGTCCGTTATCTGTAATCTGTGTAGGCAATCTTAGTTCAATATTTGTTCTGAGTTATGGTTGCCAATACTTGTAATAAGTTAGTGGTATTGTGTTATTTAAATGTAATGCGTATTTGACCGCAATCTTGCTTACATGGACTCTAACAGTTGATAAATTGTTCAGTAATTGAAGCAAAGTGCAAAAGTTGTAGATTAAATACTGTTCTTGGCACTGGAGCGAAAGCAGCTCTAGATTTGTTCTCAGTTTCGACTTTTCAAAGCTCACCTGCGTAATGTTGGCATAAGATAATATTGTAACAGAATATATCATTATTACTACGTTGCTAATACTCGATTGCCATGGCCATGGGCTCACGGTCTCAGGCTAGCTGTGGCAAGCTTCAAGTGTTTGATAAGAAGCTACTATGTTGAGTACTATGACGAGTTTTATTTTAATATTTTCCCATACTGGTGATATGCTACAGTAGAAACAGTAGAAATACAGTTTTGGAAGGTTTCTGATGTCTGATATGGTGTGCCTACTATATGTATATTTAAATTTCTTTAATTTTTAATTGAAACTGCTAACGAGTAATATTTCAAGGCTGGTATTACCAATATAGCTAGTCTATTTTTTATTTCATACTACCATTTCCTACGTAATGAAGTAATTATCTACATACTTTTATCCTTAAATCAGATAACTTAATATAACTTCATTATACGTTCGCGTATTACGTACGTATTATTTACGAGTATATAACTCGTGTGATCTCCATTCTGTTATTCTATTAAAAATAACTTCATTTTTGTCAACCCTACTAAAGTACTCAACTATGCGAATCTCAAACCACAACCTTCGATAATTCCAATTTCCAAACGGTTGTGAACCTGTCTATTCTACTGACATACTTTTGAATGGCCGATTAGAAATATTTCAACGCTATAAACATTGCTTCGGTGAAAGTAATCTATTTTTGACTTTATTGTCAAGCCATTCACTAGTCTATTTTGGGATTTCGTTTTCATATTTTAGACATTTTTGGCTATCTAACATTGATGGATAAATACGATAAGCCTTTTTTTATGTAGTCACCCAACGAAAAATGTTTAGTTAACTGATCTGAACTGTGCTCAGTGGCAGAAAAATCTTTCATTAAAACTATCAATCCAACATGGCATACAAAAAATGTTATTAATTTGAGAAATACATTGCTTTTTGTAATTGTTTTTGTTACAATCTTTTTTATGGAAGAGGGGGCAAACGAGCAGATGGGTGACCTAATGAAAAGTGACTACCGCCGCCAATGAACGTCTGCAACTCAGGAGTCATAAGCGCGTTGTCGCCCTTTAAGGGAGGAGCACGCACTTTTTTTAAGGTTTGAAGGACGTATTGGTCCGGAAATACCGCAGATGATAATTTGTTCCACAGATAAAAATCGATAAAACTATCGTCAGTAAAAATTACAAAGATTTGACTCGCAAACTCGTTGACTGAGACTAGGGACTACACCGAGTTGTTATGTAAATATAAAAAGATTTTTTGTTTAAGTGTACTATTAAATGGATAACCTGTACAGTGACCCGTGGTACCGGTTGAATTAGGTATATTAGAAGATTGCGACATGTGGTCTATAAACCAGTTTTTCATTTCCCAGTTTTAGTACTTACTATTGAGTATGAATTTGAGTACTTAATGGTAGAACGGTGAAGTGCGTGCAACGCGATAAATTATTTACTAATCTCCAAATTATGCTAACTAATTATAATATGTTTTTCGACGGGCCTGTTGGCCGGTTAGTGACCCTGATTGCTAAGCCAGAGTTTGTGGGTTCGATTCCCACCCAGGACAAATAGTTGGGTAATGAGCATGATCGTTTGTTCTGTGTCTAAAATTAATAATAATAATAACAATATTTTCACACACCTCCGTCTGGAACCAAACTTGGCAGAGCCTGTACTATGGTAACCAGACTGCTGCTAAAAATACTTATATATTTCTAAATACATACATACTATAGATAAAGTACACCCAGACACAGAAAAAATGACCGTGCTCATCACACAATTAATTGTCCTGTGTGGGAATCGAACTCACGACCTCTGGCGTAGCAGTCAGGGCCACTAACCACTAGAATTTAGAAATTCATAAGTATGTTTTCAGCGGTTCTGGTTACGATAGCACAGGCTCTGCCTAGTTGCCATATGTGTGAACTTGTGCGAGGATATTATTACACATAGAAAAAACGAGAGAAGTAATGTTTTATCATATTTTTATGTATTCATTTATTCAAATTTCTGTTGTAGTAGTAATTAGACAAATTTAGTTTTTAAGTAAGTAATTAAGTATTTAGACAAATTTAGTATTTAAGTCACGATGTAGGTAGATTCGCCTAGAACATTCTAGCTGGAAAAAAGATATTTTGCAGTCCCAGAAATATCTTGGCACGGTAAACAACATTCCAGGAATCACAAGTGTCAATCATGTCATTGCATCAAGTGGATCTCTTATCAGTGAAAGGATGAATTGGCCTAAACTGTAATTTACGTTTCTTAATTTGAAACCTTAGTGGTGGATTTTTTCTTTAAATTTGAATGGCACCAAACTAAAAGTAAGTCATTTCAAATCAGAAAAGAATTTTTCAAATCGGATTCTAAATAACTGAGTTCTGAAGTAACGAACATAAAAAACAGTCCAATTGAAAAACGCTTTTTTTCACAAAATTTTACGAAAACCAGCTTGGTACTGTTTCTTTCTGTTTTATGTAAACAAAGAAACAGGAATTTACATTTTTTTTTTATTATAGCAACTTCATCTGAAAGCTACTGCCAGTTTTACAAGGAAATCTTCAAATATTCTTTAAATACAAATTAATAAATTGAATTCCTAATAGTAGAAAAATCCGGTTATTCTTACCAACTCGGTGCCGATGAGATCGATACCGTCGAATCAGGTTTTGACTATATTATGTTTGATTCTAAATATTGTTATTATGATAATTTTATAATTTGATGAATATTACTAGTGTCAATGGAGTTGTGTAATCGTTGGTTTCTTACGTTGAGGACATTCTCCTGTCGCTCACCTCTTGGCTTCTGTAATTTGCGAGCAAAATATATTGTCACTTATTCAACGCTTGATAGTTGAGAGTTTCCCATAACATCTAGATAGTTTTAAATTAGCCACTTAGTCAGCGCTGCTGCAGTTATGACGTTAGTCAATTCATAATAAGACTATTAAACGGCGGTTAACTGTTTACTGATATGATTCTTAATTGGACGCAGTTTACGTTTTATTCATATTTGCTGATTTTTGAGCAATTTATTATTAGACCTTTAAGAGAAAACAAAAACCACCGAGGCAAAGCTTAATATCTTAAAAACAGGATACCCCGGAACAGTTACAGGATAATAAGATAATGGGCTGCCTTATCCCACGCTTAGAAATAAAATTAGTTCGAAGACATGGTAGATTTTAAGAATAATAAACATCGTATCTTTAATTTACCCTTTGTGTGCCACGCAAAGCGTCTCAGGTAGCACTTAAAATTGACAATTTTTTTATTTCATAAAATCCGGGTTCCAAAACTTGTTTCCGTAACTTGACAATCCATGCCGGGAATGCGGTTTTACAATATACATTACTTAGGATTTGAATATGCCATGGCTTTAAACTTCGATAAAAATATTAAATAATTAAACCTTTCTAATTCCGACGCTGATCGTCGATTTGATACGACCAGCAACTGGTTGCGACCGCGATCACGAACGGTTGGTGTCGCGATCACAACTGGGAAGCGCAAAAGCATGCAACCGTATAATCAATTCTTCCTATTCGCTTGTAAAAACGCATGATGCTCGCGCATTTAATTGAATTATACGCTGTGAATACGATGTGTATATATACCAGTAAGATATATGAGACACAAATACTTTATTATAGCGCAAAAACTTGTTTTTTCAGTAGTTTAGTCTTCACTCACACTCGCCTGTTGAGCATTGTTTTGCTACATAGACAAGCAAATTAATATAATGTAACTTTTTCACATTAATTATGCTAAACAATGATTTAATGTTAATAATAACCGTAAAGTTGGAAATAATTTGCAAGTTGCAGAAACGAGTGGCGGTGTACCGTGTATTAACGTCACACGCTGACACGACCTAACTGTAGTCAGCCGGTGACCTGTGACAGCTAAAATTAAAAAGCTTTCTATGAGATACAGTACAACCTAAGCCTGAAATAGGATTGGCTCAGGAATATTACTAAACATCATCTATATAAAACTATGCTGATAGTAAATTTATATGATCCGTTTTTAAACTTTGTAGAGGTAATGATAATAACAAAGAGATGGAGAAGATGGCAATACAACTATGGTTTAAAATATCCGCTAATTATAATCTGGTTATGTGTACAGCTGTTTTTATAGGTAGATACACATATGTATATCTACCTATAAAAACAACTTAAAAGAGGTGTTATCTTGGAGTACTTTTGTTTATGATTTTAAAGCTTAAGCGGCAACAATGTTCTCCAGTTCTTATTATTTTATAACATCGAAAGCATTACTTAACAAGTGATTGCAAACAGTCGAACAAATTAAATAGCTTTTGCTATTAATATAGTAATCGACGTAATTGCACTTCAATATTGAATGGTTACGCAATGAAATCATCGCCATTACTTAGAAAGACTTGCGTAGTTATTATGTAGTAAATTGTGATAGATAGTTTTAAGCAATATACAATAGTGAAAAGATATAAATTTAATTATTATCTGTCACGCGATGAAAGGTTCATATTTTTGGGATCTTTACTGTGATATGATAGTTAAGTAACTTAATTTTAATTCATATAATTTTCATATACCTATACTTTCACAATTGAGCTAAAATCCGTGCATCCATCCATCCAAATTTTGGTGCAGTTGGGTAAAAATTACTGTTCATTACTCAAGCAACTATTTAACAACAATTCCAAGATTAGACTCAACTAACAGAACTTATGAACATAGAATTCTCCAAAGATTTAATGTAAATGTTATAGTTTTATCTAATCTAGTAGTTCTACTATAATTTGATTTTACTATGGCGCTACAAGAGTTAATTTTAATAAAGAATGTTATATTCTTGCTAATACCGGTGTTAGATGTATAGTAGGTGTAAATTATAGAATTAAAGTACTATAATTGCTTAGTCTATGGTCTATTTCTCATAAAAAGTAATAATTTTAGTGCCATGCTTCGATGGGCAGATATCACTTTCTTATGTATATTTGCTTTAACGTGTATAATTAGGTATGTATGCATATCTGAATTATATTTTACTTGCTGACAACAATTATTATTAAGTCTGTGCAGCTTTTTTATTATTTTTATTATAAATTTTGACTAAGTGATTTAAATACTTGTACATTGAGTATTATTCATTTAAAGTTTTAGCTAAAATCTATTATAATAAAATAAAGCTAAAGAGTTTTAACATTTCTATTTATTTGAAACAAATTTCTAGAACTATCAGACACATTACAATAATTATTTTTGTTTTAACTAGAGTATTAGTTACATAAAGTTTTAGGCTAAATAAAATAATAATACCTTTGCGAGAAGAACAATGAGCAGAAAAGCGCAATATTGGATAGGCTTTTTTACTACGTATTTAAGTGGCTTGTGTAACTGATAAATGATAAACGCCCGACAGAAGTAATAACTTAAATTAATCTAAGTTGAACTATTTAATATTGAAATTAGTTCAACTTGAGAAAAGCTCAGGTTATTGCTTAAATTTTATGTAAAGCGTCTGTCCGAAATACGGCCAGCGCTGTGGGTTAGAGTGAGAGAGGAATATATATGCGTATGCGTGAGAGAACGCAACGAAGTTACGTAACGAAGGTAAGAACGGTATACCCTCCCATAAGAAGTTATCACATCAAAAAGTTTTATTTTAATGCCATACAAATTACAGGTAATAAAAGAATATAAGTCCTACATAATACTACATAAGATACTGTAAAAAATAAATTAGATATAGCTAATATATAGAGAGATTTTACGAAATTTGTGCGGATCCTCTGCGGGTAAACGCCTCCTCCAAGGCATTTCAGACCAGCCTGCCTTTGGCTGTGGATAGACAATTTTGACCGGCAGATTTTACCATTTCATCCACGTCGGCCTCTTCTTCTTTTTTTGCCTTCTGACTAACTGTGTAACTAATACATTCTAATACAAGAATGAATGGAATCATCATAGTCAACGTATCCTTTATAGAACCATAACTTTTTTATAGAAAACTCGATAAAAAATAGCAAAAATATTTAAAATATGTTTTACACAAATAGCCTGCCTACTTAGGTACTTAAGTAGTATCTTCGTCAATAAAGTAATATAACTAATAAGACATCATGTAGAGAAGTTGTTTAAGACTGGTCTTGCCTTATATATAAAGTTACATTTAAAGTTTGTAGGCGAGTGGTCATGAAGCTATGTAAATGAATTTTTGTTGGCACTTGCACGAAAGATTTAAAAGTCAAGGATTTTAAGGTATTGAAAGTGGTTTTAGTACGGTTTAAAGTATTGTGTATCTTCAAACAAGAATTTTGTTCTTTTAAGAAACCATTTATTTATTTAACCATGTTTGGTGTAGATTTTAAACTTACATTGAAATCAACACATTGTGAATTGAAATAAATCATGTTGCATTGTTCTCAACACTACGATCAGATCAGAGAGGAGGGAAAATGTATTTTGAAAGAGCGAGAAATACTTAAGCTTTTTTTTATTATGATGGATTTTCATCAAAACAACATAGGTTTACAAAAGCCTTAAAACTATCCCTGAAAAATAAGTAAGAAAAAGCCTTGCATCATTTATGATCAGCCCAGCTGAAAAATGCATACAAAGTTGTATAACGATACAAGAATTAGAAGTAATCTGAAGTTATTTTCCAAAATTTGTTTCCATAGTTTGTTAGTGACTAACTAGTTACTGAGTAAGTTGCGAAAGAAGAAGAAAAGAAGTTAAAATAATATTGTCCGTGTGGTCACCACGTTAGGAATACGGAGTGTCAACACCCCTATTTATCCCGTGGGTGTCGTAAAAGCCGTCTAAGGGAGCAAACTATGCAGGAGAACATCAGTGCAAAGAGAAGAAAATCTTGACTGGTCAGCGTGGTATAATAGGCCAAATCCTCTTTGTTAAGGAGAGGCCTATGTCCAGCAGGGGACTATTAAAGTCTGTTGAAGATAATGACGATGATGAAGCTAACAAATACGTTTCAAAATATTCGACGGACATGATTAGTACGTAATAGTAATAATAATATATTTAGAAGCAGTATTTAATTAAAGTAGAAGTTCGATCATTAATTATAATCAGTACTAGAGAAAATATTGAATAACGATTTCTTGAATATCTGTGATGTAACATCCTCACATTTTGGTCATGAATTTCCTGATATGGGATGTGATTTTATTTAATGAAAGTTAATAAACGTTTCTTTTACCTAATATTAATTCTAGACAGAAACAATTCTAGTATGTACAAACAAGGATCATTTCAATTTTGAGCTTTCACATTCCACGACATGTAATTATTACAATAGCAGCAGCAGCACTTAAGAGAAAACTGGTTGGAGTATCACTGATGAACCCCAAAACAAACAAATGGCTTCAAAAACAAAAGTAAGTAACACAAATTTAACCAGGGAAGTGAGCTTGACATGGAATAAGACATTGTAACACAAACGTCCCTTTGAGTGGAAGGTAAAGAAAGGGGGGCCTCCGGGCAAGCCACGAGTGGAATGATGACGTGAAGAAGGCAGCTAGCTTGAACTGGATACAGTAAGCTTAGTGCCGAGACGATTGGAAAATGTTGAAGGGGATAGAACTCCTTGGTATAGACATCAAAATGTACGAAAAGGATCACAATTCAACAATACGCCGTGTATCATAAAAACGTTATTTTGCATTGCCGAAAGATTCAACCAGGTGTCACTGACTTAGAGTAAACGCACTCATTATACTGTTTTTGTTTTTTGCTTGACCATATTTGTGAGATGTAAAATAACAGATTATAAATTATTTATTACTTCAGGGCTCATTTGGATCTTCTCAATGTGATTGGTTTAAAAATATTGAAGCATCTTTTACGGAAGCTTTAACAAATATAATTCACAAACAAACAAAAACAACGCATGTGATTTATTGAGCGTACATTATCACGTATTATGTCTAATTATCAAAGGAATGAAAGAAACGATTTATAATAACCTGTTTAATGAAGCAGGTGAACGTGAACAGCCAAGGTTAATAACTAAAGCACACGGAAGGCGATATAAGGAAGTTATCTGGGCTTTAAAACAGTAGCATTGGACTACTTACAAATGTTGAATGAAGTTTGAGATCGAATCCAGGCAGTATGTGACGCTTAAGATGTGTATATTGCTACATAAAAGCGGTTATATTCATAACGTAATATTAATATCCACTATCTCAATAACTTCAGGGTTTACGCAAATTATCTTTTGCACTAGAATTTTTATTTAAATTTGTTACTTCCAGAAAATACCTACTACCAGTTTAGTTTAGTAGTTAGGAATAGCTTAATTTTACTAATTAATTAATTTTACACATCACCCTTAACATATTTTTATATTTACGTATTATAATTCTCAAGTACGTATACATGTCATGAACTCCACGTAAACCGCGAATACCAAATTCCGGGCAGAACAACATCAAGGTCGGTTCCGCCAATGGTACGAAACACAAACGTAGTATAAATATATAATTGACGGGCCTGTTGGTCTAGTGGTTAGTGACCCTGACTGCTAAACCGGAGGTCGTGGGTTCGATTCCCACCCAGAACAAGTATTTGTGTGATGAGCACGATCGTTTGTTCTGTGTCTGGGTGTAATTTATATATAATATGTATGTATTTAGAAATATATAAGTATGTTTATCAGCAGTCTGGTTACCATAGCACAGGCTCTGCCTAGTTTGGGATCAGACGGCCGTGTGTGAGATGTGTAATATTATATTATTATATATTATATATCGTATTACTATTGCTGAGCATGAGTGTTTGTTAAATTGATATTTATAAAATTATATATTTGGTTCGAAAGTCACGATACATTTTTAGCAAGCTTTAATTATCTCGACTTAAATGTATGTAGCCTTTTAACGTTTTATGACCAATTGAAGTCAATATCTTTAAAATTTATAGTGTCAAGGGGCAATACCAATCCAACAGTATCATTCCATCCTAAATAGCCTATAGGATGTTTTATTACCTTTTAGTTATATTTCAGTTTTACGTATAAGTATAATTTGTTACTCTTATATTATTGTAATTTTTATTGTACTAAATATTACGGCAATTAAGCCCCAAATTATAAATTTAATTACTTACACAAACATCCAGCAATATACGACGCAATAGCAAAAAACAATCACTGCAAACCGGTACACACTCGAAAATGACCCGAAAATAAAATGTGCCTGTAACGCTAATTTTTATTGCGTTATTGTAGCACGTTTTGTCTGGCACAAGTCTGTTAGTTATTTTGCTTTGCAAATAATTCTTCTGTAAGTGTTACTGCTTGCATGCTATTTAGTATGTAAGTAGGTATGTGTGTTTCATTTGCAGTATGATTTCACGAAAAGGTGTATACTGCGTTGACTTGACCACTTCTTCTTCTTAGCGTGTCGATGACAATTCAAATTGAGTCGGCCCAAAATTTGGCGACGAGTTTGGCATTTTCAGTAGCCTCCATCAGTTCCTGTGATGTGCAAGTAACAGGACAGGCTGAACACGATAACAAGTGCCCCATAGTTTGTGGGGCAAGACCACATTTACACTCCAGGGCAGACTCATCTATGAATCTCCACCTGAACAGGTTTTCTTTGCTTCGGCCTACCTGTGTCCGGAGTCTGTTTAGAGACTTCCAGGTCAGCCATGGCAGCTCGTGTCCAGGTGGAAGATTTTCGGCAAGTGGCACAAATGGGTTGGGTAAGGAAACGCTATCTTGCCACAACTTAAGTCTTTCCTTAGAGCGCTCACCAGTGACCACTAAGTGTGCCTATGCATTATTTTACGAAGTTTTAAAAATATACGTACGTATAAGTTTTATAGGTTTTTTATTCGAGCAGCTAAATGATTAAACTTGATCTTGCTTGATATTTCTCGTTAAAGTTGGAGTTTTTTGAAAACTTCTCATCCACGCTGAGCTAGTATAGTAGACTCCACCCTAACATTTTTAATTTGAAAATCTCCAAAACAGTTGGAACAAAACAGCTTAAAGTTGATGTACAACATTCAATAAAAGGGAAGAAAGACCGCTATATTTTTTTGTTTTTCTGTGTGGAAATCCCTTCGGATACCACCTACCGGCGGTATGGCTGTGTCGGACTCGAACCGATCAAAAACCACACGCCGTCTCAGGTACTAGTAGCCGGGTAACCAGGTGTACCCTAGAGAAGAAATCTCTGGTACCCCAACGTGCCGCTTTTTCCCTATATAAATAATTAAATCCTGACGCAATAGATAATGTATAAAGCCTAAAACATTTCTTAATAAATGATCTATGTTTCGAAATACTTTTTGATAAAACTGGTAATCATTACAATGAGATTAGATTGATAAGATGAGGTAAGATTAGAAAAATCTGGTAGGTTTTATTAATTTAGAAAAGTGTAATTCCTTAGGTAGAGTATATACAATCTCCGAACATGGTAACCGTAAAATAACCGGGGACTTTTTGTTTTTGTTTTTAGTATTAATTTATTTTTAGAACTTTTTTTACTTTTTAAACCCACAAACAGAAAATTATTTTTAAACTTTAGAATCATAGCGTTTTATAAACATATATAATAATATATATATATATATATATATATATATATATATATATATATATATATATATATATATATATATTATAGATGTTTATTATTACAATCAATTGTAATGTTGAAACCATTGGTGTATCTAAAATATTAAATGCAAGATATTTATTAAGATTTAAACAGAGCATGTCTATAAACGTAACGAAAACGAAATGTAAATTATGTTTTTTTTGTATAACGCTTGTTTAAGAAGTTAAATTAAGTTGACTGTAGTTTTCTTTAGATATTCTGCCACAACTTTATCTGTGGCCTGCAGCTGTGACCTCTCTGGTCCAAGTCAATTTATATTTTTTATAATCATGTTTTATTGAAAATTGCGACACTATATAGAAAAGGCTAAACTTTAAATAGAAAAATAAATAAAATAGCCTCAGAATAAATGTGTGATTAAACGGGGCTTGCTGGGTTAAGTCTTTGTATGAAGTTTATTGGGATGAATACGGAACAGCCCACGTAAAAGTGTAGTTTTACTTACATATATGTGTTTTAGTATTTGTTATGATCACATTATCACATTCTCCTAAACTTTATAGAATTAATATAGATCAGAATAACAAGTTCACGGACTTGTTTACGCTAGAGTAAACATAACTACCTATTCTATTTATTTCTAAAGTAAATATATTTTATAGTATATTATATTTATCTTTAAATTGTACCTTTATATTATACCTTTAAATTATATCTTTAAATTGTAAAAAAGTACTGTTTACTGTTTTTGTAAACTGTTCAAACACGAGTATGATTGTTAATCTTTCGTGTGTTACAACGTGACGTGATTGCGATGCGGTAGACTTTCATTATAAATTTTATTTGCCAATTTTTTGCGTAAAATCTACTTTAATGCAAATATACATATATAGCTATGTCTAAGCCTTTTTTTTTTTTTTTTTTTTTTTTCCGTGCGGAAATCCCCTCGGATACCACCTGTCGGTGGCATGTCGGACACGAACCGACTAAAACCGCACGCCTTCGCCGGGTACTAATAGCCGGGGAACCAGGTATACCCTAGAAAGGAAGGCCCTGGTGCCCCGACATACCTCGGGTCATCTACAGACGAGTAGACGACCCCCGCCCCGTGTGGGAACCCCATGTTCCCTGTGCTCCCTGGAAGCGAGCGCGCTTCGCAACGCGCTCGCCGCCACCCCGGCCTGCTTCTGCTAGGGTGACAGATGGCCTCACCTGTCACCCCCAGGCCTGCGCTTATGGAGGACGGAGGTCGTTCTGCGACCTCCGGCGCCTGAGTCGCCTGCGCTGCCTGGCCCGTGCCCGGGCCTGGCGGGCCGGGAGAGTTCTAAACCTCTCCCGGTCCCGCTCCGCCGTCTCCTTCGCGAGCATAACTTGCTCGCAGAAGGAGACGGCAGAGTTCCACGCACTCTCGCTCCGCACGATAGCCGCAATCAGGCTATCGAGCGAGAGAACTCCCACTCCGATGGCCGCCACGAGGTCTCGCCTCTGCTCAACCCACGCCGGGCACTCTGCCAGCGTGTGGAGAGCCGTGTCCACGGTCTGGCCATCGCAGTGGTGGCACTCAGGCGTTGGCTCCTTGCGGATCAGACACAGGTGATCTCCGAAACATCCCTTCCCAGTGATCACCTGCGTCAATCGGTATGAGAGGGTCCCGTGACGCCTCTCGAGCCAATCCTCCATAACGGGTCTTACCGCCGCAATGACGGCGTGCCCGGCGCTCGGTTGCCCGAGTCGTTCCCTCCACTCCCCTATGATGACCTGGCGGAGTTGGGATTTCCGGTCCTCGATTTCTCGAGTCTCGGGGCATCGACCCAACTCCTGCGCCTCCTTGCGCCACTGATACAGTGCCGCAAGGGCTCTCGCCTCCAGGTCCCACGGTGGAGTTCCGGCCAGGAGACTCGCCGCCTCAAAGGAGATCGTGCGGTACCCCCTTATGATCCTGATGGCCAGCATTCGCTGCGGTCGTCGCAGTATCGCGACGTTGTTGGCCTTCAGGGCCCCCGCCCATACTGGGCACCCGTAAAGGGCCATGGACCGCACAACCCCCGAGTAGAGTCTCCTGCAGGAGTCATCGGGTCCCTTCATGTTGGGCAGCAGCCGCGCCAACGCACGCGCTGCCCCAACCAACTTGGGGACCAGACCTCGGAAATGATATCCGAAGTCCCATCGGCCATCGAGTACGAGCCCCAGATACCTGATCGAGGGCTCGATGCCGATGCGAGTGCCTCCTACCGTGAGGCTAGATCCCTCAGGCGGCTTCCTCCGAAGCCCGTGGAAGAACAGGGCCTCGGACTTGTGCAGAGCCACCTCGAGACCCAGCCGCCGGATACGCTCAACGACTTGGGCAACCCCGGCCGTGGCCCTCAGGGTTGCCTCGTGGTGCGTCTTGCCGCGCGCCGTCACGAGTGTGTCGTCCGCGTAGCACACGACGGCGACACCATCCAAGAAGGTACCACGAAGCACCCAGTCGTAGCCGATGTTCCACAAGAGTGGCCCTAACACCGACCCCTGCGGAACACCGCACGACATTTCACGCCTACCGAGACCGGTCCTACTGGGGTAGACGACGGCTCTCTCCGACAAATATGCCCCGACTATGCGGCGGAGGTAGAGAGGCACTTCGTGATACACGAGCGCCTCCCTGATGCAGCTCCAGGGCATAGTGTTGAACGCGTTGGCGATGTCCAAGGACACCGCCAACACCACTTCGCCCCGGGAGACTGCTTCCTCCGCCAGAGCCTTCACGCGCATGATCGCATCCACGGTGGAGCGCCCTGACGGAAACCGTACTGATTGTCCGCCAGATCCGGCCCAACCATCACGAGATGCTTGACGAGGCGCCTTGCAATCACTCTTTCAAAGAGCTTGCACACCTCGTCAAGCAACACTATGGGCCGGTAGGGCGGACGGTGAGTCCGCCGGGCGCCCCTCCTTTCGGATGAGGACCAGTTTCCCCGTCCTCCACAATTTCGGAAACTGGCCCCGCTCGAGGCATGCGCTGAAGAACCCTCGCAGTCGGGGCTCGAGAGCCTCGTCGACTAAGGCCAGGACCCACGCTCGGCCAGGAATGCCATCGGGTCCCGGGGCGGTGTTTTTGGCTTTAAGCCGTAACACCGCCACCCTTAGTTCCACCCCAGTGACCTCAGGCACGTCGTCATCATCCACGTTAGGCGCCTCAAGCGCCGGAGGCGGAGCCATCTGTGGCGGAGTATGCTCCACCACTCGCGTTGGGAACAGGGAGCCAACGACCCTCTCAAGCAGCTCTGGCTGAAGACACCGTGTGAGCTATGTCTAAGCCTACCTTTCACAAAATCTATTATGAAGTCGGGATGTACGCTTTTTACCAACTCAATCTGATTGATTTTATTGTTACTAATGCAGAATCCTTTCTTCGTGTATTTCATTTGTTTTTTTTTAGTTAGTCAAGATAATATTCATATTATAGAATCAGTTATAGCTGAGTGGTTTAGCTATTGACATCTGACGACTCCGGGTTATGTTTGATCTGGTGTACTTACTGGGAGTGAAGGAAAACGTCAATAGAAAACCAACCCACCTGAGTTAGTTATAATGTTCATAATTGTTTAAAAATCTTCTAACATAGAGAGAGTAAAATAAACGTCGTCTAAAAAGATTAAGTAACTTTAACGTTGATTCTAAGATCTTATTAATAAAATTTTATATGCGTGTGTTTACAACTACTAGACTATAATCTGGTAATATCAACAATCGGTAACATCAAACATTTTTTCTTCAAACTTTCTCGAAGTTTCTACCTCGACACTCAACTCAACTCTTAGAAAACTGGATGATGCTTCCGACACACTTATCGTCAGACGTGGGACATTCGCAATAGGAAACGACAATTTTAGATCAATTAAAAGCAGCGTGGAAAAGCGGAAGCTATTTAGCTATTAGAGAAGAAATCGATTCAAAATTTAAGTGTAACATAACTAGTCCGACACTGTTAGGCAACTAGACTGAATATGTTTTATTCGTTTATATTATATGTATAATAATTTGATAATGACCGCGAAAACTACTCGTTGTTTTTATGGTTTTAAGTTAAAAATATGTGGTTTTGCCAACTTCAGTTAGCTCAGAAATTAGTGTGTATGTTTTCTAACGCTTGCATTACACAACGTCTTTACAATGACAATTGTTGTAGGACAAAGCCTTTGGACCGACACTCAGCAACGTCCGTTCATAATTTTGAATAGCAATTAGAACTGTCAATTGTTTTTAAACATTTTGTACTCGTGCAAACCATTGCCAATAACGATCACCCATGAAGGTTCAATACCGAATAATTGATATTTTTTAATAATAGAAATAATTTAAATACGTGCTCGCATGTAATACTTTCGAATACGTTTAGTTGTTATGACCTCTAAAATCAGTACGTGTAGAACGAGGTAGCAATGGACATAAAAACGGTTAGAGCAACATAAGAAAAATGAGACAATGAAGAAATACCTTTGTCGTGCTCTGTATTTGCAAGAAGGTTGCAATGCCAGCTCGTACGCGGTTCTTCACGCCCCTTATTGTTCCTTTTGAGCTCTTGATCGTTGACGGAATCTCTTCATTTTTATAATCCTTTATGCCTGCAAAGTATTCCGCTTCAGACACTTCACAATCACTCTTAGCACCAACACTAACACTTTGCACATCATCAAATTGTTTTTCATTGAGATGGAAATCGTAAAACTTGTCCGTATCAAAATAATGACTACTATAAAACATTTGCTCTTGTTTTATCTTGTTCTGCTGCTTTCGCTCCTCGTATGTACTCTCATTAATAAGAGGCATTTTAGAACACAAAGTTGCAGGAAGCGATTCCGTCGTATTTTTTGTTTCTCTATGAACCTGAGAAACTAGACGGAATGAAGTGAGCTGTGCGCTTTCTTTTGGAATATTAGCATCCTCATTATTATTCTGGTTCGCTTCCTTGTGTGGCTCGGAGTGCAACTCACTTTCAGTTTCGATTGTATTTAGTTTTACTGAACGGTCTCTTATGTCTTGCAGCAAACCTTGAGGTAGAAAGCTACTGTCTTTATTGTTCACTTTATTATACGTCTCTGGCTCGCTCGGTGATTCCATACTCTGTTTCGTTTCTTTTTTACTATATTCGCTATGACTTTCATCCGCGTGCACACTTATATTCAGTTCGCTGCTATTCAGAGAATCGCACGATATATTTGAATCGTTGTCTTCGAAGTCCACTTCACTTAGACCACTTCCATTTGTTGAGCTGATTAGTGTTACAGAAACAGCTTTCTTTTTTGAACTAGATTTTGTAGTCTTCTTTTTCGGTAAAGGTGGTGGCGTTCCGTCAAGGTCGCTGCAGGTGCCAGAATCTAGTGTATCACTCGGCGAGCACTGACCGCTCGACATTACCATATTCGTCATCGAATTGACGAAGGAGTTACAGTATATGTAAGGTGCTTTATCCGTCTTCAAAGATTCTACGTTCTCGAGAATTTTCGGTCCACTTTCTTCAACATTGATTCTGACGAGGCTGTTATTTTTCTTGCAAATATCTTGAATTTTAAACGGATCGAAGTCAACGTCACTCTTAAGATGTACACTCGATATTTTAGGTGCCTTAGGTTTTTCTGAATCTGTGTTTATTTTGATTGTGACCACATGTGGGCCGTTAAGAGCGTCCGTACTAGGCGTACTCGCTGGTCGTTCTGACGGGGTTGCCGCTACGAATACCGTTGCAGATGGAGTCTTAGAATTAAGGACGAGAGAGTGCATCGAACTTATCGAGTCCATCCGGAGATTGGTGGCGGTGAATCCGTTTGTGTTCATATTATGTTCGTCGTTTGTAATTTGTGTGTAGGTTGTCGATCCTCTCGGCTTTCCTTTCGGAGGTAGAGGAGGGATGTATTCGACACTGGGGCGCGTCGTAATTTCTTCCATCATTGTGACGACTAATAAATTGGCATAATTAACGGTGCTTCTCGTTTGCAATGCTGGTCAGGTCCGTTCAGATAGTGGTAGATATATAAGGCATAATGGTTCCGGTGACCGTTCGTGACTGGGTCAATAATCTGCTCAGTGGCCTGTATTTCTAATCGTTTGTTTACATCTGCAAAAGAAGAAAAAATATATATTAATACAGTAGTCTAATGTAAGTCTCAATAAATATGATACGTGCATGACTATTTGTTTATATTCGTGTATTGCTTATAACACTAATAACCTACATAGCATTTAAAAGTATGTGTCAACACTAAAAGGTCACGTAAACTCGTTCACTTCAACGCAATTGAATTACTCAAAGGTTTTGAAGAATACATACATACGTTACAATACCAGAGATTCAACGCAACTAATCTTACGAAACTTAAGTCAGTTTAAGTGTGAAGTATTTTAAAATTGTTCCTAAAAAGCACGTGCTTTTCTGTGTAAACACATTTCTTTTTTTTGCACAAGACAACTCCAGCACTAGGAATATATTCTTTGTCGCGGGCAACTTTACAAACATACATGAAACGGACACACAGAAAACCCAGACTCAGAACAACTATTTGTGGATCACACAAAGTTTTGACCATTGTAGGGATCGAACCCACAACACACTATGCCACCCGTGCAGTCAGTTAACTATTTGAACGTTTAAACCTACTCGATAAAGCTGACTTTAAAGCAAAGATTTATTAAGGATAGTTATAACTAGAACTCTCATACAAAAGATATTGAACAGGAAGTTAACTATCAGTAAAATCAACACCTGTCGCATCTTCCACTCGAAGCTTCGTTATATTCATAATTATGTAATTCTTGTCTATGTGAAAGTAGCTATTTCTTTTTTATAATCTTTTTTCGAAACGATTGATTTATGATAACTTCGGATTATTATACATTTCTATGTGAAAGATAAAAACCGGTCGAGTGTGATGTAGACTAGCCACCATGATCATTACAATATCGGTGAAGTAACTTAATTAGCTTTCTATTATGATGATGATGATAATCAGCTGTATATATTTATTGGGTGATATGGATATGTATGTATATGATACATATATGTGTATAAATAATATGGTACACAATTTTTGACTTCCTTATGGGTTGCATTTTAGTTAATATAGGTAGGTACATACGATGTTAATAATATTAATATATTATAATAATTACTAATTATTTAATTTAAAAAATATTGATTATGTAAACAGTATTATATAAATAATACATATAAAAATATACCTAAAAATAATTCCTATCTCTGTCTTTTCTATGCTGTATGAGTCCACAGTTGATACGTTGCTAAGTTTCACTAATTATCATGAAAGCAATAAACTATTGAGTATTGAGCACAAGAAACTCCATTAGGTTTTGACTAAACTAAAGGATACTTCTGTATCTCTTAACACTTTAGTTAATTTGGGCTTTTTTCTTTCGGCCTGATTATTATCATGTGAGCATCTTTATTACAAGAATATCTAAAATACAAAACTTCGATAATATATATCTTTAATGTAGATTATGTACCATTAGTTCTGATTAAGATCAATTGTTGTTTTTTTAATGTACGTTCGGGCACAACTCCGTCATATACAGAAAGGGGTTTATTTTAAATGGTACCATTTAAATTTCATATAGATCTCTTCAAAAAAAACACAGCAAATACACCGCCATTGCTGCTAAGTTTTTAGTGCTCTTGATTAGTATTGTTTGAAGTCGGTTCAGTTTTTTTTAAAGGATTTTTAGACACTTATTGAATATACATAATTCAGGCAGATTTTGATCGGTCCGGTTTAATGATTGGCAATATAGACATACAACACGTTATCTATAGAGATATTACAAATCAGATCTGTTCATTTTTAAACTTAATAATGTTTTAAAAGTACTGATAGTTAAGTTATAAAAAAAACGGCTTGAGGGGTGTACAGTCGGAACGAAGTTCCTTACACTTTTCGGTAGACGTTTGCTGTAGTGTCGGCAAAAAGTCTTGTTACATATTTTTCGGTCTTGCACCCATCTGTTCAGAGCGTGTAACTTCGTTCCAAAAACAAAACTAGCAGACGTATTTAAGATAGCCATTGTGTTTCTTGACCTTGGATGAATAAGTCATTGCACTTACCCATCTTAAGTCTACTCACGTATCACGTAGGCATTTAAACACGGAGACGGTAAATCTATATAAGCAGATCAGGCAGAGGATTTGCATGAACAACGCTAGCATCGGTTATAAGGTTTAGCAGTGTCTAGTTTATAAGAAAGCTTGTTCAATATCAAATAAATGAGCGTGGCAGATTTCTGTTCGAATTGGAACCTAGATTAGGAAGGTCTACCCTAAAGAAGGTCTCAGTAGAGTAGAAGTCTTTACTTAGAGCTAGTTTTTAAAAATTGGCTCTAGGGAGGACAGCCGCAAGGTTCAAGGTCCGCGAAATCTTGGAGGTTGAGATATTTTTACCAAAAGATGGTGTCCGTATTTTTGCGGTAAAACGCTAATGAGAAATGATGCTTTAATACCAGCTGTTCCTTGATTCCTTCTATTTTAGGCGCAACACCATAATATGTAAGCATACCGTGTAGTTCTCGGACACACCACCGAAAACACAAGGCCCGAGAGGTTTCACACTCATACAAAAAGAGAATTTCCGTTAAAACCGATAACAGAATAATTAACTTACACATTTTTTCTAATATTATTTTAAAACAAATTTAGACTTAAAAAAAGGATAAGAAAATATAAAGTTACTTGTAATTAAAAAGCTTACTTTAACGTCTGTTGTATATTTATCTTGTAGAGTATAAAAGTTGAAATTGTTATCTACTTCAATCACTATTGTTTCACTTAAGTATAGATTTAACTCATTATCGTTTCATATCATTATCGTCATCAGCATAACCTTATAAATTATAGGTTAATTTATTCCACAAAAATCTCTCAAAATGTAACAGAGAGTAAAAAACATCTTCTTTCTAAAGATAAAGGATATCTTCACAGTCAGAACAAAGTTAACAGCCAAAGCATAATTACGAAAGAATGGTTACGCGGTGTTAGTACAAACAGACTGCAATATTGTTGGTCCTGTGGCTTGAAGATGATTCAATCAACATTAGACCATTACAAAATTGTTGAAACCGTTTGTCAAAGCGTTACTTAAAAAACACTTTCCCTCGTTCAAATATCTATTCGGATTGCGGTTTTCTAATTAATTTTTTATGGTAGATTTGCTGTGGTAGCTTGCAGAATTATGGTTGATACTTGTATTTTTAGAGTGATTTATAGTAAAAAGGAACATACAACTACCTACCTATGGCTATTTTTATTGTATAATAAAAACAAAAATGTTTAATTGTAACCTCTACCGCAATTTTGTCATGACACTAAAATTGCGGTTGAGGATACAATAGTGTCACTCCTTTGACCCATGTAAGCGACTTTCAACTTTGTTAATATATAACTAGTAGTCTAAATCTATGTTTGAAATTATTGTGTATGTAAACAAGATATTTTTTAAGTTCTGGTCTCAATTTAAGGCCATTTTGTATCAATTATGATTCGAGACGATATTGTTGAAATCAATTGTAGCAAATTTCAAGGTTGTAAAAGGTTCTTGTAACAATATGTAGGATACTGTGTGTGTATAATTACATGTTTACAGGAATATTTACTAGAACTAGAAAATGGAATGTGTGGGGTGTCCCCTTCAAGGTAAACCCACGACTTTTGTCATTTGCAGCACGTAGTAAGATTTCATAATAAGCCTTATTATTTATCAGAATATGCGGTACGCGAAAGCAATGACCGTGAGTTGATAATTATACAAGCGTATAAATATCACCCAAAACGTATGCCTATTTTATCACATATTAACTGTACCGCACATAAAACTTTAGAACAACCCATTACTTGAGAAAAAACATAGTTTTTTATTCATTGCACCATCATCGACTTCTAGCCGTTTTCTGAAATTTATTTGGAGACGGCGTACGAGTAATGAGATTCTTCTACCATTCTCCTTTAATACTCGTCAGTTTACCACTTACTCCATTTTTAATCATATCTTCTTTACGCAGTCCATCCATCTTTTCTATGGTCGTCCTCTACTTTTTTATCAGTTAACAAAAAAGGGAAGATCTTTTTATAAACTCAAAAAAAATTTACAGAACGGTTTATATTCGCCTATTTTACAATTTATTTTAATTATTTATTTTAATTTCGACAAAGAAGAAATAAAAGTCATAAAATTAGAATGTTCAGCTCAAAAATTAAAACAATGACAATTATTTTTAAGTACTTTAAATTTTCTGCAAATTTTAATAGTTAGGTATTATAATATTTTGGAAGACATTAAAATTAAATGTGTTGTTTGTATATGTATATTCCCAAGAATCTATCTAACTTATTTTTTAAATTTAATTGCCATTATAACAGGTAGGTATGTTTCTAGCTACATCCATCACTTATTATGCAAGTGATTTTTTGCGCCGTTGTATCAATTTCTGAGGTTCCACAACTCGGACATCTGGTAGTGAAAGTACAAAGTACCATGATTTGTCAACAGTTGATGGTTGGTTATATAACATCGAATTTAATGGAGTTTTGTGCAATAATGACAATGTGATTTGTGGAATTGGTAATATTATTGTTTTTTCATTAGTTTTATTATTTTAATTAACAACCTTATTTTATTAGTTCAAGAACCATGGGTTTTTAATACGCCTTCAAAGATAGAGGCTTAAGTGTATGTATTTATATTTTAACTCTTCTGAACACTCAGTGTATTCTAGAATAAACTCAGGTTTGAGTTAATCTTAACTGGAAGAAAATGCCTATGGCATTTAGTCCTCCTTATGCAATGTATTCGCAGGTAGTATAAATAAATAAATAAATCTTGCCTTTGTATACACTATTTCCTTCACATGTATTGATAAAACAACAAACGTCTGTCGCAATCGTTACGGGTAGTTGGAGCCTTAAAAAGTCCCACAACAGTCGTTTCTACAGAACTTCGATATCGCCTTTTTGGGTTGTGTGCGTAAAAAACGAAGTAGACTTATAGCCGACCCCAAGTTAGTTTGGGAAAAGGCTCGAAGTAAGTATTGAAATGATATTATATTATGTAATCCCAACAATGTGGGTAGACCTTGCACCTACCGACTATTACTTTTTCCAAAATTTAGACAACTTTTTAGTGGGTAAGAAATTCAATTCCCGAGAGGCAGTACAAAATGCCTTTGAAGAGTTTGTTGCCTCCCGTCCAGCTGATTTTTACAAGAACGGCATCAATAAACTGCCAATGCGTTGGCAAAGAAGCGTCGATTGCATGGGTGATTACTTCGAATAACAGAAATAAAAAAAGTTTGAAAAAATAAGTACTTTCACTTATTGCATACAAAACGGCAATTTCATAGGTAAAGACCTAATATAATATAGTTTTGTCAATCTACGAGTGATCTAATAGAATTATGAGTGTATAAAAGTTTCTATGTCCACTTCGATACTACTGAGTTTTAAGCGTTCATCGGCGGTGATAATCGCTTTCCTTCAGGTGACCCATTTGCTGGTTTGTCCCCTATAACTTAAAAAAATACTAGCAATAAACTATAAAACTTTCTATTAATGAATAACAGCACGCGTTCGCAATAACAAGCCCATTAGAATACTATGTATGTACTCGCGTGAACTCAATAAAATTACATTAATAATAAAATGTCCGGTTATAGCGGTAAGAAAATGTAAGAAAAACGTAGAAATTTTTTGATAAATTTTCGCTGATTTTTTGCTAACGGTATCAAATTAGTTTAGTTTAGTTAGTTTCAAAAAGACAATTCTCGCATTAGGAATATATCCTGTGTCGCGGGGGACTTTACTAACATACATGAAACGGACACAAACAACACCCAGACTTTGGATCACATCCCATGTGGGAATTGGACCCACAATACCCAGCGTAGTAGTAAGCGGCATCGCGACCGCTTGATCCGCTACGCCATCTTTTGATTCTTTACTACTGCGCTGGGTATTGTGGATCACATCCCATGTGGGAATTGGACCCACAATACCCAGCGCAGTAGTAAGCGGCATGGCGACCGCTTAAACCGCTACGCCATCCGTTGTGTCAAAACAAATTTGTCAAAACTAGTAAAGTTTTAATCTTATAGTGGGCGCCTGTAAGTGACTGCTACCGCTCATGGGAACCAATAAATCAAGAGACACGAATGTGGCTTTTGAATCATTCGCATGGATAAAGGATAATGATAATAATATTTCGGACATCTGACACACAACGCCATCTAGTTTCAAACTAAGCAGAGCTTGTACTATAAAAGCTATATTGACTGATAACTGAGAACATAGAAAACACCCAAACTCCGAAACAAATATTTGACGACCATACAATCATTTGGTATGACCCGGGAATCGAACCCGAGACTTCAGCACAGCAGTCGTATACGCCACCACTGCACCAACGAGGCATTCGTATCTGAGAAAATTACTTTTGTAAGCAATATATCTAAAGTCGAAATTTGGTAAACCTTATCAATACTACACTAATTGTAAAACAAAAAGGTACTAAGTTGAAGTGACTCTTCAAAACATCCGCTTTCATAGGAAATGTTATGAGCAACTAGATTTCAAACATGAAACAATCAACGTTCAAAGAAACACAAGTTCAATTCCACCGGAACACAATGTGCGTTTCCACGCTCTTATACACGTTTAATTCTAACTGTCAAAGACCATAAAGAAAGTTAACAATAAAAAATAAACACAGCAATTATGACATTGTATGTATTTGCATCATTACGAAGCAAGCATTTCCTCCTTTCATTGACTACTAAAGTGACAGAACTTAGAAACATAAGCATTTACTTTTTATTACATTTAACGACTAGTTGTATCTTACGAACGAAGTTCCCATTTTGAGGACATTCTATATAAAAAAAACTATATGTATATTATAATAAACTTTATTTTTTTAATGATGCCAGTACGAGTAACATTCTATTTTGTAATGTATTAAAGTTTAATACAAACGAAATGATGTTAACTTTAACTTAGCATTGTGTTAATGGTTTTCAATTAGCACTGGTACTCAAAAAGGTGTAATAAGAGAACGATGTTTTAAGAATCTGGAAAATTAGAGTCATCATTTAGATTAGATAGATAGATAGATAGATAACTCTTTATTTGCACACTAAATTACAGAGTTACAAGAAAGGAACACGATCAAATATCGAGTGTACAAAGGGCGGCCTTATTGCTAAATGCAATTTCTTCCAGGCAACCTTAGGATGGATCAAAAGTTGCAGAGAGACAGTAGTAGTTGAATATCTGCATTTGTGAACCTACTATTTGTTTATTATTATCTACTATACATGTTACATATACTACACATATTATATTATCTACAAACATTTACAATTATTATTAGTGTTATTTCTAGAAAATATTTATCTGTTTGGCGTCATGTTGAAGCTTACCGCGGCCATTTGCGCAAGTCCTATTTGAGCCAGCCCTAAAGCCTGCACATATATAGGCTCTTGTACGTTTATAAGGAATATTGTTACTGTTCTTCTAGTCTTGATGTCCATATGCTCCCACGGGACACCGTATACGGCATCTTTTAACTTTTCACTCTGAAATAATGTCGGATTGAGAGATCTTATCTTTTTCAGCCATCACTATAAATTAAAAAGAGGCATATACTGATTACTTGAAGACCCTATGGGGGAACGGGTGTTGGATTCCATAAAACCTAATGCCAGGATCCACCGACCAGACTAGGCGGTTATGGCTGTCGGACCGTGGTTGATATTGAGCGGTTGTGTAATACTCAAATTACAATGACGAAACGAAACCAGAGCTCTTAAGGTCAAAGCTCATTAGAGCCACACGACACCCGACCAATACCACCTCGCCTCATTCTTTGTATGGAGTTCTATGGGTATACGTTCCCGTGGGTATCGATCACGAGTGGACGGCGAGTGGACCACTCAGTGGCCACCCGTTGCCCGCACGCTTGCCTTGCGATGTCCCCGCGCAGGTCCTAAACGGATCGCGCGCTGTCCACGAGTGGTTAAAGGACGATGCATCGGAGAGTGACGAACCCTGACGAACTACTTATCTATTCGTGGACAACGCAATGTCCACTCGTTGACCACGGAACATTTACTGGTTAACAACGCGCCGTCCCCTGGTGTACCATCCGACGTTCACTGGTTGACAACGCGGCGTCCCCCCTAGGACCACCTATTGATACCATGCGATACCATGCGAAGAGGTGGTACTGGTCGGGTGTCGGGTGCGTCTAATGAGCCTTTAGCGACCAACAAGAATTGCAGAAATATTACTATCTGTTACTAAAGACTATAGTAATGATTTATATTAAAAAAAACATTAGTATCCGTAAATGTAAGCTTTATACAGAATTCACATACCATAGTGCCTATGAGTTCAAAAATGGCTGAAGTTTGAACCAACTCTAAAACCAGCATAATAGTAAGTGGCACATACCGCGTCATATTTTCTATGCTCTGAAATAACAATAT
This sequence comes from Arctia plantaginis, assembly GCA_902825455.1. Taxonomy (NCBI): domain Eukaryota; kingdom Metazoa; phylum Arthropoda; class Insecta; order Lepidoptera; family Erebidae; genus Arctia; species Arctia plantaginis. Next base: position 3,969,278 of record CADEBD010000226.1, on the reverse strand, counting down.
AAACATATTCAAAGTCTTGAACCACAAACTGAAAGAATAAACCTTATTAACGCATATTTAACTAACCATTTGTGAACACCCCAGTAACAATAAACACAGATTCACTTGGTGGTAGGAGTAATAAATAAATAGGGGTGGGCCAAAGGCTTCTGATACTTCGTTAGTAAATCTGCAAATATTTAAAATATTTTGCTAAAAGTATAGAAGTTAGAATAAGTAAGAAAGGTTGCAGAGGGAAGATGTACATAAATGCTTGTAAAAGGATTTTGAAATTCAATGAAAAATAATGTCATGTTTTAATAATTAACAGCGATATGATAAAGCATTGTGGTAGTTCTTAGATTTCGAAGTCCATAAGGTATTTCTTTTTTGTAAAATACTACGTGTTCAAAAAATTCTGAGGCAAGAATTAGTTTAAAAGATTTCTAAAAGTTTAGAAAATAATCAGGGCGAGACAGTTTCGACAATGAAAGCATTATTTGATATAGTTTTTAATTGGAACATTGGAATTAATTCCTGACTGTTGTTGACAGTTTATCTTCAGGCAAGTATTAGAACACGCTTTTGTAAGTTAAGGGTTAAACGGTTACATTTAAACTCTTAAGTATTTTACTCGACTATTAGACGATGATAATTGATACAGTCATGCAGCCTCTTCGTCACATATTTAATTTCGTCCTCGGAGTACATCTCTGCGTAAACATTTACACCATTATACACTAAAATGCTCTTCTTAGCTGGCAGTGGAAAGGAGCCCAGATCATGAAGGAGAATCTTAAAATGTCCCCAGATGTGGAAAACTATAATAAAAATGATCACCGCCACCATTTGAAACAGTGATCCTATGAAATACGATTCTGTCCTGGGAACAAAAAATAAGACATGACTTCCATCCAGTTTTTATTTGTGTCGCATTAATAATATTACTAAATTCTTAATAAATAATGGACGTAATCAAAACTCCTGGTTTTATTCTGAAACTTTCAGACGCCAAAAGTTCAGTGTTAATTTCGCATCTTTGAATGATTTTTTTTTTAAATGAAATCTTTTGATCATAATAATCATATTTATTTTGTCTAATAATAAAAAATCTTTCACTTAAGTAATAATGCCTTTCTGGGGATGCCAAATGGAGGAACTATATTAAAAGATCATAAAATTAAAATAAGATTATAAGGTCTGTACACTGTAACTAGTAAGACCAAATGAACAACTCAATAAATATTTCTCATTGAACAGACTTGGAACAAAGAGATTACTGTATAGATACGTAACCCGACATACTAAATCTACATCTATTGACGACTGGATGGCGTAGTGGTTTGTGTAACGGACTGCTATTCCAAAGGTCGCGGATTCGATTCCCGCTCAAGTCAAACATTTGTGTGCATGAACATTTGATGTTTGATTTGGTCTGGGTGTTTCTATGTATAATATGTATGTATTTACAAAAAAAAAAGTATATATGTATTTATATCAGTTGTCTAGTACCCATAGTACAAGCTCTGCTGAGTTTGGGACTAGATGGCGTTGTGTGTATGTGGTAGAATATATTATTATTATTATCTATTAAAGATGAAACTGACAGACAGATACACTGACTGATCGATCAACGCACCCCTGAAACCGCTGGGTCTAGTAGCATGAACTCTTGCACAAATGTTGCTTAGGTGACGTAGGTGTGCACTAAGAAAGGAGTTTTAAAAATTCCACTTCTAAGGATGCAAAATGGGGACTGAAAATTAATATGAAACTTCGTTATTTTTGGGTAGTAGCGTATCCTCTACGATGTCTGATGTCGAACACCATACAGATAAAGTCGCTGGTGAAAGCTTGTCTCCTAATATACTAATAACTATCAACTTAGTAGGAGGGGTTAAGGCCCATCTAGCACATCTAGTGAACTAAAGTCCACTTTATTAGTAGTTTAAAAAATAACTTACCAGTTTAGTAAATTACCAATAATATAGCCTCTTAAACTGCTTGAAATATCAATAGGGAAGTAAAAATAAGCAGCTTGTATATATGTTATATTGTGTGTGTTATATCTGTCATAGTTGCCTTCAGCATAGTTCGTGTATAGAGGCCCCAGGTTATATAATATAATATAACTGTACATTAAAAATTCTGAAATTCTCATAAAGAGAAATGACAAAAAGTGCACGCGTTTATGAGTCTGAAATTAAAACATTTTAATAATTTAATTTTGCCGCGTGGCGACGGATTAAGAAAACGGTGTGTTACCACCCCTATACATCCCGTTGGTGTCGTAAAAGCCGACTAAGGGATCTAACTACGCAGGACAACAGCACTGCAAAGAGAAGAAAAAACCCTATACCAACTCTGGTCAGCGTGGTATAGTAGGCCAAAATCCCTTTTCTCAAGAGACCTATGTCCAGCATTGATGATGTGATGTGACGTGATTAATTTAAAGTCAATTAGGTTTAAAAAATAAGCAATATCATGATTTACAAAAAGTATTCTACAAATCTTAATCTATACTAATTTTATCAAGAGGTAAAATTTGTGAGTGTGTCTGTTCGGTGTAATCTCACGTACTTCTGATCGGATTTTAAAAATTCTTTCACTGCTAGAAAGGTAAATTATCCCTAAATACTATAGAATGATTCATACAGTGATAACCAACATACACGCGCCCCGAGCTAATAATATATAAATCTATTTTACAAGCCTTTTTAAATGTTATTTTACTAGGAGTTGCCGGCCGCGTGTATGTCGATTATCGCGATAAAAAGTAGCCTTTATCTTTTTTCAGGAATATATCTCCATACCAAATTTTATCTGAATCGTTTCAGAGAGTATTGATTCCCCATATAAACTTTTTAGCCTTTTCACACCCTTAAAGGATGCTTTCTGGGATAAAAATTATCTTATATCCTTGCCCAGGACTCAAACTATCTCTATACCAAATTTCATTAAAATCGGTTCAGTTATTTAAGCGTGAAGAGATAACAGACACACTTTCACATTCATAATATTAGTATGGATGTCAAGTGTATTAGAAAAAAACTATAGTGGAGCGACAAAGGTTCTAAACTATGGAAGAAATAAATAAAATACTTTTTAGATTATTGTTGCCAGGAACCTGAGAGTAAAATTAATATTTCTGAGCTAGGGAGACTTTACGAGTGTGTAAGAAATCAAAACAGATGTATGTACTAACCTCCATTGCAAAATCAGACTTATCTTTAAAGTAAAACAGATGCATTTTGTTTAAGAATGATGATAGCATTTTTTTATATGCCGATGCCAAAGATATTGTAACGTAGGTAAACTAAAAAATATTAACAAATGATAATAGACATACTTATAATTAAGAATTCATTTTCCTAAGGCCTAAAAGATTTTTATAATAGAGACAATTTATATGAAATAAAAACGAATGAATAAATTGTAATATATATTGTATTCCTCCTTCCTCAATTGTATGTTATTATAATAATTGTAATTTCTATGGGATCAAAATCCTTACGAATAAAATGATCGGAAGAATTTTCCAAATTGGTTCATAAATGTCAGAGTTCTGAGTTAACAAACACAAAAAAAGTAAAACGAGGCTGTATAATACAGTCGAATTGAGAACCTCGTTCTTTTTAAACTTGGTTAATAGAGTCTATAAGATATGAAAATGAATCATAACAACATGGTAATAAAAACATTCTTACCGCGGCTACTGTGTAAGAAATCATCATTGTGCACATTTGTGTTAGTTCCAAAAAATTTAGTTCCCTTGCTCTTATGTAAACGCAGCTGGCGACCACCAATGATATATAGAATATCAGGTACGCAACTCCAAGTATGGCTCTTTTAGGAGACATTTTATCAATGGGTTCGTCGCAAGGCCAACAATTTACTATTATTAAGTAGAATCGCAACATTTTGTAGTAATTGTAGTCCAATGGTTGAGTGATACCTCTGAAAGATACACCAGTTTGTCACAAACAACTAAAGAAAGGTACAAGCTATACCCTGCCTGAAACTTTGAAGTTTGTAATTTAGAGTTTTCGATCGTCACCTCTATGATATGTGTTAGCTATTTTTAGTATGCTTCAGTTATATTTGAATCATACTTTTGAATAATATAACCATTTTTAAAATCGATTCAGAAGTTTTAAATTTTATAAGGTACAAACAAATCATTCCTATTTTTATTCTGATCAGTGTGGGTTAGATGTACATTTCTAGTTTCGTCCTAAGAAATTGTAAGTTAGTCTGATATTGTTTTTTTTATGTCAAGACAATTCCCGCTCGCACATACAAATATTTATCATACAAACATTCATGAAACGGACACAATGGACTCAGAACAACACTTTGTTGATCACAGAAAGTGTTATCCTATATAGGGATCGAACCCACAACATTCAGTGCCGTGGGAAGCGGCGAGGTGACCGCTTAAACCAATTTTATTTAGTATTTAGATTGTTGTTACTATCAAATTCAAGATTTAGATAAATGAAGGTTTCGCAATCAGTTAAAAGCCTTATCCATCTATGCTTATATTTGATTATTTTTTTCTAAAAACTTACTCTATGGCATCTTCAACTGTAAAATATTTTTTTATTCTCTGCATCTTCTAGTATATTATCAAAGAAGTATCAATTGCCTTATTTGCAAGCAGACTAAGACAAGAGTGAATAGAAATGCATTTTTTCTAGAACTACTTTAAAAAGCAATTAATTTCTTTTAACCTTTACAGCTCTGTATAATTATCTATAAGGGTTATGAAGTGTAATTAACGATTTAATTACACTTCATAAGTGTAATTAACGATTTCTTAAGAAATATTCTTTACTTTTACCCATAAATGTATTGTTCTTGCGTTTCAATAAAGATAGAAAAAATACATTTCTATGTCTTTTGTAAACTTTTGCGTCTTTAATGCAAATTGGGCTTTTATGACGGGAATTAACAGATATACCAAAATATTCAGTTGAATTGCGAACTACCTCCACCTTTTCCTCAGAAAGTGAACCGTCCAAAAATATTTTCGTTCTTTTTCGTTGTCTTAAAGTGAATACTTACAGCAAAAATATAGTTCAGTGCCATCTAATGACAATACACCGAACTACGAAGTAAACTTTTTTTCCTGCATCGCGTAACGAAAGTTCTAGCGCCGATTACTAAATACAAAACTTCCTGATATACGGGGATGCGTACAAGCTATAATTTTAGTTTCATTGGCGTGGCCTTATTAGCACTAGGAATTAGGTGGGATAATTGAAAGTATGTAAAAAAAAATTTAGAAAAAAAGGGCAGGCAATGGTAGGAGGGAATATTGCTTATATAAATGGTTTAGGGAATGTAAGCAATAGCTCAAACGGCCCAGGTTCGAATGCGTGTAACTCGTAACTCGTAACTCGAATTGGCTATTGCCGGGCACATCAGGCTCTCTAACTAATTAATACAACCAACAAAAAATTACAAAAGAAATGATATTGACTTCTTTGATAATAATACTTAGTATTTAAAAATCGTTTATTTGTTCAAAAATAACCAAATAACAGTTAGTTGAATTTTTATAACAGATCTAAAAATAAATTTATTAAAGGGTGAAGAGTAAGTCAGTGTGTAAATAATTTATTTACGCCGCACAAGTATGCAGGAACATGAAATAGGAGAGCGATGTTTTTATTATCTGAAAAAACAAACAAAAACATTGTTTTAAAGAGATACCTAATTTATTTAAAATAATAGACAATGCTATATATTAAGCTCTATACTGCACCCTGGCCATCGTTGTTACTCCAATTTGGGCGAGACCTAAAGCCTTCACGTAAATGGGTGTCTGAACATTAATTAAAAATACCGCTACGATTTTCCTATTCTTAATATCCATGTTCTCCCATGGTATCCCATATACAGCATCTTTCAACTCTTGGCTCTGAAATGGTCATTGTACTTAAAATAGTGATTTAAGCTTCAAACCTCAAACTCATCATTAAAAAACAGCCATGTTCAGTTATGATATAAGTACTAAGAACTATAGAACTGACTTTCAACGTACCTTTGTTCCTATTAGTTCAAAAATAACTGAAAGTTGAATCAACTGTTGAAACATCATGTAAACAAGAGGACCATACGCTATCATTGCTTCTACAGTCTGAAATAAATCAATAATGGAACTTTTGTAAATTATTTTACCTAGTTAAGTCAAGAGACAAAACGGTAAAAGCAAAAGAAAGATAGACTAACCATTTGAGAACATTCCACCATTGTTAAGCATAGGGTTACTTGATAGAAAATATAATAAAAAAATAACATTGGACCAAAGGCGCCTGATACGTGCTTTGTAAATCTATAAGACGAAATTATGTATTTATTAATTCAAGATAAACTTTGTAAAAATTTGTCCAATCACAATTCTACACTTACTGTATAATCTGACGATGATAATCAATACAGTGCTTCAACTTTTTTGATACGTCATTTAGTTCGACTTTAGAATATAAATTCATATTTTTAATTAAACTTTGTGCATTGGCGGGTGAATTAACTAGTAATAATTTACTTGGCAATCGAAAAGAATCGAGTTCATGAATCAGTATCTTAAAATGTCCCCAAATATTGAAAATTATTAATGAGATCGCTAAATCTATCATACAAAACCAAATGGTTAATAGATACGACTCAAACCTGAAAAACAAAACGACAATCTGTAATATCAATGGCAATGTTATTGATGCTTTTTTATTGTCCACAGAATATTACAAAAAGATGTAATAGATATCACTTTAAGTAGAACGAAATCCAATCGACACAGTTCTTGCAACGCAGTCCAGATCTATTTAGTTTCATAATAGCTGATAATGTTTTGTAAAGAGTAAAATATACATTAAATTAACCAGGAATTATTAAAGAAACATGCATTTCATCGGTTTTGTGTTGTACAAAGCCGTTGCTGTAGAATACTATTCTTATAATTAAACTTATTACTACGCTGTTTTTGTCCACATCTTCTCAGAACATGTAGCTAAAAAGATTATTAAAGACAAAATGTTTTTCTGCTGTTAAAAATCGGATCGTTTGGCAAAAAATGCTAATAAAAATATGAAATATGAACGTTTTTCTGGAGCTTCTCTGTCAGATAATTATATTAAATCGACTTACAAATTCAATACAAATGCAAAAACATATCCAGGTAATGTTGTAGTTGTGTCATACGGAAAAGAATAATTAAATATTTGTTCATAAGGTACGTCTTCTGATATTGGCTGATTATATTTTCCTGAAAAATAGTTATTCAGCATAGGTCCAGCGTGAAAAAATACCCATACACAGATAGCTTGAACTTGAATACATATAGTGAAGACATGAGAAATCAAATGTACACGTTTATACATCTGAAACAAAATATGAAAGAAATATATTTAAGCTTTTTCTTCTTGAATACTAAACACTAAAATTAACATACCCAACTAACCTTCATTGCGTAACTAGATGAGTCTTTGTAGTAAACTAAATGCATCTTTGTCAAAAACATTGAAAACACTTCCTTATATTTTGATATGGATAGCAAGGTTAATCTGAACTATAATAAAAATAGAAACATATAATAATAATTGTTATTACATGTTAAATTTATACGCTCAGTAAGACTTTAGGCTATCAGGATATGATTTTGGACTTCAGGATATAATTCATAAGCAGTGTAACGGAAAAAAGGGAAATTTTAAAATTATCCAAATAGCCTAGTATTCGCGCAAGGTGACTTACAATTATAACAAATTAGATGGATGTTTTAAATAGACGAGGACAGAGTTGGCCAAAACGAAGGCTAAATGTATGGGGATTGAGACATGCAGTCTATTTTAAATTGGTTCAACTAATAACTTTCATTTATAATTTATTCAGAAGTTACCCAAAAAGGAACTGTTAAACAAGACTTCGGAGCAACTTCTACCAAGGCAGAACATGTGTGTTTTTAGCCATCAATCTAGAGCGATACACATCTTTATCAAATTCTAGTTTCAATGTTCACTTGAGTTTTGGCTGTATTTAAATTTCTTAAACATATTATGTGGAACTGTATAAGTTACTCGCCTTCTGGCAAAAAAAAAATGCAGATCAATAATGCTTACCAAAACAAATATCCACATAATTTGAATCAGATACACATTTACCAATTCGAAGAAATCTAATGTATTTGACCTTAGGTACATGAATCCACCAATTATAAGCAGCGTATGTAAGACAACATGTCCTATTGATATTACTGCCCAGAATTTTGATAAATTCTCGCCTATTTCTCTACCCGGCCATGCATTTAATAATAACAGATTAAAACGCAAGATTCTGAAATAAGTATGTTCTTGCAGGATTTTCACATCTCTGAAAGCAACACGATAAAGTCAGTAAATTTAATCTCCTAGTTTTTATCAAGAATTTACTACTTTTATGTAAAATTTGTAAAATGTCATAATGATCGGATGAAAGGAACAAATGAATTTTTGATTTTAATATATCAAATGATAAAACTAAATTCCAAGCTTGCAAGCACCAAACTCTACTTAATTTTAGTTTGGAATATTTAAAGTTTAGCGCAGCGTTTGCATATAATTGCCTTGCATTGGCACTTAAAAACTTTAGAAAAAGTTTCCACACCATTATGAAAAACAAAGAATGTAATGGAATGTAATATGTTAGGTATAATACCCACAAAGTACAAAACATGTAAGAAGTTTAGCAATGGCAAATTATTGTATAACTGAAAACCTTCTCAAAATACTTTTTTTATATTTTTTGTATCTCACACACGGTCGTCTGATCCCAAACTAGGCAGAGCCTGTGCTGACCGTGCTCATCACACAATAATTGTCCTGGATGGGAATCGAACCCACGACCGCCGGTCAGCAGTCAGGGTCACTAACCCACTAACTGAACTAATTTTCTTTTGAAGAAACTATTTTATATTAAAAAATAATTAAGACCAAGTAGTAGTAGCATCGTATATAATAAATGTAAAACCATAATCGGCGGAAGTAAAAAATGTTAAAACTTACAAAACTGAGTTAACATTAAAAATTTTGTTCCTTAATTTTTGCATTTTGAAATTGGTATTATTTCAAAAACTAACTAAAAGAATTGCATGCACACGTAAATCGCAAGTTACTAGTCTCGAGGAATTTATTAGGAAAACTGATTTGTAATAGGCCTTACACTGATTTATGTATAATTTTTTAATCATGAGTAATCAGTGCAATTGTATTCAGGTTATTATGAATATTTCAGGGTTTCATGCAGTCACAGTAAATGTTAAATTTGTTTACGCCAAATTATGGCAGATTTTATTAAGTTAAAAGTCAAGGAAGTCAAGTGAAAAAAATAATAATTGATAAAATACAATTACAAGAATATGACCTCAATGTCCCACAGATTAACTTTATAACTAAACAGTCTTTTATTACTTTCTAATCCTACTGGTATCTCATTGAAGTACTGTGATTGGGAAACTAGAATTAGACATATTTAATTCTATACCTATAAAAGTAAATGAATTTACCACGTTCCTACCACTGTCAATCTAAAAATCTTACATCCAAGCCTCCTTTCTTTACAAAAAAAATATCTAGATAATGTTTTTCATTTTTACTCTCATCATTTAAGCATAGTAACTCCTTGATACATAATTTATCTTTTTATTTTTATTTAATCTATTCATTCTCTATGCACAAATAAATATTGCACTATGGCGGACTCAATGCCACAGGCATTTTCTCACAGTTTAGCTTAGTGTGATGTAGAAATGTGTGACTATGTGCACTAGATGTTAATGTTTAAAATAAAAAAGAGTTGAAAATTAGGAAAGAAACAACTCGATAAATATATAAATACATATGTAATCAAATACCCATACGTACGTGATTGCTAAGTTACAAACATACATAGGTATTATTTACATAGATAACTTAATATTTAGAATTATTGACCATCATGAACTAAAGACGATCTAAAATTTGTAGGTTTGAGGAGAGTAACTAGGTACATATGTGTGTTTTATTACACATACAATGGTTTGTATCTTTTCTAATGTATAATAGGTGGAAAATGAGCAGACGGTTGACCTGATAGTAAGTGATCACCGCCACCCATGGACAACTATAAGTAATTGTGACCTCAACGGGTCACAGTTAAGTTGCCGGTTTCGACGTGAAAGTACCGTGTAATTAGCGAGAATAGGTTCCATGGCCAGACATTTTTTTTACTATCTAGCGCACAGTAGTGGAGTGCTAATTGCAAGTGATAGATAAGCTAAGTGAAAATGGAACTATTGTCCAAACAATTCTTTGGAGAACTTCACTTATTACAAGCGATAGAGAATACAAAGTGAAGCCATATCTCTACTCAACACCAAGAAGTTAAGCCGACACGTCCTGGCAATCGACGATTCGATTCGCTCTCCGATGAGTGCAATCAAGATTGAAACTGGTACCGGCGGATATGAGAATAGTTTTATAGCTTCTAGGTTAAGAAGGTTAAATTATCCTCCGGAAAAATTAGTGCTTCTCGAGGATAATACTCTTCTCGATATGCCTACCTCAAGAATTCCGTTGCTTGCTGTGGCAATTAGGAAAGTACTCTCGAAGCGAGGGGAGATGATACACCCGTATCTTCCTTGGGTTAAAAATACTAGTTTAAGTCGCCCTGATTTGAAACTTTCGTTAAGGAAGTTTCGTTTACAGACACAAGTTTGTTGTTTGTTTGTACGGCTCTCAATGACGTTTTTCCGAAAACAGACGAAACCGACAGAAAACAGCGGGGCATGTATAATCCGCATCTATGATAGATGCGGATTATACATGCCCCGCTATTTTTCGCCGTGAATCACCGTAATTTTTATAATAGACTAGCTATTGACTACGGCTTCACTCGCGTGATTATATTTTTTTTCGTATCTTTCTAACATCGAAAATAACGAAATTTTATACGAACCAATCATCCCTTATTTTAGTCCGTTAGGAGCGAAAAAACAAACAAAGTTTTTGACTGTGCACTACCGGCTTATACGGTAATTCTCAATACTCCCGGTCATTCATCTAAGTTTTTTTTGTACGAATTTTGATATATCTTAGACTATTATAGCTTGTAAGATAGCTGACAATACGTACATATTTTTAATATATCTGCAACTAAAATGTCAAAGATTTTTTTTTAAATATTTGTCAAAGAAAAAAAATACAAATTTATTTATTCTTGCTTTATTAACCATCTACTTTTTAGGCCCGGTTTGTTACGTTAACTACAATTTTGGCAATGGAAATTATTAAACAATGTATTAACAACACAAAATCAGTAAAAATAGAAAACAATAAGAATGTAAATTCTAAAAAAAATGTATTAGGAAAAATCTGGGCAATTTTTATAAAAACTCTTAAGTCCAAGATCTTAAAAATGGTCAAATTTGGAATATTATATTTCATAGTAAAGTCTATATATAATAATGGCTACTACTACCCCCTACAGTATTAAGGCCGACTTAACCACTAACCCTGTAGATACCTTGAAAGGTTCTTCTATATTCATGCATTAAGAAAACATTTATTTATGTAAAAAAATATACTCTTAAAATTACGAACATGGAAAAAATGGTTTTCTAATTATGTTTTGGGTCACAGTTTTGGTTTACAGTTTTGGGTCTAGAGTGTAAAATAAAAACAAATTACAAAAACTTTTACCAAATCTTTTTTACGAATTCTGTGATCTAGTCTAGTATGTATTTTTATTTCTTCTGTGAAAAAAGTCAATTTTGTATATCGTACATCAGTACTTTCCAGGCTGCATGTGACTGCAACATTAATTATAAACGATATGAAAACTGCACAGGACTTTTAATGAAATAAGTCGTAATAATACAGTATCTAAACTAATAATTGCTTAACCATCCACTGGCTGCGTAATTAAAGTAATGACTAAGAGAAAAATTTATAGAACCTGCACCTGTCTAACAACCTTGACCCTGCAACGGATACTCTTAGCTTTAGTAATCAAGAACTGACTTATTTATGACATACAGTTAATGTAATATTAGTAATATTGTATACAGCGAATTTGGGTTTTGCATTGTATCCTTGAATATCTTTTGTCAGTGACTACCTATATTTCTCTTGCGGGTGTCGTAAGAGCCGACTAAGGAAGTAAACTATGCAGGACAACAGCACTGCAAAGAGAAGGAAAACTTGAAACAAATCGAATATCGAACGAACAGACAGACAGACAACACATATTGGTTTTTAGGTATAGGCATCATGCAAATAACCGTGTGAGTATGAAAATCCTATTATTTTGACATTACAAATAACATTTCAATTTTATTTATTTGTTTGGATTTTAATGTTTGGATGTCTAATGTTCGTTAATTTAAATCATAAGATGACGCATCAAATATAGAATTTATTTTTAAGATTTACTTTTCTTTTACTCCTATATCGAGGTGTCTAGTCTAGGGAAGGTCAAATTATGTACTTTTATTTTATATTAAAACTAGATTCATTATGACCATGATTGTTATTACTGCAAAATACCTCACAAAGACTTTGAGGACCTTTTTAGACCATCGTACACAAGCTATACAGTTAGTAGTGTCGTAATTTTTGTAAGAAGTCGTAAATAATAATATCTGTAGTAGGTATCTACTACTTTATTTTCCCAAGACCGCTTTAAAGATCAAAATTTGCAATGGTAAATAGAAGGCTGATGGTAACAAAAATTTTATTACAAGGATAAATGTAAAATCTACAATAATAATAAAAGAAACTTGTTTTATTTTTATTGGAATAATAATTTAGAATCAATTTGCAAATGTCAAGTTTATAACGTTAGATAACGGACATTGATATAAAAGATAAACATTCTTTGTAGTAACGTGTATCTCTAGCCAGTAACTTCTGGCTCGAGATACATGCATTCATCATCATCAACAGCCTTTAGCATTCCACTGCTGGACATGGGCCTCTCCTTAGAAAGGAGGTTTTGGCCTACTATACCACGCTGGCCAGACGGTTTAGCCTTTATAAATACGATCGACACTCACGAAAGCTTTTATTCAAATAGCATGAACAGATCTTCTACCTACACACTTAAAAGTTTTATCAAAGTAATGAGGCAATGTGCCAAATGTTTATTAAGTAATTAGACTTAATTTCTTCAAAGATGGCGAAGAGTGAGGCAATGATGCCTAAGAATTCCTAAGCTGTCAAGGGTGCATGATGCTTGCTTGAATAGTAACATTCATTACTACAAAAAAGCCGTCCATTACCTCATTCTCTCTATTCATATAAGCTTTAATTATTTTTCTTACAATAGCGTGCCAACTTAAGCATTAATAAAATTCTCGTTTATTTATCTGTCCATTTAATTTAAATATGTATGAGATGTTTTATGATGTTATAATAGTTTTGATCTTTGATATTACTAATCCCGACATTTAGGTGTATCTCAAAAGTCAAGCTGTCAAGGCCGTTTTAGATGCGCACGCGACGAGTAACTCGTACACTTGACAAAGGTGCGATACTATATTGTATAATACATAAATAGTAGTAACATTTGAAGATAATGGTACTGAACCATTGTAATGAGTTTTTAAATTGTTGATCGTAATGTTTTTTTTTTTAAATCATTTTCTGAACAAAAAGATGTAAAATGAGAGAGAAATGCTTTAATCTGCAAAATAGGATAACGAACTTTAAAAACTAAAAAATAAAAATCAGTAATGATCCAATAGATATTGTTCAATAGTGTTGAAGGATTTATTATTAAAGAAGTGCCTGCTAGTCATAGTAATTAATCATAGTACTCGAAGTACCTACTAATTTCGATCAAAACTTATGTTTTTGGAGTGAAAACTTCTTTAGGCGCGTTGGGCATTTTTAAACAACAAAAAAAAGAATGTATATTTTGAGATGGGAAAAACCACTGAACTCGCGACACTGTTACCGTTACCGACACTTTTCTATACAAGTATCTAGGTACATTATTGGCCCCGTTTATACGAGAGTTGAGTTTGGGTTGAAATTCATTGATAATACAACTACTCGTATATATAATATAAACAAATATTGTGTATACACTTACAACATAGATACGAGTATACATGCATGTCGGCACTTTTCTATGTAAAAAAAAAATATATGTTATATTCAAGAAAAAAAATTTCAAGTTTTCACTTCTGTTGGCACTCCCGGAGTGTTTTTCTTTTTGATGTTATATTATTCAAATAAAAAAGATATTAACTTAAACCGAATTTAATGTAAACCTACTTGTTTATACTGGGAGTGTGTAACTTGATGCAGTTATTGTTTATACTTGTTATTGTGTATACTGCGTATACCTGCGATCACACTCACAAAGAAATTATCTTTACGTATTAGTACTTTAAATATCGCATAATATGTTGGTCATCTATCGTGAGATGGACCCGGCACCCGTACGGAGAATCCATGAAACGCTAAGGTTTTATCTAATAGGTAATAACTGATTTTCTTTGATGATTTTTTTTGGTCTTTGATAATAACAACGTTTATTTTGTACAAAATTCTATAAGTACACATTTTCAAATAAATTAATTTAATCAGTGTTGATAGCTTTAGCAAAGTTTATCCAAAATAAATGTAAAAAAAAAGTATTTAAATATAAAATTAAGCCACTGCATCTCTTTTACACGTAAGCGAAACGACCATTTCGACAACATTTATTTTATTACCATAGGAATAATATATAACCCTAAGCTGTAGATTGCCAGTTACAATATAAAGCTGCCTGTGCTTATGAATTTTTGCAATAACTTGGGCTGCAATCAGTTTTATATCAGTTAAAGATAATTACCAGCATTCTCAGTATAGTCGGCTTGCTTTTCTAAAGTTTCTAGTTTAAACGATAGTTAAGATATATATTGTGTTCAGTAATATGGAACCCACCAAATGGGTATTAGCTGATCGTTAAATTGTAACATATATGTACAAGATGACAATATAATATATGACAATATGACACAATCTCAGGCAATATATATTTTATGCAAGTGCAGGCAATATGTGTTTTTTTTTTCATTTTTATTATTTAATATTTTTCCTTTTTTATGTTATTATATTTTATATATATTATTTTATTTTTATTATTATTATATATATATTTATATTTCAATGTAATTGCATAGGTTGTACAAATCAGGAGACAGTAAAAATCGTGTCGGTTACGCATCGTCGTGTGAAAAATTATTCAAGAAACGTGACTAGTTGCCATATCAAACGATTCAAGTTTCCATCTTGATTTATATGTTAGTGTTTATGAATCATTAAACAGTTGATCCTTGTCACGTGGTAGAGAATGTGAAGTCATATTTATGGCTAGAGAAATCCGTATGCTATGACTTAGGTTTTTATTTTTTATAAACAGTAGCTAGTTTACTAAGACGTTACAAAGTGTTCTTATGACCATCCGTTTTCTTGAGGATATTTTTAAGATTTTTTACGTTTCAAATATAGTTCGAAATTGACCAACAATTTTGAAAGAAATTCTAAACTAGTATAGTTTTGTAATATTAGGCGTTTCTGTAGAAATTTATATTCAATGGAGCAGGCTTTTTGGAGTAATAATGAGAAGACGAATATACTCGTAAGGTACCTTAACACAAGATTATTAAAATACATTGTTATTTAAATAAGTTATATCTTTTCTCTTAAATTATAGGAATGTTACAATCTAGACCGAATTTGGGGATATCTAAGCTATCCGTACTCGAAAAGTTCAAGAACGTTTTTTGATTATTCTTCAATATATGTACCTATATCAGAAATTAATGTCGTCTCATTTGAATTAAAACTGGATGCCGCTCCTCTTAGTTCCACATGAATGATGAATGATATTCAATGTTCGTATACATTTCTGTTGAATGAATTTTACGATATTGTTGTCTCAAAAACACATTCTCAAATTAGATTAGCAAACGTATAAATTTTATATTTACATATTTCTTTTGATATTAGCTTGGAATAATATGTACCTTCAAATGAGAGTGATTTCATAAAATTTATAAAATGTTTTCTTTCTGATCATTTTTATAATTTTTTAAATCGTCCATATTGCAGAACTATGGCTGCCACTACACCTGTATTCGTATGTAAGAGCATCTTTATGGTTAAAGTATGGAACGGATTTACTAAACTAGTGTCTTTTATTGTCCCTGCTATACTCCTCAGGGCCGTAAGACGATGTTATATACCTTGTAACTTGTCTCAATAATACTAAATCCGATTCAAAAAGAATTCAAAAATTAAAGTATTTAGACAAACAAATAATCAAACAAAAAACATTCAGCTTTATGTCATGATTGGACTGTTTAATAAAAAGTAAGAAAGACATTATTATTAAAAATGATATTTAGTAAACATCTTTATTAATGAGTTATACAATAGTTAAGTCCCCTAAGTTTTATCATATTTATTATGTACTTTTGTACATAATGGAGGCCTATGCCATAGGTCAAACTGATAGTAATGTTACTGATGTTGTAGATTAGAATTGTTACTATAATATGGATTAAATTAATGCCTGAAATATTATGTAGTGAATTGTAGCTATTTATAATAAAATAATTACTAGATTTACTGTTAAATAGGCGAAATAGGGTCTTTATGCATCGTCTGAACATAGCTTATTGGCAACAACGCGTGAGTAAGCAGTAACCCTAACCTACCTACGAAAAAATCGAATATCGAAATATATTTAAATAAAAATTATCATTGTGAATAAATTGTAAGAAAATGTATGTTTTTATCAATAATAAAGGCTATTTGTATTTAGTACATAATAAATACCTTAGTTTTATGCTTATTAAACCATTTATAAACTTAGATCTAAGTGCATCATGCAAACTCTTAGTTTAAAACAAAAAAAACTCCAAGGAATTTTTAAAATCTGCCGTTTTTTAAATAACGAACTCGTTTTACAACTCATAAGCTAGAAGAGCTCTCGAAAGTGTATTGATATCAGACGAGCCATTAGTAGGCACGCGCTGCTTTCATCAACATTGACCGCACACACACACTAAACAATTTCTATATCTTAATAGGTATGTAGCAGAAAATATAAGTTCTCGAATACAATTTCAACGGCATTCGAAATTGTTTTAATGTAAATTATTTTTAGACTTTGAAGAACATCGAAAAACAATATCCTGGACAGACTTTAAATGTTTTTTTTTCTCCTGAGTATGTCAAGGATATAACTTGTAGAATACAGACACAAAGATGACATAACTATTTTTATTAACAAGTTAGCATCATGCTTCGATATTTGAACGAGCATGACAAATAAATTGTGAAAGTCATGCGTTTTCACACTAAGAAGCAATATACATTGGCCATAAATATTGTACCAAGTGTCTTTGAATGAATCATTTGAATTTGGAATCCGGATACTGTTTTGGTATTTCTTCTCAGACAAAATTTAAATTCGCATTATATTTTAAGAATGTAAAAGTTTCTTACAGCAACTTAGGAAAAAACAATAACAAGATAACAATCTCTTAAAAAATTACGAAAAAAAGTAAAAACGTCACTCAATGAAAAATAAAGTAGGCGGTATTTCATATGTATGTGTGTAATATGTTTTTAATGTATTTCTAACTTCACAAGTATATCAAGTACTGAATAGAATAATTGAACAAACAACAGCACACAAACAAAAATCAATTTATTTTATAGTTTTTTTACTTAGTAATACAGTATAGTAATACAAAAAGTTAACCGTATTTTTATGAGCATATCAATTAGAAAAGAATAATAACAACACGTAATCCAACTAACACTTACTAACTATCTAATAATCGGCTCCTTAATGATTGGTGTATGAGAATGTGTCCGCTGCACCCGCAATGTAAGGTGTATCATTTTTTACTCGACTCTTTGTGTGAGTAATAGACCGGAAACGCTGGCTACCTGTGCCTAAGCATGTCAAGTAACCTTTCTTGGATAGTTGTGAGTAAAAAATAATGATACGATTCATATGTCTATGGACGGAGTTGAATGACAGTTGGTGGTTGGCTTTAGAAGTAAACTACGAGTAATAGTACAAGTGAATGAAATGTGGGTATCTTTGATATTTTGAAATTGTTATAGATTAATGATTAAGGAATTATTTATTATGAAAATAATTACTCTCTTTAGATTATTTTTTTTCGGAGATGTCGAAAGTAAGGTCAGGGTCCGATTTGAATAGTCATTGATGTAACTATGAAAATGTTTGAAGAAATCGCTCTTTTCTGATTATAATGCTAAAATTGGTTGTTGTTGTTCTGACTAAGATAACTTAACATTTTAAACGTATGTTTAGATAGGTCATTAAGAACTGTAATCATCATGATCATCAGCCTATCACAGTCCACTACTGGACATAGGACCTTTCGCATTGCACCACACTTAGATCAATTTTGGGCTATTCGCATCCAGCTAATGCCAGCCATCTTGCGCAAATCGTCACTCCACCTGGCGTAATACTTAAGTTTAATACTCGTTCGAGTAACTTTACACGCTGAAAAACAAGGTAGACAAAACAATATTGTCATAATTCAAGACATTTAGACAAGCGTCGATATTAATGTTTGTTTCTTTATTGTCCTCTTGTGAAGCATGTAGGTGGTACTTTAAGAAAATCATTGTAATAAATTTGTCTCTTATATTAAAGTAGTTTTCTGCTCGAATTAACAAATAACCAAAAAAATATCCTAAATTAAGAGTCAGTATTCTCAGAAGAAATATTAAATTAAGAGTGTTCTCAATCTATTTTGATAAATCAGATCAACTTGTTCAATACAAAATTATAGGCACCGACCCTCTTATAAACTAGTAATAACAATAATAAAAAAAAAAAAAAACGATAACCTAAAAATAGAAGAATTTGATTTAATTTCTGTTGAATTGATCGTAATAATATAATAGAATGTGTCAATGAAGTAAACTGTTTTTTAATAAAAAAAAACAATAAAGACAATTACTTAAAAATCACATAAACGGCTTTTTGATCCGAAACTAGGCAGTACCTCAGGTATTGTAACCAGATTGCTGAGTAACATACTTATATATGTCTAAATGCATTTATATTATAGATAAATTACACCCAGACACAGAACAAATGACCGTGCTCATCACCGAATTTTGTCTCGGGTGTGAATCAAATCCGAACTCCGGCTTAGCAGTCAGGGTTTCTAACCACTCGACAAAACAATAATAAAATAAAAAAATTGTAACCACTAGCTGTTATTAACAGTGTATGGCACAGATAGCGTAGTGTAGTGTTGCACGTACAATGTAATAATGTCAATGGTCAATGTAATATCAAAAATGTAATATCACTTAAAATGTATTCTTTGTTCTTTTTTCTACACGCCTTATATTAGCTTCACTTGTATGTTTGTTTGTATGTTTGTAACCGACTCCTTTGGGCGTGATTTTGACTGACTTTAAACGGTCAGAATTCGTTCAAACTTTGTAGATACATATATCAAATTTATTTTCCATTTTTTAGTTTGGTTTTCTATAGAAAGCGAGTTTTTTAGTTGCTTAAGACTATATTTCTTTTTATTTCTTTTTTTCCTTTCAAATGAATAAAGTTTAATTTTATTTAATTATTTATTTATATATACCCTTATATTACATTATATACAACAGACAAAATATAGGCACGCCCTTTGTATGCATATGTGTATACATATATAAGTATAGTTTAATGCAAAAAGCGTTTTTTTTCGGGACTTTTCGTGTAGATTATTTACATAAAATTTTATAGATATTAGAAGGGTACCATTCTATACATTAGATACAAGAGTCAGATGTCCTCAAAATATCCAGTTTGCAGACAAATCTTTTACTGTGCAGCAGTAAGACTTTGGAACAACTTGCCTTTGACAATCCGATAAGCTAAAAGCTTGCCCGTTTTCAAAAAGCTAGTGAAGGACTTTTATCTGACATTCTAAATACTGTTCGTTTCATTATATATAGTATATATTTTGGACTGTATATATTTAATATGTATATACATATTTTGTTTATGCATGTGTGTATGTATGTATGTTTATTTATCTATGTGTAATGTGAACAGATGTTTATTAGTGTATGAAAGCTTTTGTTTATATTTTTAAATATTCACGTGATAATGCGTTACGTGTATGTAAACTACCCAACTTTTTAAATAACTAATATCCGTATTAAAGTTGTCTGTAAGAGATCGCAGTGACCGATAAGACCGCTGATTGTTACGTCTATATATTTTTAATGTCTTATGTGTTAACTGTAAAAAATAAATAATATAGGTACAAAATTTTGTCCCCATACTAGTTTTCGGACATATATATGGATTTATGTATATATATATATATATATTGCTATTCAGAAGAATGTTCTTATTAGGTAATTATTTTAATTATATACTTTTTCTTCTACTTATTCCTACTATTAGTGTCCGTGTGGTGACGGCATAAGAATACGGAATGTCACCACCCCTATTCATCCCGTGGGTGTCGTAAGAGCCGACTAAGGGAGCAAACTACGCAGGACAACAGCACTATACTGCAAAGAGAAAGAAAACTTGAAACAAACCCTATACCAACCCGTCTGGCCAGCGTGGTATAGTAGGCCAAAACCTATTTTCTAAGGAGAGGCCTATGTCCAGCAGTGGACTGTTATAGGCAGTTGATATTCCTACTATTCTCTATTCACTCTAAGGGTTCGCTGTAAGACAACTCAGTTTTGGGTTAAGCTCGCCTTTGAACATGTAATTTCCTAGTCACTTATTTAAAATTAATATGTACAGTAAATAATAAACAGATATATAAATGTAAGTGAGATTTCAATAGAATTTATACAAAGTTTCAAGTGACCTACTTTTGATTGAGATACCTATTGCGTGTCATACACAAATGAATCGATTCGACAGATCGCGTAACACCTGTGCCAGTACTTTCACCTTAAAAATCGGGTTTGGGTGCACGCCGAAACAAGAAATTGATTATACAACTCACTTGGGCTTAAATATGCTGATTATTTGGTTTCGACATTCCTAACCAATACAGTAATAACATACCTTAGACATATTTTGCGTTTCATCTACGTACCTGCAATTTTAAAAGTAATTATTTAAACCACGTCAATTGCAGGCAATATGTCTGGTTTGTAGAGAATCTTAAATTTCCGGGTATTTTTTAAATTTTGCCACAGAGCTATGCTAACTATTGTGATGAGCACGATCATTTGCTCTGTGTTTAGGTGTAATTTATCTATAAAAAAATACTCGTACACGTATTTAGGAACAGTAGTGGTCGCCCAGTGGACGAATTTGGCGATAAATCTTTTAATTTTAAGTTTGAACTTAGTCAAAGACCTATATAACCTATAACCTATATAATCATAGGTTTCATCATGACTGTAATGAATTTCTAATGCATTTTATATAAATCCTCCATATAAACTTTAACTGTGTCAAATTTCACGTTCATCCTTTCGCGCAATTTGCTTAAAAAGTTGTATGAAGTTTTCGTTTCACGTAATTATATATAGATATAGGTAGGCATGTTTTTCAGCAGCCGGATTTCATAGTGAATACGGTAAACCTAGTTTGGGGATCAGAAGAGCGTGTCAAGTTAGTGCTGTTATACTCATCATTATAATACCTAAGAAAGTTTTGCTTTATAGTGTTTTGAACGGTTCGTAAAGCAAAACACTGAACATAATAAGGCTAAGATAAGACAGATTGTTATAATTGTTTACATTTGAGATACAAATTCATGTAACTGTGAGAACATCTAAAGGTAAAATATATTCGTATGCAGTATTCATTAAATAAGATATCAAGTCGAAATAAAACAGTCATAAGTAGATATAACCTTTACAATATGACCAACTAATAATAAGTTTGATCACTGGCGATCGGTGCTCACGATTAAGCAAGGCCAATCACAGTCGCAAGTAGCTATTACTTCTGTAATGTATTCTGTATTTAAACATACTATATTTGGCAACTATATACAAAGCATTTAGACCGTAATCAAATATTTATGCAAAACTCTAAATGTTTATTACTTTATTTCCAAATAAAATGTGGGAAACAGAAATAAAGATGTTTGGAAATCTAATAAAGTTAAATGGATATTAATTATTGACAAAGCTTGACTCGGCAATATATATAATAAATTCCATAGTAAGTTTAAAGCAAACAAATAGACGCAAGCAATTGAACTATACATTATTTAAAGTGCATACTTTGGTGTTTGGCTGTATCTGTTTTTGTTTAAATTGAAACCTCTAGAGATATATTTTTGGTTGAAAGTTCTGTTAAATCCTACAACCTTGGCAATACCTGATAAATTTGTCAACTTCTCAATTTAAACATCGACAGGTATAATTATGTCAGATTTTCTCAGCTGTAAATCAATTTCATTAAACACGAGACTTATTAAAAACAATGATTAATTTCAATAACAATTATTCTTGTCAAAACGTACAACGTCGTCGTGACAAATATGTCGACTCTTAGTTAGTCATTTTTTACGTAAAGAAGGATTAAATTAGTAAAGAAAGAATAAATAAATAGACGTAAAAACTGTTAAAATTCATACAATTTCGTGAATGGAAATGAATAACTTATACATTTAGGCCTAATATAAGAAAACAAAGTGTAGTGAAAATACTTCTGTGACGTAGGGTAAGAATGTGTGTGAAAACTGACTTACTATTCTATTATTAATAGAATAGTAAGACAGTTTTGACACACAGTCATATCTGTAAATAGTGACAATTTTCTACTTAGTAAAGAAGAACTGTCATGATTGTTATCTGTAACAGAAAATTAGCAAACACGAAATACTAGTATCGTAATAATCCGACATATTTTTTAATTTTTCTCCATGACAATTTAATAACCTATACGTAAACTATTTTTGAAATTAAAACTTGTCGAATTGTCAAGTTATTACGAGTTGCCAAACTGCAGACTATTTGAAGGAGCTTTCCAATTTATTGATGCCCGGAGGCAATGTAGGCAAATACCTGTAGGTCAGAATGTGTCCACTGTCTTGAAACGAATTCAAAGATTATGTTTCCTACTACGCACCACCAAGTACGTGTGTATACTAAATCTTGAAAAAATCAAACTTTTTGAAATAACTTTTGAACTTGATACATGAACTTGATTATGATAACTTCAGAAATAATTTTGAGTTACAAAATTTCATTGCATTTAATTTAAAAATTACAAAAAAACAATCTAAAATAATGTAGTTGCGAGTTGAAAATGTACAATGAAAGATATATATTTGTTGTCACACTATACGAAAGATGAATTTACAATTAACCGAATGAATATCCATTGAAATTCATTTTTATTAATGAGTATATCTATAAGTAATTCACAAGATTGTAGCCAAGAAGAAAGTTAGTAGCACTATATACGATACGACATTAAATATTGAGCGAATGGATACGACCATTCGGTCACCGAGGTCATTCACATGCCTTTCGAAGAATCGTCTGTGAAAAGCTTATGTTGACATTATATTAAGGAGAAGACGCAATCAAATTTAATTCGCAATGGGTTAAGAAAAGGTAAGGCATAAAATGTTATAAAATATTAAGTATTACAGAGCTTATTGCAAAAGTAGTTGTACTTGCAATTTTGGTGACGAAACTACTAAGTACTGTTACGCATTTTTGTGCTAAAATAAAATATGTTAAAATATTGTTTTTGTACTAATTAAAAAAGTAAGTAGTTTGATTACTAGTAAGGTATATATTGCCTTAATTTGTTTATTTACTTTCGTATGAATATCATACATCTCAAAAATTTATTATACAGGATTTGATATTTTTCGGTATTTTATCTCCCTTTTTCTTAAAAAAAAAAAACTAAGATGCCACTTTAGTTTTTTACTGTTATTTTAGCCTTATTTTCATTTTCTTATTAGTAATTAAAAATTTTGCGTAATTGTATAGGTCACAATTGTGGATTGCGTAAAAAGTTAAAGTGTAAAAACATTTACGGGTAAAAAATGACACTACAGTCAAAGTGGAATAAAAAACATGAATCATTAGGAATATTCCGATTTATTTCCGTTTTCTCTCCTTGTATAACTATGAAGATTATAATTATACACAAGGTATTTCTATAATTAAGGAGAAACTACACCTGCATAGGGTGAATTGTACTTAATTACTAATCAGTAAGAGTGATCACAAATTTACATAATCAGCCAAACCTTTTCAGTTTTATTTGCTTTGACACCACGAGAATTTCAACCACTCCCTAAAAATAAAGACATATAATTGCTTTGAAGCCATATTTGTCTCAGGATTAGTTCCAAATCTAAATAATTGCCTTTAATTGCTAAATATTGATTTTAGCCAAACTAGACAGTCTTTCCTTCTACAATAATTATTTATTTCCTTTAAGAAATAGAAATCAGTTCATTGACCTCGTAGTTGGGAGTCGTTAAAAACTCAAGTAAGTTTAATTACCAATGTGATGATTAATTAAAAATGAGTCTTCCTATCAATAAGGAAACTATGGTGACAAAAACTGTGGAGCATAGACACGAATAAACGGGAATGTCAAACACTTTCACTCAAGAATGAATAATAAAAGTATTTAGCCCATCGGTGCGTAACGCCACAAGTTGCGAATGGACAGACGACCAATAAAAATGCAAATTAGCGGAAGTTTTTTATGGTGTAATAGAAATTGTTGGATTATCAGCTGTTTGTCTGTTGGTATCAATATGTACATGCATATACTGATGTGTGTAATTTAAGTGTCCAAATTCAATAAAGAAGGGTATTTTTATCTCAATGACACATATAATTTACTACCTTTACCTCCGCTCACTTTAATATAGGATAGATTCACTATAGTTAGAGAACATTATCTACTTTTTTCATGATAAAAGGCACGATATACATATATCTATGTTACTATCTCTAACAACGTGTTTGCAAAGTAATTAGAAGTTAAATTTTACGTTGTCAAAGCATATCAAACAATTGTACTAACACTTTTGAATTTCAAATATTAGTTACTAAGAGTCCATGTCTTTTTTTTATTGTGTAATGGGGGGCGGGGGGGGGGGGGGCAGATGAGCAGACGGGTCACCTGATATAAAATGACTACCGCCGCACATGAACGCCTGCAACTCAAGAGTCACAAACGCGTTGCCGAAAGAAGTACGCCCTTTTCTTGAAGGTTTGAGGTCGTATCGGTCCGGAAATACTACAGACGATAACTTGTTCCACAGATTAGTTGTGAGAGGCAAAACCTTGGGTCAAAAGAACTCAGTTATTATTTGCTCTTGGTCTACATATTTTAACTTTATTTTATTATGTTAGATTCCTTATCCATACCAACATCATCATTATATAAGCTAACGTATATGATTGTTCACAAAGTTAGTTTCTCCTTTATAATTTTATTTATTCCGATTGACTTTCTATTTGATATAATTTTATTGATATCTTGTTGATTTTTATCTCACAGATTGTCTAGATATATTTGCTTGCCGTAAACATTTCTTTCTCTTTTATATTATTTATATGTTTAGTGTATTTACTTGTTAATTACCTTACCTTAAGCACCGAGTTTTAACCATTGAAATTCTTAGATGTCATTTATGTAATTGAGATCAACCGCTTAAATATTCTTACTAGTTTTGAACTACAGAAACCCGCTAGTCACGATAGATCGTTAAGCGGCATTGAACTTTGGATATTTAAAAAAAAAAACTTACTTGGTATTAGCAATATAACTCTCCACATTTTTTATCACAAATGCATCAATAATATTCGTAGATTTATTTTATATTATTCACGTCTACCATAATTTTAATTTAAAACATCATATGATGGAGTTTTGTACAAATGGTAATGATTTTCTTATCTAGATAAGTATATATTTTATGTAATAATATAGAAATAAACTGTTTTATTTTTGATTTCACTTCACTAGCTACTGTTTTTCCATTAGTAAAGATAGTAAACAACATAGATAGTTATTTTACAAGTCCAGGTGGGCTTGATGTAAGGGATTGAAAAGCTAATCAATTTGCTACTTAGTTAAAATCTTAGTAATCTAGTTTTATTGCCTATAGCTACACAAGTACATACATTGCATGTCCAATTACATTAAACCCCACAGACAGTTTACATTCCATTGCTGTGTGACGGAATATTTAGTACAAAGCAGTACTTACCAACGTTTGTACAAGCCGTTAGTAGTACGGAAACTAATTGCCCGAGACAACTTGCACTTGGCAAAATATTTACATTTTCAAAACTTTCACTGTCGGAAATTAGTTTTAAAATATTTCGTATTTAGATTTACTTTCGCATTTCATATTTTGCTAAATGTATTTTTTGTATAATGATTAGTCATTGTGGCTAATGGTTCCAGACTAAAATTGATGACGATGCGTATGATACAATCTGAAGTGAAGAGGCACCACATAAATCATGAAAATATCTGTATTTTGACCGACATAGTAAATGGGTTTTTGAAAATCACAATTCATTACGTGTCTCTTGATGACTTTGTTCTGATGTTATTGGTGAAAAAATTAAGGTATTAACTATGATTTGAGAATTAAATTAATAAATTTTATCATACGTTTTTCACACCTATTATATTGATCTGCTTACAAAAGAAGAACGAACATTTCTAGTATTTTTAAAATATCAGTCCTTAAATCCAATCACTACTCTGCCTTTTACCATAGTTCATACACACAATATAAACTTAACACTATTGTTACAAGCTACCGACCACGAACAGGTCTCAGGTCATTCACCTTAACCTTCAGGATCTGCTTGATCCTGCCACCGAACCACTACCGGTTCTTGCATTAATAAGCCATTACTCTTTTTTATAGGATGATGAACGATCTTGAATTTTTTATTAAGTTTTAGGGTTTTTTAAACCTTGGTTGCCACAGTACTTTACATTCCTTTTATAATGGGCCTATCATGTAGAAGATTCATACTTAAGTACGTGATATGTATGGCTACTCATTGATCTGACAGTATATAATATTTTAGTAATGTATAAGATAATATAGTGATAATATTGCTAATATCAGTTTCAGTGATGAATGTTTAAAAAAAAGAAAAATCGGAATTGTTATTACGAAAACATGTACTTACAAAATGACGACAACCCAATGAAAATTATTACAACTAACAAATTACCAAACCGTCTGGTTTACGAATAGTAGTTACCATTCACAAGCTAAACAGGTGCGGCCATAGCAATGGTAGGGTAAGCTCTTCATTGCCCAATGAACTTTTCGAAATCACCTACAATACTAGGTAGGGCCCGAGCCTAAAAAATTTCAACAATAGTGTACCCAATAAACTGGAACCAAAGAAATTCTGTATCGCTATTGGTAAACATTTCCGCATTTCTGTCACATCTGATTAGTGTAAATAGCAGAAAAAATCAATATAATTTAGAATAATAAGGTTGACAATTAGACACGGGTACGTAATATTGTTGCAAAGAAGTAAGATTAGATTCCTGAACCGAATCTAATGTGGATTTTTTTTTGTAAGTTGAATCATTTGTTATTTTAAATTAAATATTACATGAACAAAAAATGCACATTTCTTTTATTTAAAAATTAAATTAATGCTATTTTAACTCAAAAACAGATAGGTTTTAAATATTAAGATAAATATCCGAGTTTAAAAAAGTGCTAGAAGAAAAGGAATTTTACTTTATTTTATTTCTTTAATAGGACAAATTAAAGTTATACTGGCCTGTTGACCTAGTGGTTAGTGACCCTGATTGCTACGCCATAGGTCGTGGGTTCGGTTCCCACCCAAAAGAAATAATTGTGTGATGAGCATAATCATTTGTTCTGTGTCTGGGTGTACTTTATCTACAATATGTGTGTATTTAGAAATTTATAAGTATGTTTATCAGCAGTCTGGTTACCATAGTACAGGCTCTGCCTAGTTTGGGATCAGACGGCCGTGTGTGAAATGTGTGAAAAATATAATTTTTAATATTATTAATAAGAGTAAACTGGTATTTGAGTCCGTATACAAATACAAATAAATGCATAGTGATTTAGCTATTTATAAATTATAGTGAAGAATCTCTTCAACACAACAGTCAAGACATCTGAGATCTTACAAAAGCAGATGATTATAGCCTGAGGTAAATTTCACAATCAAGAGTAATTTATTCAAGTTATCGAAAAATCTCACTCCTTGAAGCTCCTAACTCCGTATATGGCTTCGTTAGGTATCCGAACACAAAAGAAAAAGCTAAAAGATCCGCTTCACCGCCTTTTAAAAGCGACCATTCTAGGAACTGAAAAGGGATCTGGTAAGATGGACACGGCAATGAATATTTAAACAGTGCTTGAGATGTGAAAGACAGTCTATCGTTAAGTTTAAAAGATAAAAAGAGAAAACAATCGATTAATCAATGTTCATTATGAACATCAATTTCGGCTGTTTTAGCATTATCAAATCTATTAGCATATCTATATGTATTAAAATATAAAGTTGGTTTGTGTACGCTTCAAAAACTCTGAAAGTTCAGCACCGATTAAGCTCGAATTTTGACACTAGTTATAAACCGCTTTAAAGCCTGTTTTTATTTATTTTTTCTCATCAATGCAACCACAATGTGCCACGGCGGCTGAACCCTGCACAGCTATTTGTTCATGAAATTTATTTCGTCGGCAAAACATTCCTAGGATTTTAGTAATAGCTTAGCAATCTTATTTGCTTTGTTGATTTCATGATGTTAAAAAAACCTTAGTACATGTTATATTATTACATTATATCATTTTGGTATTATGGGGTCTAAACTTTTGATAAGTTTGGTTTTGATATCTACCTCTATAATGATGGAATTTGCATTGATTGTAGCTGGGTTTGTAATTTTTATGTCATTGCAATCTATCGGATTTTATCAGTTTATAATATTTGCAAGATTTATATCATGTTACTTAAATGCCTTGTTATGAAGTTGCTTTATGTTTAGCTTCAAGCTAAATATCCTTAGTTGAGTTATAACATTTGGTCTGTTAGTCTCCAATCCAATTATCGCATTCGCATCTTTAAGCAAAGAATTTATGCATCGATGGAGCAACTCTCAAAGTTATTGCTTTTCAGAACCAGTTTGTGGTCGCATACTCACGAGCATGAGACCTCGGGCAAAAGGACAATATCAAGGACAAAAGCTTGCTTGGACCAAAGACTGATTTATATTGTAATGTTAAATCTTCGCGTATTTTCTGCATTTGGTTTTACGTACTAAAGTTAGTTAAGTTAAGTTAAGTTATAAGTTAATTTATTCTGTGCATGTGCAACACTAAATAATAACTGTAGAAAATGCTGCGTTTCGCAAACCTTTCACTTACTAAATTTAAATATAAACCATGGTCGGGTAAAATGACTTTGTAGGCTTTGAGTCCCCTTTCTTAGAACCAACTCCTCTAGGGTTGGACTCCGGTGACTTCACTCACTCCGTTAAACGCAACGAAAATATTGCTTAGTATTCAGTTTTCTGTCTGGCCGTGGATTCACTCCGGTCGAGCCGGCTCCTTTTGTGCCCAAGCCACGTATATAGTAAGTAGTCTTTTGAAAAATAATAAAGTTAAAAAGAAAAGCCTAATAAATTGTATATAGCCATTATCCTCGACTCTAGTGGTATTTCAACGATATGGTCGAAATTAGTATATCCATGTGTTAATAGTGTTTTAAATTATGAATTTAGTATTTTATTGTAAAAATGTTAATGAAATTAACACAAATTAGCTGAGATAACACAACCTGTGTCTTATCTCAGCTAATTTGTATTAAGTTAATTACAAGCTCTACTTCAAAATTTTTAATGTGTAGCTTATTATAAACCTCGCAGTAGGTTAATGATATTGCTAATATTTTTTTAGCCACTATTTTAGTAAATTCTCCTTGAGTTTTAAGCGATGACTGATATTATTATAACCATGCCACCGAAAGGTAATAAAACAATTGAATTTAATTTATTCCTTTCATAATATACTTCATACTAAACAACTTCACTGAGTCTCTTAAAAGTAATAAATTATTCCCGTTTTTGCAAGCTTATAGGTTTCCTCGATAAATAGGCTACTCAACATTAAAAGATATTTTAGTAGTTGCTAAGATTAGGGCGTTCAAACAGCCTGTTCAACAAACTCTCCAGCTTTAGAATATACTAATGGTATCTACCTCGCCGAATTGTGAAGTGATGAATGCGTTTTGAAGAAAGCATTCTTGAAAAGATTTATGCGAATAGAGAAAGGTTTCAAAATACTCTCTATGATTGTCATTATGTTGAAGGTAAGTACGAACAGTGCCGTTTTATAGAAGTAAAACAGTTTTTATGTCCAAGTTATTCAAATTACTGTCGTTAGGCTACTTTCCATGTGTGAGAGTTTATCCATGGTTTTATCTGAGCTATATGTCATGGTTTTTGTTTATTATTCTAGATCTATTTAACATTGCTCGTTAAATTGTAGTTCTAATGTAAGAGAACTGTCAGTCTGTTAGTCAGTGATCATCAGTATCCATAAAGAATTGGAATGTTGTCACATACTCTATTATTTCATCAGTTTCCTAGTTTAAGGAGTATGAGGGGGCTCTGACATCTTGCCATCCAAGCCAAGCCTCGTTCGTCTGTCAGCAGGGTACACCTTCACATGGTGTACCCTGCTGACAGACGAACGAGGCTCTGGCCACTCACCAAGACGAACTGACCAGCGTGGTGTTTTCATGCTAATAACCTTTTCTAATTTAAAATAAAATAAAATTTATTTGACAGTTTTAAAGAAAAAATCGTATGCATTACACTCCAAATATCTATACAAAATTGAAATATTCATAAAAATATCCGTTCGTCTTCACAGTAATGGAAGCAAAGCTCTAAAGTAAGATATAAATAGAGCAAGAAAATACATTGATTTTATTCTGACCTAATATCGTAACCTACAGTGTATTTAAACAGTGTTTTTTTTTTCTTTTTTTTTACGTCAGAAGGGGAAAGTCACAAACGCCTTTTGGTTTTTCAGAAAGGAGTACGCTCTTTTCTTGAAAGTTTGAAGGTCTTATCGTTTTGTCGATTTCATTACATATCCAATTTATAAATTATTATGGTGTCTGTAAAATTTTTAGTGTCACTTTAAATGGTTTTTAAGTCGACTACAGTGTCATCAATAGGCAGATTTGCCGACACTGATATACTGAACTATTACAAGACGTGCTCACTGCAAATGAGGTTGTCAGCATAACAGTAAAGCCATGTGAAAAATAAAAGAAAAACGCTGGGGCATCCACTTTCTTCGCTAACAGCATCTGTCATCAGTTTGATGGAAAATGCCATAACTATGTCTCAGTACGGTCAGCGCATTCAACACTCGACATGAAGACCTAATCGCTCACACACGATGTTACATTTTCTAAGAGAAATTCACTTGCAGCAGAAATTATAGGAGATAGCTTTCGAGAGAAACATATTTTTATGGGAAATCTAGTCATAAGCTGGTTCATAACTAATTTAAAAGTGAACCAAAGCATGATTTCGTTCAATAAAAAATTCTGACGTGGAGAATTATAATGGTCTCAAAACTTTACATGTTTATGTACTAATGACGTGCATACACACACAACAATTGTGTTATGATCGATAACACGAAAACGTTCGATGCTTGCTAAAGAGCAACTGCTAAGTTGCGCTTCTAAAAAAAATTGTTAAGTACTTTGTTCCGACCATAATGTATCATATAAATATGGTTCAACTGTCATATGAATACTCCAGCCACACATCAAGTTAACTATTAACTATGGATTTACAAATATCTTAAGAAAAAAGTGTAACCTTTGTCGGAATATCAAAGGAAATATCACTCAAATCTAATAATAATAAATAAATAATAATAGTATTCTACCACATTCACACAAAGCCATCTAATCCCAAACTAAGCAGAGCTTGTACTATGGGTACTAGACAACTTTTTCTTGTAAATACATCTTATTATACATAGAAACACCCACACTAAATCAAACATTAAATGTTAATGCACACAAATGTTTGACTGGAGCGGGAATCGAACCTACGACCTTTGGAATAGCAGTCCGTTACACAAACCACTTGTCGATTAATGTATAAATATGGTTTGAGTGTTATATTGACAAATATATCTTCTAGATGAATTACCTTTTTGCTGAAAACAGATATGCATAATGACATCAATGATGATTTGTTATATATTAAGAGTAGGTCCATTGTCTGCCCTATTTCCCTTAGAGCCATACGATTAAGCATATCTTAAGTTGCCGTTACATTGTAATAACTTCGTGAACAATGATAATTTTCTGGCCCGTTGCTCAAGGGTTACACGGTACCTCATGTTTAAGCTCGTTTATTTTTCTAAAAATAAATAGTGGCGTCTTTCTAGTCTGCTTATTCCATAAAATGTGGGTCAGCTTCTAATCCCTCAAGGTGAATCTAAAGATCAAGAGCCTCTAGAGTAAATGTTTATCTCTACGAGCCATTTTTGCTAACGTATAATGGTCAATGATGTTTTAGATATAAAAAACAATGACTATACATGATATACATAATACATATATTCACGATGGTGTTAGTCTATGAAATCTGAACCTGATGTGAAACTTGTATGTCCGAATGAAGAATGGTAGACCAAAACTTTTAATGTAGATTATTAAACGGATCTTTGAATGGTTTGGATAATAAATGGATGGTAAAGTATATGTCATTTCGTTTATATACGAATTTGACTGCAAAGATAATAATATAATAATAATATAATAATATTGTACAACATTCACACAAAGCCATCTAGTCCGAAACTAAGCAGAGCTTGTACTATGGGTACTAGACAACTGATATAAATATATATATACTTTTTTTGTAAATACATACATATTATACATAGAAACACCCAAACCAAATCAAACATTAAATGTTCATGCACACAAATGTTTGACTTGAGCGGGAATCGAACCCGCGACCTTTGGAATAGCAGTCCGTTACACGAAGCACTACGCCATCCCGCCGTCTGATGATGATGATGATAGATGGCGATGACATGATGATAGAGACGTTCTTTCGTTACTTTTCACCGAGTTAGTGAGTTTACTACCGGACCCACCCAGTCCTTCACCTCTTTTCCGAAGGGACTAAAAAGGGAGTGCAATACTAAGTGTATCGCACTCTCTTGTGACACATTAAAAAACAAAACAAAACGGCGTGCTATGGACCGCCGGTGGGAACGAAGTTCTTTCGCTTTTTGGTAGACGTTTGCTATATATGAAATAAGTATGAAAAAGATGTGAGCGTCGACGTGTCAACTGAAGTGTCGGCAAAGAGTCTTGTTACACATTTTTTGGTCACGCTCCCAGCCGTTCAGAGCGTGTAACGCGCAATAAGGAACTTCGTTCCAATTATAAACAACTTGTAAAAACATGATCAAATGCGTCTTAAGTATCTTGACATACGTCGTCATGAGTAATAACAAGTCTATTGCAAGTCAACGTGCAAGGCTATGGTAAATAAAACGAAATTATCAGCAGAGACAAAAAAATGTAGAATAGTAATACTATAACAAATTCATGTTTAAATCATGATTAATATGAAATCCCCTTCATGTTGATAGTTGGTCGTAAAATATCAGACATACGAACGAAAGGTTATGTCATTCTTTAGTGAGTTTCTTTATTAATTAAAATGTAAATCTAATAGACTGTGCATAAAGAAAGTTTTAAAATGGCCGAAAAGTTTTACTCAATCATTATAAAATTTCGTTGGAGTTCTGCAAAATTTAAATTTTGATAAACACAAATACTTACATAACGAAGATTTTTATATAAACTTCTAGAATGAATCGTTTATGTAAAGGATTTGAGATGTACGCTTTTTTCTTGATAAGTTCGTAAAGTAATGCTAGGTAACATTGTTGACATTCCTAAAAAGTATCCATCTATAATAAAATATAGTAATTTAAACAGATTGTCAGAAATTAAGATTTAATCAAACAAACTCTGTACAAGTGGAATAGAGATGAGAAGAAAATTATCTTTTACTACAATAAGAAAAGAAGATTCGTCATTTAGTCTATTTAAAACTACGTCTTGATGCACGTCATTTTCGATAAAAGTCGGTAGCTTTTTAATAAATTCTAGGAACAGAGAAGAAGAGAGAAGATTTAAACTATAACATAGAAGAATATAAGACATTTTATATTTATATAGAACGCGTTCAATTTTAAATTAATATGATAAATTTAAAAGAAAATACTTCTAGATTTTGAGTAGACAGATTTAAAATAATTGCATACTCAAGCCTGAACTAGAGAATTCATTAACAAAATGTATGTTTTCAGACTAATTAAAAAGAACCTGTATTTTAGTAGTATCGTTTATAAGCGGATATTAGACGACTAATGTGAGTTTATACTTAACTTTCATTGAAAAATATATATCTTCTTTATATAATAAACCGACAGTTATTTATGTAGGGCACTTCAAAGTGTGAGATGTCGGAACTTATTATTGAAAAGAAGTAGTACAAGTATATATACTTCCTTTATATCTATTAACAAAGAAATACCAAGGAACAAGCGGCGGTAGCTTAGTGGTTAAAGCATTGGACTTGCGATCAAGAGGTCGTGGGTTTGAATCCTGACCAGTACACTACCGACGTGAACCCACTCCTTACACAAGCAATTTAGCTCAGCGGGAGGGGTTAACGGGAATACTAGTTATTTCGGTTGACAGTAGACCTTTTAAAAAGAAAATATTTAAAATTAGATTATTCCCCTATTCATCCCGTGGGTGTCGTAGGGGCCGACTAAGGGAAAAAACGTTGCAGGACAAGAGCGCTGCAAAGAGAAGGAAAACTTGACACAAACCCTATACGAACCCGTCTGGCTAGCGTGGTATAGTAGGTAAAACTTCCTTTATAAGGAGCGGCCTATGTTCAGCAGTGGACTATTAAAGGCTGATGATGTGAAAATTAGATTATAAGAAACTTAATGCGAGAAATAAAGAAAAAAGATCTTTCTAGATGATTATGATAGAATAATATTTTAGAACCTCAAAGCGATATACGTTCATTTGTGTAAACCTCAATTTCAATGTATAAACGAATGATAAAATTTTAATGGTGTTATTTGTTTTATTATAAGAACATAAAATACAAAACTTCATAATATTATTACGTCATTAACAAAACACGATTTCTTGTAAAGAAAACGTTCTATTACGTGTTATTATAATAGTTTGTTTGGTTTTGGCATATTAATGGTGTATTAAATACATTTTTAAATATATTACGCGTATTTGTATAAATACTTAGAAAAATGCAAAATTTAAGTTAACATTTTGTAATCATAAGTTATTAGTAATTTTATTCGTAATTTATTCAATTCAAAATATTTATGTAATTTATTTTAAAACTTGATATTTATGAATATAATTATTTTCTGTGATGCTTTATCTATGTGTCTGTTTGCCAGTCAAGTTTCACAAATAATACAATAGAATAATTATTATATTTCAAGAGATGTTTAAAAACGACATGTTTTGTTATTCAAAACGAAACCAAATATTTTTCGGTTATTTTGTATTCATACGAATAACGCTTTAGACAAAAGACGGTCTTTTCGGTATTAGCCAATTTAGTTAAAGGTATGCGCGACCACCACCACGTCCGACGACGGACATTAGATCCGGTTGCGGGAAGACATTAGATGTGGGCTGCATAGGACTGTTTGTTGTGGCGAACCTTGGGGAGGCCTATGTCCAGCAGTGGACGTCTTTTTCCTCATTCTATCCACAAGAGCAGTTCCTTTCCTATCGATGACTAACATAAAAAAAATTGGTGAATCGATCACGACTTACAACGAAAAGTTAAATTGTTCCAACAAAAATACATGATAGTTTTAAATATTATAAAAAAATGGTACGTTACGTACGTAGCTTTTGCTATATTTTACTGGGATAATCGTGTATGGCGGTCAATGGGGTTGCCCCGTATGTATTAGGTATATCTGGGACTAAAACGTTTGGGAAGTGTGGGAGTTAATATTACCTACTTTTGGCGAGGTAAAATCCGACAAAAACGAATTTAATGTCATAGGCTTTTTCTCCTAGTCAATCTTAGGGAGAATTGTGATTAATTTCGTTGCGAGTTCGAAGACCGGTTATTTTTTTATTCCTGGGATTTCCCGAGTGTCGTAACTAGGTGTGTTTGTGGGTCACTGCTGTTGATCCTGGTGTACAGGAGTTACAGTGGTGGGCGTGTGGGAGGGATTAGTCCCGTACTTAACGTTAGGGTGATGCAGAGCTAAAACACGGTAGATGCACAGAAATGGATTGTAAGATATTAGCATAAATGTGTGTATGTATGAATGTCCGATTGTTTAAAGTTTCAAAATGTAATGAACTCTTCCAAAATATCTGCTTACTCAAGACCTTGGCTAATGAAATAACGATTTACACAACATAGATGTCTCAATCTTTGTCAACGGTTAGAACTGGATGAAATGTGAACATTCATACATAATGCACTTGTTCAAATGTCAGCAAAACATTTGTTATTGCGTAATTGTGACCTTTGTTTAAACGATGTGTTGATCGTGTTGGTGATAGGTTGGTCATTGTACCTTTGCCGCCACTGGTTTTTAAATTCGTTGAAACAAAAGTCCGGTTACAGTGAATGTATGTGTGAATTTCATACCTACATAGTTTGTTTATGTGTATGTCACATCTGAATCATATACAGTGATATTGTACAGTTGCACGGTTATTATGTATGCAACAAACTATGCATTGCCTACTTCAAAATATTTTTCTGTTACGAAATGTTTTTTAATTATTTGCCACTTAACTGTTTCCCCCTCTTTTAATTTGTAATAATATAATAGGTATATTTATGTTTTTATTGCATGGGAGAATTTAGTAACAAAAAGTGGCGCAAAAGCAGACGACCTAGTCTTATTTATTACTAACTCCGTCACGGTTTTTTTCACGTTGCGATGATTTTGTGAAAAATATTGCAACGTACAAAAAGTGGAGTAAAAATATATTCTAAGAACTACCTACATTTTTGTGTTATGTATGGCAGAGAAATTCTTTATTGTAAAAAAACCAAGTTAGAAATTATACGGCCCAACTGCTGAGTGGTGTGATATCTTTATCCTATAAGTCCGCTGTTAGTTCTCACTGCTAGGGGAGCAAAGGCGGATTCAAAGTGGACATGGTGGTCATGACTGGGTATAGTTCGTACGATTTTGAAAATAGCATTTGGATCTTAGCAACCGAGACGCGTCATCGCGACCATGCGACTACAGGACCAGGGTCCATGATAATCTTATTATGTTATCATCTATGCCTCGGGAAAAAAAAGAGAATATTAACTCATTTTCACATTACGAGAAAAAGAGAGTTGCTTTTTATAAATTATTTTTTTCAATCAATATCTCGTCCTCGTTCGGTGGAAACGTCTGCACTGCCTCTGGAGCGGCCGCGTCGCAGTCGCCACGCCGCCAACTGGCCACGCCCGCCGTTCTCGCGACGCGTTTGGGAGGAACCGAATGTACTCCATATAAATTCATACGAAGCAGTAGGTCGATCGACCCTATCGCGGTCGCGCGTCAGCTAGGAACCGAATGCTACTTTTAAGGGTTTTTTTTTTAAACACAAATTTGAGCTTATCTGGGTCTGAACTATACAAAAATGATCTCTTCCTGAGTTACACAGCCCTTACAAACGGCAATTTGATCGATACGGTAACCAGCCTGCTGATAAACATATTTAATAATAAAAACTAAATACATGCATATTATATATAAACTACTAGTACATCAGCCACAGAGCAAATGATCGTGCTCATCACACTCTTATTTGTCCTGGGTCGGAATCGAACCCACGACTTTCGGCCTGCTAGGACGAAAGGTCGGGTTCACTAACTACTAGACCTGCAGGCTAGTCAGGTTAGTCTTGATATCAGCGTGGAATGGAAAAATCGATAGTAAATATTCTCGAATTATTCAAATCGAGAATGTAGTTATCCGTTAAAGACCTCTACTTATATTCCAACGAAACCACTACAAATGCAAATTCCTATCTAAATTCTATCTGACATATATACAAGTACTTGCTTTCCGCTTTCTAGGCTAACAACGCATATTCAAATTTAACTGCAGGTAACCACCTCATAGAAATCCAGTCACAAATGTAGAACAAGAGATGACCTCCGGGATAGAATCAGTGTTAGTAATTGTCGTGATTATGGTACAACTGTGTGTATAATTAGTACTGTACTCGTTTTATTGGTTACGTTGGTACTACTGTCAAAGGTGAAGGCCGTTTGGATGGTGTGTTTAATGGTGTACAGTTGCGAACACAAATATCAAGATTTAAGAATTTGAATAAAAAAAATACAACATACATTTTGTTTTGCTTTATAACTATGAAACTGCTAAATGTATCTAACCGACTAAAAATAAGTATAGATAATTTTTTTACAAGCCTTTATTTTATAAGCTTTTATTTAACTTACAATGTATGTATCATGTATGTATGTAAATGTGTTTGTTCGGGTGGAATCTTGCAAGTCAATTTTGAAGCAGATATCATCAACCGATTGAGCTGAAATTTTGTGTTCATGTTTAGGTTGAATGACAACGCATGGTTAGCTGTATGTCATTCTACATCGAACATGGCGGGCTAGTTATTTTTAATGCATTCCTACAATATGGGTATCAAATGAAAGGGCTTGCTGAGAATATTTCGAAAAATAAAGTTACGTCTCTCTAAATTTAATATGAAGGACTTTTAAAGATGGCGGACTAAGTTGTTATGCTTGCCTACAATATGTATATCAAATGAAAGCTGAGAATACGAATGCTAGTTAAACTCTGTTGGTGCAATCCGTCTGAAATATTAGTGTTCTGGAGTTTAATATGAACAGACTGAGAAACCTGTAAAGCGATTACTTACAAGAGAAAAACCTTTTTAAAAAACGAGCTTATATTTAAATGCACTAAAAAGAATAAAATAAACTTTCCTTTAAAACTTTTACTATCAACTTATTACGTCATTACATAATTTATATGATATAACAGCTTGTCGCAAGATTTATCTATGTAGATAAACAAGTAAATAAATAACTGAATAATAAGTATATAGTAAATTAAATAACTTCTGATGATCTGAATGATTTTAGTTTTTAAAATGTTCAAACTATGTAAATACGAGTACCTACATACTTTAATCTCGTGACAAGCCTTTAAATCATATACATGTATTGACGTTATAAGTTGATAGTTCAAGTTTTAAAGAAAAGTTTATTTTAGAAATATATTTAAAAGAAAGAGAGTATCTTGCTGAATAGATAACATTGAATCTAATTATAAATCCAAGTCCTGGCTGTTAAGTACTTTTGTTCAATCTAGCTCATACTAGTAGTCTCAAAATATTAGCCGTGACTGTACGCATTGTTTTTGTAATGCTTGTTAAGACGTGTTCAAGTCACGTCAATGTTTTTATTGTATATGAGCATATACATAATTACGATCGGCTACAGAAGAATGAAAAAAAAATACATTGAAATCACATGAATAAGAATTATACCACAATTAATTGAATTATTTGTTTCTAGTTTTTTGTCTCAATTAGATATTTGTTTCGTTATTTGGATTCTGCGCAATATGTGCTAATGTAATATATTACTTCTATATATTTAATGATATTTTGGAAATATTGTTTACCTTTGAAACTCAGTTCAAATAATTAAGAATAGTAATGTGTTCTTATCGTATAAATCAGTAGGTATTGTGCTTTATATTAATCAGTTCGTTAAATATTTGATTAAGTAAAGTAAACGTAACTTAATGAAGTAATCTTTCTAGACACATGAATTAGATATAAGCAATTAGATTTTCCTTTAAAGTGCACTACATTTAAACACTACAATATAAAATATATAACACAGCAATAAATGAGTTGAGCTATATCTATAGGATATCAGCTATTTTAAGAGATCAAAATATCCATTAGCTTTTGTTCAAGATGCGGTTCTAAGAAACGTTCTAATAACGGTATGGCTGATACATTGCAAAATTGCATTAGAGCACTAACCGTTTGTACCTAATATTGTCCATAGATACTGGGAACGATTAAATTTACAAAGCGTCTAGTGCTTAGAGCTTCTAATAGCTTCTAAAGACATTTTGTTGATCAATAACTTGTATTTAATACTAGCTGATACCCGCGACAT
The DNA here is from genome assembly GCA_902825455.1 of Arctia plantaginis. Classification (NCBI taxonomy): domain Eukaryota; kingdom Metazoa; phylum Arthropoda; class Insecta; order Lepidoptera; family Erebidae; genus Arctia; species Arctia plantaginis. Next base: position 3,928,952 of record CADEBD010000226.1, on the reverse strand, counting down.
TGTTCGTGTGGAATTTGAATAGCGCTGTCTTAGGGAGTTCGATTCACGCACCGGGAAAAATTTTATAGGGTTTTTCTGAGGGGAAAAATAGCCTAAGTTACTCCTTATATAGACAGCTAACTTGTAGTAAAATATTATCAAAATTGGCTGAGCCGTTTAGAAGATTACCCGAAACAAATAATAGAAATGCAGACAGACAAAAAAATTAAACTGGTTTTTAGGCATAGGTGTCGTGAAACTAACCATGTGAGCATGAAAAAAACATATTTTTTTTGACATTACAAACAGACACTTCAATTTTATTTATTTGAAGACAAAATGTCTTTACTTATTAAGACTTGAGAGACTGTATTTGTAGTATAGTCTAATAAAATTTAAGATTTAAAAAATTTATGATTACATTTTATGACAACAAATTCAAAAAGTAAGAATAGTATTAAAAATATTATGAACATTGTGAACAAAACTCGTGACGGCTTCAGAAAAATAGTCAAATGTTTTACAGTTGAAATATTATCAAAGTAAATGAATACTATTCGAATCTCGAACACTTTTACAAAAAAACTTTTACAAAAAAATTACAAAAAGAGATTTTTTTGTAAAATAACTCATTAATATGAATAAACTTCACTCCTTGCCGACCGTTTGATTCATTTTGAATAACTCTGCAGGTTTATTTAATAGCTATCTATGAAATAACAAGCTTAATCAGAGAACTGAGTTACTGCTTGCGTATGGAGCCCTCAAGGCACACTTGATATAAATAAATAACGAACAATAAAATCGGAGAATTTCCTTTCAAACTAATTAATATAAAAAGAAAGTTAGTAGTTAGTAGTCTGTTAGTAAATAAAAAGGGTGTGAGGGTTCTATGGACCCCCGGTTAGAACCAAGTTCCTTTCGCTTTTTGGTAGACGTTTGCTACATAGTCAATATTATTAATATTATTAAATATAAAGTTAACAACCACAAATTGAAAAATTTATGATAAAATATATGTATTAAGTTGTCCGTGTAGTGACGGATTAAGAATACGGAATGTCACTATCCCAATTCATCCCGGCGCAAAACAACGCAGGACACCAGCACTGCAAAAAGAAGGAAAACTTGACACAAACCCTATACCAACCCGTCTGGCCAGCGTGGTATAGTAGGCCAAAGCCTCCTTTCTAAGGAGAGGCCTATGTCCTTGTAGTGAACTATTAAAGGCTGTTGATGATGTGATATTATGTATAAAATAAATAACGATAAATTAAACACTGAATGATCTGGGACAAGAAGTGTTTTGCAGAAAAGCGGAAGATGTTAAAAAATTTTCACGATTAAACCGCTAAACAGATTTAGATGAAATTTGGTACATAAATCGTCCGAGTCCCGGGTAAGGCCAAAGAGTAGTTTTTATCCCAGAAAACATCCTTTAAGGGGGTGAAAAGGGAGGGTGAAAGTTTGTATCGGGAATCAATAATTGCTGAACCGATTTAGGTGAATTTTGGTATGAAGATACTTTGATTGTTTGATGCAAAACCTGCTTTTTACTACGATAACAAACATTATCGGCGTAGCCGTGGACAAAAGCTGTAAATATAATATACTAGTTTTTGGCCCCAGCTCCGCCTATGTATGTCGGTCAAAAAGTAGCCTATGTTACTCGCTGATATTGTTGCTTTCCATTGGTGAAAGAATTGCAAAATCGGTTTAGTGATTAAGGCGTGAAGGCGTAACAAACAAACAAAATCATTTTAACACTTATAATATACTCATAAGTATAGATATTATGCGCTATTTCTTTAGTTTAGACACACAAAAGATGGCATCTACTCTAGCTGCTAAGCGAGAAGTGATGGGTTCGATTCTTAACCAGGACACATAATTCTCCGATAAGCTTGATCATTTGTTCTGTGTCTGGGTGTAGTTTATCTATAATATGTATGTATTTAGAAATATATAAGTATGTTTATCAGCAGTCTGGTTACCATAGTTGACCGTCCGATCTTAAACTAAGCCTCTTAAGACGGCCGTGTGTGAGTTGTATGAGGTTCATAATTATTATTATTGTTAATTTGCAATTTCATTTATATTAGTGTTCTAGTTAAACCAAATATCTTTAAAAATTAATCGCTTTTTGATGTAACTCCATTGTTCAACTTATAAACAATAAATACGGCCGCATTGCGTATTGGTTTGTGTAACGCACTGCTACGCCAAAGGTCGTGGATTCGATTCCCACTCAAGTCAAACATTTTATGCATGAACATTTAATGTTTGATTTGGTCTGGGTGTTTCTATGTATAATATATACGTTTTCACAAAAAAAAAGTTTATTTTATGTATAAATATATCAGTTCTCTAGAACCCATAAGTACAAGCTCTGCTTAGTTTAAGACTAGATGGCGTTGTGTGAATGTGGTAGAATATTATTATTCATAAAGATAAAAAATCCTGAATGGAAATCGAAAAATTTATAAAACAGAAGAATTAAAAAAATGACTATTTTTAAAACTGTGGATTCAGGTATTCCATTTTCACTGTGCATTATTTACTTATTAAATTCAATCTCAGTTAAGTATTTCCTAAAGCCGCTAACCAGTAATGAGTAGGTGAAACAGATAATGTTTGTTTACAAAATGTAAATAACAACATACCATTGGAGACGGACCTCGGAGGGGAAAGTATGCCATAATTACCACACTTGGCAAGCGGAGTCATCAGAGTACCTAACGGGAAGTATAACAACTAATAAAGAGTGAGAACACCTGTCGACCTCCTAGATAATCATCCTCTTTGTAACGCTATCCGGTCAAATTTAACTATGTCTAGTAATTTATCGTCTGTTAGATAATAGCTTATTTGAATATTTATTGCGACTCGTAGATAAAGTGGCAAAGTCGTTGGTTAAGGGTGATTTCACTAGAACATCTTTAAAACCATATTTGTACATTAGATACATATGTCATAGATCTGGTAAGTACAAATATAAATCATGCATACATCTTGTTGTCTGCCATTGCTTTTGCACAGCTTCATAAGTTAAGACTTTTTAAAATGTATTGATATTTAGGAACATTAAGTTAGTTTCAGCACTCATTGCCTATTACTTTTATATTTGTAATTCTATATATTACGACTGGTTTTGATTTGCCAAAAAAAAAAAGGAAAATGTTTTATTAACTTACTTTTATAGACATGATATTGTAAAAGTGAAACTACTCCAATAGGTAATATCTAATAAAATAAAATCTCCAAAGTTACGAGTAATTAAGCGAATGATTTAAAGACATAACTTTGTATCTCAAGCTTCGATTAATGTTTGATTATAATTCAGTATCTATGTTTGAAATGGAAGTTAAAATAATTTTGAAATTAATTAAAAGTAGGTATATTATTAACGCGTTACTTGCTTCAGAGTAAAAAAACATCAAAGAAAACTTTTAAGCTACAGGTAGTGCATATCGGTGATCAGAAACTGGTTCGCAGCCGTCACACAGGTTCAATACATTTTTGAAGATGACATCAGCCAACTCGTTTTAGTAGCTACTCATAGCTTTAAAACTTTACATTGAAGATGAGATCAAGTCGAAGGACGTGCATATGAGGAATCTTAATGAATAACTTTTGCGCAGCAGTTCTTTAATATAAAAATAAATTGTAATAAATTCATATCTTCGAAGGCTTTGTTGAGGTCATCAAATTCTGTAGGTAGGTATTTAAAGATCACGTTTACTGCGTCGGGTGATCTCACCTAAGCTTATTTGCGTAAACATTTTTATGTCGTTGAGTATTCATAGTTTAGAAACTTCTAGGCAATTTGAAAAAAAATACATGAATTGTAATTATAGAAAAATTCCAACCATGACAATGAATAGTCATAACGATTTCAAAAGGTCTAAGTAAAATTCGCAATTCATACTGGCAATAGCCGTGCGAACACTGATAGAAGTTACCAACAAAAACTAGACGAGTGATACAATTAACAGTAATGCTATCTTAAATAACTTACCAGAAAACGTGAGAAAACATCCGACCTTCTGCAGTGGAACAATCTGCCGTTGTTAATACACTGTCTTCAAATGTCACAAGCACAGGTCACGATAACGGAACACACCGTATATGCAAAAAAACTGGACGCGAAAAGAAATCAAACGATCGAACGCGATTGGCCGGTCGGTTAGAACGTTCGAATCCGAAATTCAAATTGACCAATGGTGCGGGCTCGCGCATGCGTTCGGCGACGACGAATGCTTGACGCAGACTGAGGTAGTTTCTCAAACAAGTGGTAGTTGACGAGCCTTCTCCATTCACACTGTCAACTTAATTGTTTAATCAAAAAGCAAATATCCAGCTTGGGTTTCAGGGAATAAGGTCCATTTTGCGTTATATAATCACGTGATTACGGACGTTTTATCGTAAACAGACACACATTGCCACCTCTGTCGCCTTCACATGCGCAAGAGTAACTTTTTTGCAATGTTTAATTTAAATCTAAACTCATAAGGTTAAAAAGTTTAAAAAATCGTGTACCACCTACATTATAAATTAAATATTTACAAAATTAAAAAGATAATAAAACAATAGCATAACCAAAAAAAAATAAAAAGCTGTGAAATATGAACAATTGATGCACTTCACAGTTTTGTTAACATTTTCTAATAATGCGTTGATGTCTTTAATTACAATATCTATGTGCAAGACTATTTCAGACCTTACTACCTCAACAATAAAATCTCTTTATACATGTAGCTTCAAGACCATAAATAACAATACAAGACATATTAATGAGTAAAATTAGAATTGTTAAAAAATATTACGCGTGCGAAAACATTGCGTCATACTCGCATAAGTTATTTAATTTCGTTCATGGGTTAAAATGCTTTCATATAATTCATTACATTATAATTTCTAACTTTATGTAAATATGTGGCCAGTTTAACAAAAGTAACGAAAAAAAGTATTTTTTCATTTCACACTGGTTAGTTTAACTGTGAGATAAGGATCAAAAATTAATGTCAGGTTGAACAATTACTCACGCAGTCATCGCGGCGGTAAGACCCGTTATGGAGGATTTTCTCGAGAGGCATCACGGGACCCTCTCATACCGTGATCACTGTGATTGGGGATTGTTTCGGGGATCACCTGTGTCTGATCCGCAAGGAGTCAACGATTGAGCGCCACACACGGGCGGAATGCCCGGCGTGGGTGGAGCAGAGGCGAGACCTCGTGGCGGCCATCAGAGTGGGAGTTCTCTCACTCGATACCCTGATTGCGGCTACCGTGCGGAGCGAGAGTGCGTGGAACTGCTTCTGCGAGCAAGTTATGCTTGCGAAGGAGATGGCGGAGCGGGACCGGGAGAGGTATAGAACGGGCCAGTTAACGCAGATGTATGTATTTAGAATGATATCAGCAGTCTGGTTCTTATAGTACAGGCTCTGCCTAGTTTGGGATCAAACGGCCGCGTGTGGTATGGTTCAGGTTATTATTAGTATTTATCTTTAATATGTATGTATTTAGACATTTATAGTATGTTTTTTTTTTATGGGACTAATCCCTCCCCGTGTGGGAACCCCCTCTACTGTAACACCTGTACACCAGGATCAGCAGCAGTGACCCATGAACACACCGAGTTAAGACACTCGGGAAATCCCAGGAAAAACATAAAATGTCTTGGAACCCGCAACGAAATTAATCAGAAGAAAATTGGAGGAGTTGGCAATACTATAAATTTATAGTATGTTTATCAGCGGTCTGTTTACCATAGTACAGGTTTTGCCTGGTTTGAGATTAGACGGCCATGTGTGATATGTGTGAGGTTATACATTAATCTAAAGTTACTTGAATTTAAAACAACTCGCAAAAGTTAACACATCACAGAATTTACTTTATACCAATTCAAAAGAAAAAGTATTAATTGCAATTCCCTTTCCCTCTCGTGTCTCCCTTACCTAACTACCTTTCGCTTTCTATATAATTCCAATATAAATTCCAAATAATAATTTTCTATTTAAGAATTTTTAGAATGCCTCTAACTCTGAAAATGCCAGGCTGACAGCTATACGACTAATTTGTTCCCTAGTACTTAAGTGGAACCAAATCATAGTTGATAAATTATGGGTGTTGATTACGACTCTCCCTACCCCTTTTGCGATAAAAGCATAAGTGTATGTATGTACGTAAATCAGGTGCGACGCTTAGATCTTTTTGTTTTATTGCCATTTCAGTACGTGCTCTAACTACAAAGCATGATGTCACTTATTGGATATTTGTTTTTGCTGACTACTATAGTTCGTGGAATGTAAAATGCAATTGCTTTGTTTATTTAAAAACTACGTATAAATATCGGTGTGGTGACGGATTAAGAATACGGAGTGTTACCACCCCTATTAATCCCGTGGGTGTCGTAGACTAAGGGAGCTAACTACGCAGGATAACAGCACCAAGAGAAGGAAAACTTGACATAAACCCTATAGCAACCCGTTTGGCCAGCGTAGTATAGTAGGTCAAAATCAATATATATTTATATGTTATTGTCCAGTATAAGTAATTCTTTGAAAAAGATTCTCCATATAGTTTCCATTACACTGTATAAGTCTAGGTTTCACACTAGTGCCGCAGATCTTTTTTTGGTAATGGGTAGAAAATCCCTTCGGATTTTCGACTCCTTTGGGAGCCATCACGGCGATGTATGTAAGCCAAGAGTATGTGGTATTTCCACTAACAACTACCCCACTCAGATGTACTGCGCTGGTGGCTTAAAAAAAATTTGAAGCCTGCTTTTAATTTTTTCGTTTTTTATTGTTTACAAAAAATAAATACAGTGACTAATACAACAATAGCAACAAAAAAAAATAACAAGGTTTATACCTGCGCTATCTTGAGTATGTCTATGTTATTTATATACAAATCAAAACTATGAGAATAACAAATAGAGATGTATTTTTTGACATGTGAAGGTCTGGATCTGAAGAACTCAATCTACTAAATTTATGCATATCATTTACAGATCTACTGGCTTGAAAAATAAATCAATTTTTGCGGTTGTTATATGGAACAACTATTAAATAAAAATAACCTTTATAGAGATACTTCACAAATCAAATAAGGTCGACACCATTTTCTTAGTTGCGTTCCTACGTGTTATGTAAATGAAATCTTCAAGTACGGTCATGGATAAATATTTGCGTCTTTAATAAGAGATAAATACTAGGTTATGATCTACACAAAGCCATGAACTGTAAATGGAACCTGTTCTAGGTCGTCAATGTCTAATGAGGTTGGTTTTTATATTGTACACGTTTCGACGCTTTTGGTCGGTTCGGTATAAAGATATTCTCCACTCATATATAAATTGTGGATCTTATTAATCATTCGTTCTTATTTTGCTATATGTCATGTTCGCGTAGTTTAAAAAGCTTAGCAGTCAACCAATAGATTAACAAGTTAGTCGTTCGGCCATCGACCATATTGCTGTCTAATTAACTACCAATTTTGGTGCTTACTTAACCTGAGATTTAAAGTAATCAAGCCATCTCAAGCCAACGGTACTAGATAAACAAGGCTATTTTAACAGAAAATTTTGCAGGGAATAAAGAAGAAACCGCTTCGGTCGCTTTTATTAATGTTGTTGATATCGTTAGTATTCAATATTCATTAAATATCATCGCTGGTTTTAAGTTTATACAACGTAAAGCGAGATGTAAGGAGAGGGTCAAATAGATACCTGTCTACAAACCAGACGTCGAGAGTACTGTTTGCGTTAGTAGTACAGTTAAACAAAGCTACGCCTTTTAAAATTTCAAACATAGATTTCAGTACATGTTAGTGATAAATCAAAAAATGAGTGAATGTTACTTTTGTAACCATTTTTCGTCATTCGTTTATTATTATTATAAAAGATATGTACTTGCACACTGTTATCATACGACGCGGCAAACCTTTTGTAATTGAATTTTGCTTTGGAATCAATTTAATTTTGCTGTTAAAGTCATCCCATCTAAACGAGCTGGTTTATAAGAATATTTAATTTTTTGTAAGTAAATATTGGCATGTAAAGCAATTACAGTAAAATTGGAGTTATCTGCATCCTGCATTTCTCCTTAATTAAAATACCCATTTTTCTATTTTTGTTTAATGTAGTTTTGTCTAGCCGACCTATTTGTTTAAATACATCGCCTTGTCAATGGAGCGGTTGTTATCTAAGGTAGGTCTGGCGACATGAACCCTGCTGGACATAGGCCTCTCCTTATGTCCTATATTATTAGTTTATAATATAAATTATTATTAGTATTAAAATATATCTATGTTATTTAAAAAGTAAATATCGTAAAGCGTAGCATAACCAATACACACTTTTTTTTTAATCTAACGAAATACCTATATGTATGTACGTATATTTTTTAGCAGAAAGTGGACAAGAAGGTTCAGAAATTTCATAAAATGATTCTCATAAATCAAATGTCAATGTGACTTTGAAATATTTACGTCACAAAACAAATATGTCAAAGTATATTATGGTATAAATATGTTGTAATTATACATATAGTATAAATGGAAAAATGTATGAAATATTAAATAAAAATACTAGATAGTCTTTAAGATTTAAAAATCATTGTATAGTATGTTGTATAAATGTCACTCTTCGCTTTGGAAGATGGATTTTACCTGTATTTGCCTTTATTTACTGCATTTTATTTATTATTGTTATTCTTTTGATCTTAGTTCATGTGCATTAACCGTATTGTAGGTTCTTATCGTAACGATAATATAAAATGTTTATCTTAAAATTCTAAGATTTTTTTAATAATTGTGTATCGGTCTGTAAACAGTTTATTTAAAAAGGTTTTCACTAATCAATTTTACAGATTTATGTCGGATGTATACCTAAAAATATTATAATAAAAATATTATCTACTTACATATTTATGTTGGACAGATTGTCGTCATGCCGCCAAAGGCAAAAGCTGATATTCCGAGAAGTAGCCGGCAAAAGTCTCCACCGCGGCCTTGCCAATGTCATCCACAATATAACTACAATAGATACCCAAAGGTAAAAGATTTTTGTATAAATTTAAAGCAGTGCTTATATACTCTACAATATATTTAACTTTGTAGGACTCTTTTGGAATTTATTTACCGCAAAAACAAACATTTCGGAAGGATAACATAACAACAACTCCTGTTCTATCTATGGACAATATGGGAAATTCTGTGTCTGGTATACAAGAAAATGAAGAAAATCAGAATAAACATCTACCAACCTAGAAAAGACCAGCATATAAAAGGAATCAAGCATAAATCGTAAATTGATTACACCGTTAAAGACTCTTATCCATGACTTCGAATGGATTGCTAGACACTGTACTAAATATATAATTATAAATACTCGTAATAAACAAGAAATGAATTAAACTTAACACCACAAAATATCAGACATTTTAAACATGACACGATATAGACTCACTAATTAGAGATTCACTAGTAAAGCATTAACGGTACGCTTTAGAACTTGCTACTGTCAACCGAATCACGTAATTAGAATGGTCGACGTATCTCCATATATATCAATAGATATACACGTATAGATCAATAGATACGTTGTCCTCCCACCAGATTAATTTGATATTTGTTTTTGTGTAAGTAGAAGATATGATAGATAAGTACTTACAGCACATTTTAATACAAGGTAACTTTAAACAGGCATAGCTTAAATAATTTGTACCATTGTCTCCTTTGTGTTTTTTACTGCTCTGCTATAGTTGAATTTCAACAACCGGGTATACTTGAAATATGTAATTGACATACTTCATTTATGAATCCAATAATACATAATAAAAATGAACTTTAAACGTCCCCTAAAAGTAAGAACAGATCACGAAAACTTGTTTCGTTTATAACCATCGTCAAGTTCGAACGAACGCGAACGGATGGTGGAGGTCGCAGAACGGCATTCCGAGTGAGTCGTATTATTTTTAGGTATTCGCTAATATATTTTGCCGAACATATTATGTAGTTGCTTGGCTTCGGATATTTTTTTTTTATTAAACTTCAGATGTATAAGACTTGCTAAGTAAAAGGAAAACAGTCCTAGAAGTGGGAACCATTATACTCGTATGACGCGAAGACTTGTCAAGTATGACTAGTAACTTGTCAAGTGTGTTAATAATTATAATGCTTGAATTGAACATTATTGAAAAATTATTCAAACCATGTTTCCCAAAGATCCAAATTTGTCTGAAATATTTTTATGTAAGAAAAGTTAATGAGCTTTTTTAAATCTGATTAGACTTGTAATATAGTTGTTTGTGTCTGTCTCTGGCGTCAATTTTATTATCATTCCTTAATTGTTGTGTATTAATTTTACGTTACGTTACGTTTATTGACCTTACGTTTATTGTTGGGCATACTTTGCCCGTGGTGGGTGGCTGTGTAGGTAACGTTAAGATGTCGTTTCCTAAAACGGCTGTCTAGTGTATTGATGGTAAATAAGTTCAGATTTACAGGCCAAAGTTGAACGAAAGTAACAGCCCCAGAAAAAGAATTATAAGAAGTGTTGGCAGGACTATGTTAGCAATTTTAAGTGTTTGATATATAAACATAATTGTAATTTCTTCAACTGTAATTTAAAAATGTATCATGGAAATCATAGCTATTGAAAGGAAAAAATACCTGATAATTCATTTTTTTTCATTACCTGACTTGAACTTAAGAGGGATGATTAAGCTCTATATATTTAGTTTTCGTTATTGTAGTTTGTAGAATTGTACATCGCTTTAATCTGTGTAGCAAACTTTGTTATTTTCTTGTGAACTAAATATTGGTTAGCTTTTTAATTTCATAGCACCATCAGGATAAATTTTTAAGCCATTAGCAATTAATCCGAATTCGGTTATTTTTTAATTGATATCTGTTGACCTCTAAACCTCTTAAACATTAGCGGTTCTACTATTAACAAAACAATTAATATCTTTATTATACCTATTATCACCCTATACGGAAAACCTCCCAAAGAAATTATTCACCATGTATCATAGCAATCATTGCCGGGTCACCGAACTCAATATTAGAATAATTGTTGCGTGCTGAAAAATACGTAACACGATCTATAACACCGTTATCTTAACTGTTATCGCTTGTGTTTTGGAATATTTCAAATTTAACTTACGGCACTTTTACACTTTTTAGCTTTCATTTTATGTCTTCTCTTAATGGTAGGACTAAATTTGTCCAGATCACTCATACGCCAAGGATAATTTGTGCTATCCTCTATTGTAGACAGAATTATACATTAATATAATAACAATATTTACTGATATACTCCTTTTTTCTGTAAATACATATTAAAAAAAATAGAAAAAAGAAACAGGTAGAAAAGAACGTGAGTAAAGAAAATAGTTGGAGAAGGTTACCTGTAATCCAAAATGGTGTTTGCCGGGCAATTGTGGTGGGTAAATAAAACAATTGACCATATTATTATTTTTTTGTATCGAAGGTCAAATGGTAGTCGCTTACCATTAGGGGAACCGTCTGGTTACTTGCAACTCAATAGTCACAAGTGCGTACCACCCTTCGAGTCCTTCCTTTACAGAATCAGGAGGAAAAAGGGGTGAGAAGGGGTTGGAGCTCTGTTAACCAACCAAAGCTCCGGTCACATTCGGTGACAAGCAATGGAAAAATGGATTAACTTTTTCTTTTTCTTTTTCTGTGAGACCGTTATATTATTTACGGAATGTCACCCCTATTCATCCCGTGGGTGTCGTCACAGACGACTACGGGAACAAACTAAGCAAGACAACAGCACTGCAAAGAAAAGGAACTTTCTTTCTCTTTCTCGTCCCGTCTGGCCATCGTGGTATAGTAGGCTAAACCCGCCTTTCTAAGGAGAGGCCCATGTCCAGCAGTGGACTTGTAAAGGCTGTTGATGATGATGTTGTATTATTTCGGTCGAGCCGTCCCATATGTGCCGAAGGATGGCTCATCATTATTATCCGTAGCCTTTACTAGTCCACTGCTAGACATAGGGGCCAGTGGACTAGTAAAAGAGAGCCTTAGAAACGAGGTTTTGGCCTGCTATACCACGCTGGCCAGACGAGTTCGTATAGGGTTTGTTTCAAGTTTTCCTTCTCTTTGCAGAACGCATGACTAACGCGGCTAGAAAATGACTAGTAGTAATCAGTGTCAATAAATCAACTATGAGTTCCTGATAATCTTCCCCCGAAAGTTTAATATTACAGCATGTACTTTATTGGAGGTTGCAGATATGCTAAAGAAAATAACAACTTACAGTTATAATCGTGTCAATTTGTTCGTATAAAATTTTATGCCACCTGAAAGAAACCAGTTCACAACACCACTTTTTGGTAGAAATGGTGGTGCTAAAATTTACATATATGGATGATAATTAATAATATGATAGATTGATGTTTCGCGGTTTTAGTTTTCTATTATTATCACCACTGCCCAACACGGGGAAATATCGCTAGTATATTAAGAGGTTTTTTTAAAATTACTTATTTATTTTGTTTATAAGTAATCATGCTAAAAACTCCTGCATAAACTCTTTCTTCCATTCAAACCTATGGGTGTTGCAGAGTTGTGTGTGTCAGGTGTATATTAGAAAGTAAAAAAAAATAAGACAAAATATTATCGTATGTTACAAGAAAATCACTAAAAAAAAACGAGACATATACATACATATTGCTTATACATGCTATATTAATAATATATATATAATACCGACATGACGTTATTCTGATGACTCCGTCAACAAGTCCCTTTAGAGCTAGTTGATAAGAATAAAAATATTTATTAGTTGTAACCTTTTTATTGTTTCTAATACATTCGACATGGATATTTTTCACAATAGATAAAAATAATATTGTTACAACACCATCAGCATTCAGCATTCTATAATAAATTATAGATTTAATTAATTTTATTAAAACATCAAGTAACGTACGTTGACTAGATATAATAACATCTATTATATTTATTAATAAAACTATTGACTATTTACGTAGTGTATTGATAAAGATTAAATTAAATGAACAAAGAGAACATTAAAAGTAGGTATCACGTGGAATGTAAGCAATTGATAACGAACACGTTTTTATAACTGGAGGAATAGACTTTTTAAATATACTCTTCGTAATGGCTTTGGAATCAATAAAAAATATATACACAACTTTATGAAATACTAGCTATACCCTGCCAGGCTTAGCTGTGGAGAACAAAAATGATCTTCGAAGCGGGTTACATTTCTTGTCAAAATTTGTCCACTCGCTGCAGAACTCTGAGTTTTTAAAGCGTACGAAAACCAACGTAAATTTTTTATATAAATAGATATTATTAGATATATACGTAGGTGCGTGTAACAAAATAATACAACATACTTAACAGACCTAAACAACAACAACTTTTAAAGCAATATAATAATACTGTTGGATAAAAAAATACAAGACGTCTTAACGTTCATTACTGAATAATAAAAAAAAATTGTAAGGATAAGAGACAAACGTAAGTATTTGGTACCAAACAAATTTTATGACCCGTAAATATTTGAATAATAAGTACAATTTAGTGGTTGAATTACTGTAAGAAAATATAGTGCTAGAAATTGGAATAACAAAGTGAGCAATATTGATATATAGGTTATCATAATACAAGCACGAAAGACTTTCAATAATTTTAAATCTATTCATCATCATCATCATTATCAACAGCTTTTAGTAATCCACTGCTGGACATAGGCCTCTTCTTAGAGATAAGTTTTTGGCCTACTATGCCACGCTGGCCGGCCGGGTTGATATAGGGTTTGTTTCAAGTTTTCCTTCTATTTGTAGTCCCGTTATCCTGCGTTTACTCCCTTAGTCGACTCTTACGACCCACGGGGTAAATAAGGGTGGTGACACTCCGTGTTCTAAATCCGTCACCACACAGAAAATACCACAGGATAAATCTATAAAGGTCAGTGTATTAAAGCGTTACTACTGTAACTGTAATTATTAACTAAATATAAATTTATCAGAAGCCAACTTATATATTTGTAACAATTATATAGTCCAGATCAAGAATACAATAGCTATTACAGACAAGAAAGTAATATTTATAAACTAGACACTCTTGACTACACATATTATTTTTATTTTGAATTAGATAGATAGAGATACGACAAAATATTTATGTAAATAAAATGGAAGATCACTTAACAATATGAATTGCAGATCTCCACTTAGATTTAGATCTTCTTTCGGGTTAAAAACCATGTCTGCATGGGTTCAGCTTTTCCTTTCATAGAAACGTGTCCACGGTACGTTAGTTCGAAGCGTTCGTCATAATTATCTTCACGCATCAGGTATCTGAGAACAAAAATTTATATTCTCGATAATCTAGTATCCTTGTTTTAATTGTTCATTCTTATTGGTTCTTGCTTATACAATCGCAATTGATTATATAGTGCAATAAAGTAGCCAGTTTAAATGACTTGTTTAATTTGTACCGTTGGTCTGATTTGCATTGGTTACACCAGTAAAATGTAAGGACCTCAAATTAATATTAATTTGGTTTTTATGGTATCTCGTCCTTTAATAAATTACAGCAAAAAAATACATTTACGGATCTTATTGGGTGATTTGAATCAGTTGGCAACAACAATTGACGATTTAATTTTTTTTAAAGGGTATCCGGTCATGCCCCAGTATCAGTTGATAAAGATTTATCCGGCTAATCTTGTTAGCGACTTCATTCTAAATTGCTCGTTTGTTTATAAGATAAATAAGTTTAATATAATAATTTCAAGACGAGGTATTAACGATTACAGAAATTAAGTATTAGGGACACTGCAAAAAGGATCAGATGATTTATCCCAAATTCATAGTGGGTTATACAGAACACTTTACCATAATAAAATTGCTTGAAAGATAATTTACTTATTTACTTATTTATTTATTTATTTATTTCCTTTAAAAACAACTATTATTACAGGTTTTGCCCAATGCAATAGTGTAATAATAATAATAATTGATCTAAATACACTAGCAACACTTACCTACATCAGTCGGAATTTCTTCACATTTTCGAATTAAAACAAGTTTTTTATACATTTACAATCCCGTACAATCATTAAAAGCTATTAAACTGTATTGAAATGGATCCTTTTTATGAAAATATAACACAAAACCGTTTTAAATAAATAATATATATAGATATATGTTGATAGTAAGACATGACGTTTAACGTCATGTCAAAATACAAAAAATATTGAAAATGAAAGAAATTAGAAATTCGACTAGAAAATGTTAACCCGAGCTAGATCCAGAGCACTGACAACATCCCCGGACTCGTCGCTCCGCTCCGTCTTGCCGTCCCCGGAAGCTACAACAGAAGTTCCGGCCGTGGCTGAGGCGTCGAGCTCAACTTCAAGCGACGAGTTTTTCTCTCCGCCGACGTCGCCAACACCTGTACGTCGGCAGGGGAGAGGCCGGCCACCGACCAGCTTGGGATCCCGAGGACTACTGACCTCGAACAGGGTCCCCGCTACCGGTGGTGATGTGCGCCGCATGAAGTGGACAAAGTCTATTAATGAAAATGTCATGCGGGCATATTATCGGGCTACAGAGGTGGGAACGAACCTTACTGCGTACCGTGTTCGACTAGTCTCTTTGTTTCAGGAGCTTGAACCAGCTGTCAACGTATCAGCACAACGATTGTCGGATCAAGTACGAGCTATACAGCGCTGTCATCTGCTGGATGATGCAGTACTTGAGAGGATACGCTCTGACATACGGAATAGCTTAATTATCCCTTCTTCGTCACACACTGTGGATTCGGTAGCCAACAGCACACCTCAGTTGGCATCATATACTGATGATATTGATGAACTAGTGGAGAGTGAAGTTATATCCGTAAGTACCCAATACAATGATAGGATAAGGAGTGCTTTGGAGGATGCGATTCTGGAATACCGATATTTAAATTGCAATGATAGGCCCCGGTTATTCCGTTTGCCCATTCATAAACGAAATTTAGCGCTGGTGGGTGCCCTGGATTCGTTATTGCCTGAATATTTAGATAATAGCGAAGATCTTAGTGATACACATTCTATTCTATATTGTGCGGCTATTGCAGCTTGTCGAGTAGCTGGTGTTAAAATAGCTAACAATGTCACTACTACTCGACCTAAATCTACTGTACCAGCTTGGCAGTATAGAATTGAACGTCGTATTACTGAGACCAGGACACTCATCGGTAAGCTTATTAGCTACCGATCAGGGAATATGCGGCCGAGAGTGATGCGCTTTGTGAAACAGGCATTCTTGGGGACTACCATTAGTCCTCAGCAGTACATGTCATGTGTCACAGAGCGCATAGACTTTCTAAAGCAGAAAATTTATGCATGGGCAAATAGGATAAGACGGTATAAAAAACGAATAGATCGGTATAATCAGAATCGGATGTTCCAAAGAAATGAGAAGTGGGTGTACCGGAAATGGGAGGAACCGGATCCATGTGTGGGTGATAGGCATTTGCCAGATGAAAATGTCACAAATACATTTTGGCGTAACATCTGGTCGGTGCCTGTCACTCATATAGAAGGTGATTGGTTGCAGGATGTCAGACGCTCATGTGAGTCTATAACACCTATGGAACCTGTTAAAATTGATAAAGATGATGTAAGTTGTGCAGTTCGTTCATTACCGAATTGGAAATCACCTGGTCCAGACGGACTGCACAACTTTTGGCTTAAGTGGTTCCGAAGCTCACATGCGCGTTTGGCATCTCAATTCCAGGCAGCTTTGGATTCGGGTTCATTACCCCAATTTTTAACCACTGGCATAACCCACTTACTCTATAAGTCTGGTAGTGTCATGGATCCCAAAAATTTTCGACCTATTACATGTTTACCTACCATGTATAAACTTCTAACATCTATTCTGAGACTCAAAATTACTTTACATATTAATAATAATTCGATTATGTCAGTTTCTCAGAATGGATGTAGAAGTGGGACCCGTGGCACTAAAGACCTCCTTATCATAGACATGACCATTAGCCAACAGGTACGTTGTAATCGTAAGAGTTTGGCGACGTGTTGGATAGATTATAAGAAGGCTTATGACTCGGTTCCACACACATGGCTTTTGAAGGTGCTGGAGTTGTATAAAATTGATACAACTCTGTGCACTTTCTTGAAGTCATGTATGGGGCAATGGAGAACGGCACTTCGCTATCCAGGATGTCGGCAGACAGCGATACACGATGTACTAATAAAGATCGAGCGGGGTATATTTCAAGGTGATAGTCTGAGTCCCTTGTGGTTTTGTCTGGCTTTGAACCCTCTTAGCACTTTATTAGAGGGTTCAGGGTTAGGATATAGGTTGCAGAAAGATGATCAAGTTATATCTCACCTTCTTTATATGGATGATTTGAAACTGTTAGCCTCCAACAAATTACAATTGACAAAGTTACTAAAGGTGACGGAAAACTTTAGTAATTCTATCAAAATGGAATTTGGTGTAGACAAGTGTGCAGTCATGTATGTAAAGAAGGGTGTGATAGTTGAATCTGAAGGAATAGAGCTTTTGGATTCAACAAAACTCAGATCTCTGTCTGCCACTGAAACTTACAAGTATCTGGGTATATCACAGTCGTTGGGAATACCAGAATCTAACATGAAACAAACATTGCAGGAACGCTTTTTTGGCCGCTTGAAAAAAGTACTTAAAAGTCTTTTATCAGGGGGCAACAAGGTGCGAGCCTGCAATGGTTGGGTCATGCCGGTTCTAATGTATTCCTTTGGTATACTTAAATGGACTCAGACCGAATTAGATGCCCTTGACAGGAAAGTCCGCACACTGCTGACTGCATCCCGAATGCACCACCCACGTTCATCAGTTATGAGATTGTATATCCCGCGAAAGCTTGGGGGTCGCGGTCTATTAAATATCAAGACCCTACATAATCGCGAGGTATGCAATCTCAGAGAATATTTTCTACATACCGACGTGGGAGTGCATCGCAATGTAGTTGCAGTGGATACCGGCTTCACCCCGCTCGCTCTGGCTAAAGAGAATTGGCGCAGACCTGTAGTACTTGGTGTTAATGATCGCAGGGAAGTATGGAAGGGCAAAGAGCTCCATGGTCGGTTTTATCGGGCCCTAAACGGGTCCGATATAGATTTAAAAGCATCTACGACTTGGCTACGGCATGGTGATCTCTTTGGAGAAACTGAAGGTTTTGTTTGTGCGATTATGGACGAAGTTATCATGACGAATAACTATCGGAAATATATCCTGAAAGATGGTACGGTTGACATCTGTCGGGCATGCCACCGTCCTGGCGAATCAATCAGGCATATTATTTCTGGTTGTTCTCGTCTTGCTAACGGAGAATATTTGCACAGGCACAACCAAGTAGCCAGGATCGTACACCAACAGCTTGCCCTTAAATACCATCTTGTGAATCTAGAGGTGCCATACTATAGGTATGTGCCCGACCCAGTTCTCGAGAATGGTCGGGCCACGTTGTATTGGGATCGATCTATTATCACAGACAGGACTATTGTTGCCAATAAGCCTGATATTGTGTTGATAGATCGATTAGAGCGCCGCGCAATGATTGTTGATATCGCCGTTCCTCATGACGAGAATCTCGTGAAAGTTGAAAAAGAAAAACAAATTAAATATTTGGATTTATCTCACGAGATTGTCGATATGTGGAATGTTGATTCAGTGATCATTGTTCCGATAGTCGTATCTGCTCATGGATTGATAGCCAAGAGCCTCGACCAACACCTTAAGAGGCTCACGTTGGATGGCTGGATCAAGGGTCTGATGCAGAAGGCAGTCCTCCTTGACACGGCTCGTATAGTGAGGAGGTTCCTATCTTTGGAGTCCTAACCACCGGTGTCTTGGTCCCTGTACCCGATGTCGGTGGTCTACTATTTTTTATATTTTTAAATGTATTTTTTTTTTATAAAGTGTATATTTAAAAATGTAAATAATATGTATATAAAGTAAATAAAGAGAATAATAATTGTATTATTGTACTTTATAAATGCATAGGAGAACAAAAATGAAAAAGATCTTAACCGAACGATAATGTATTATCGTCAAAAATGAGAAATAAAGTACACTTCCTAACATGTGATATCGATATCAACATTTAAAATAGGAAACCTAGTAAGGCTTCCCGGTATAAGGTAAAGTAGATTACAGTGCACTTGAAAGTTTTCCATACAAAACTGGGGTTAAAACTGATTTTTTATTTCTATTGGTAAGACAACAGCCGTGGAAGGTAGTTCACCGATTAAAACACTAAAAAATACACCAAGTGAAATAAATAATATTGAATGTAAACTTTTTGCTATTGCAAAATATTAAAAAAAGGTTTTGCCAAATAAAATAGATCAATCAAAAGTCAATAATAGTGCTAGTACACAAATAGTTTTAAAAATATTTCTTCAAAATTATTTTTATTATTAAAATTATTGTGTACAATATGGATACGTTCATGGAATGTTACTTCGAGGAGGTGTTCGCTAATATGGATCGCGACTGTTTGAACGAGAGGACGAAAAGAAGAGACCTTGTTGAATACTTCAATACTGTGATTGCTGGATGTGCAAGAGGTTTATTATTATTTTTACGATTAGTTATATTTGTGTCTCTGTAAGTGAACGTTGTTTTCAATCTGTAAGTATTCTCTAAGTCAAAGTAAGGAAATATTCTTCTTACAAAGTTATTTAAATCACGTTCATTTAAATACTTTGTTTGCTTCTCTATTCTAAACTCATTGAATAAGTCGTATCACATTTTCGAACCACAGAGAGCAGAAAATCAACTAAAAGAAATCATTGTATTTGCTATTGATGATAATGATGATATCATTCGTTTCAGGTCAAAATCACTCAGACAATACATCGTGCAAAAATTTTGTGGTATCGGCGTTGAGATACCATAATAATTGCAAGTCTCGTAATGGCGATGTTTGTCTCATGGGCAAGTACCATAACTTGCTATATATTGCAATGAAACTGGCCTTCGATTGGAGTTTGCAAGATAATGGGGTTGTAGCAGCATTGTTAGATGAGATGTATTCTTGCGAAGGAACATTTGAAAGGATATATTTGGGTGAGGATATTTTTATCTTCTGAGAAAGTTATTGTAACTTATTTCAAGGTAATTTTAGAAAAATTCTGAAATACCAAAACCGTATTGCATTATTATATTTTTACATAATACACAATAAACATAATTCTTTGACATATTTTTGTCGTACCTATTATAATCTTCTGACACTAATTACTTTAGTAACTTGTTTTCTTTACTTTACGCTTCAGGAGCAATATTCGGTACTTCAGCTCCATACTTCTTAGCCGGCTGGAAATCGGACTTTAAGAACAAAGAAGAAAACGTTCACGCTCTAGTTTTCTTTCTCGATCACGCTACTAACGCAAATCTTGAATATAAGGAAGACGACAGGTGTCACCGTTTTATAGATGTACCGCTGGAAAGCTGTGGTCGAGCTTCACCAGTAAGAGTTGTCATACAAATGGGAGCAGCAGAAATGCTCATGATATTATTAAGATTTGGAGCAAGAATAACTTCTGATAAGGTTTCTACAAACCCCATCGAATCTATTCTTGATCGTTTAAAAGAATACAATGGAGTCTATCCTTATGAACTGGTCACTTGCCTAAAATTAACTATGAGAGCAGTTCCAAGCATAACTTTGACGGTGAATAAAGGGGAATTGAAGCATTTAGGACTGCCAATAGATTACAATTACCAAAGGCGATTGATGTTAGAAAAATATGGCGATATTTTAAAAAGCCATTTGATACCAGCGTCGAGATGTGGCTTGAAACCAGTGGAATTAAAACATTTAAGTAGATGCATGGTAAGGCAGATGCTCTGGAAAAACTTTGAATTACCATTAGGTATACAAAAACTACCTATTCCTAAAACACTAAAACGATATTTGGATCTGTGTGAGGATTAAATATTGTTTCTTTCTACTTTTTTTATTATTTTTAGATATAGTTAGTGCTTAAACCCAATGCTTTAACTTTCCATTCCCCAGAATCACCGTGTACATACCCATAAGTATCTTCGCTGACGTTAATCGTGCCAGGTACACCAGTGGTCTCGCAGCGGCTAGTCAGGTTAACCGTATTTCCAAAGAGGCAGTAGCGTGGCATACGGTGACCTATGACCCCGGTCACCACTTCACCGGTGTGAATGCCGATTGTGATACCCTGAAGCATACAGTTTTTGTTACAATGTTAAATAAATACCAAATTATAAAAATAAAGAAATATCCAGGAGATGCCCGTCTTCAACAGCCTAAAATATGTTATTAAAATATATGCTGTAACGACTGTTGAAAGAGTATAACCCATAATAATTTTAACTAATGCAATAGTTTACATGCAATAAGAAATATATCATACTAGATTTTTCCTCAAGAATCAAAGTATCTCCATGGCAAATTACATTAAAATCGGTTCAGACAGAGAGAGTAACTTTTGGATTTATAATATTATTAGGGTTAAAAGGCAAACTTTGTTTTTTGGAGTTCGTACAAAAACGTTAAATGTTTAAGTTCTTTATCTTTTTATTTAAAAGCATACTTACAACGGGTTCCCCGTCCACAGTTACTGTCTGTGAAAGATCCATCATATCGAGAGCAAGCAGCGAAATATGTTTGGCATGACCGACTTCATACTCTGGTAATCCTGATACAGCCATGTATTTGTCACCCACTGTTTCAACCTGAAAATAGTTAATATTTTATGTTGTTTTGTTTGTTGTTGTTTTATGTGTCCGTGTAGTGACGGATTAAGAATACGGAATGTCACTACCCCAATTCATCCCGTGGGTGTCGTAAGAGGCGACTAAGGGAGCAAAACAACGCAGGACACCAGCACTGCAAAAAGACGGAAAACTTGACACAAACCCTATACCAACCCGCCTGGCCAGCGTGGTGTAGTAGGCCAAAACCTTCTTTTTAAGGAGAGGCCTATGTCCAGCAGTGGACTATTAAAGGCTGTTGATGTGATGTGATGTGTGATGTTTAGAGTATACTAAATTTCACAGTGTGTTTACCGAAATAATCTTTGACTCTAATGGATTTGACTATCATATTCAAATAGTTTTTAACTTGAATACGAAATGTAGTAACAATAAACGACAGATCATTTTAACAATATATCATCGGAAAGGTAAGTATTTACTAGAAAGGTATTATACATACAAACAAATGCACGATGGTAAGCGGTAACTTTATTCTATCGACCATTGGGAGAGATATACCTCATTCCTAGTGCCAAATTAAGGACTTCAAGTAGGACTTATCGAAGATACACTACTTTTTGCGGTCTGTTGTAGGGTTCAGACATTACAGACGGGATGGATTTTGCTATGTATACGTATGTCCATAATCTAGTGGTTAACAATAAGATGAAATTTTGAAAGGCATTTTTATTTCTTTCATATTTGGAGCTGAACAACAGACTTCTCTCTCCTTTTCAGTGGACGCTATTTATATTAGAAACAATACATATAAGTTATCTCAGAATTCTTAGAAGATCTTTGATTGTGCAGATGTCTAATGTTTTATTTTTATTTTAAGGTATGATAAGAAAGGAAAAAGAACATAATTTTGTAACTTTTTGTCAAACAGATTTACCTTGTAAACGTTAGCATTCCTTTTCGGGTCAGTAAGCACATCAAACGCCGTGTACAAGTCATTGAGCATCCTGACAATTTTCATTGCTCCCTTGTGGTCGGTATTCCTAGCACAATAGTTGGCAAAGCCCACGATACCGCTGAACAGTAGGGTGACCGTATCATAGCGTCGAGCTGGCACTGGACGGCAATGACGAAGTTCCGTAGCAACACTGATCGGAAGGACCGAGTAGAGGAGCCTAAAAGATATCAAGAGAAATCATAAATATATTGAAACGAAATAAAAAATAACTGTTAATTTAGGTCAAAAACAAAAATATTTACTGCAAAATTCAAAACGGAAGTAATGACCACCAAAAATGAATCTGAAAATAAAGCCTGTTTTTCAGCTACTATTTTATGTGGTCATTAATTATAATCTGTGATACGAGAATTTCTAAATAAGTGGTACAATATTTGTTTTCTAATTATTTATATTATTTTGTTGTTATACTCTTAAGTTACAACACGTAATATATTACGGGTGCATAATACTTACATTTAAAAAAAGCTTTATATATTGACGGTTATTCTTTAACCGAGATTAGATTAGAACCTTATTGAAAAGAAAGCTGTTAAACACAAATCGAGAGAAATTTGAATCATTTAAACTGAAGGTCAAAACGCATAGAATAATGAAATAAATCAACGAAGTTACAGCATGTGAATAGAACAGTTTCACAAGAATTGCACAACAACAAAACATTGTTGGAATACTACATTTTGTTGCTTTAAATACTAAAGATTAAGACATATTCTTGGGAAAAAACACTTAGACCTGTGTAAATATTTCTGTGTATTACCTGTCAGTCTTCTGTTTCTCTGAATCAAGTTCCCTGAAAGTTTGTTGAAGTTTGTCGGTTAGAACCTCCAGATTCTGTGTCAGTTTGTAGTCAGCTTCAAACTGTTCTGACATAAGAACCAGGTCACGGGTTGCATCGTGGAGTGGAATGTCAGAGATGCAGAGACCGCGCCTGACAATTAAATTGGCTTAATCAATTTTTAGGTGTACACATAACATTTTACATAACTATTTAAATAAATCTATAAAATTGTAAAGCAGGTAGTTGTAGAGTTGCTGCTTTCTAGGTTTAAGAAGTTAAATAGAAGGTACTGAGGACCTTTTTTGTGTTAATGGGGATGGATGATAGATGTCTTTCGCCTATTGGGGGGCGAAGGGGTCTGTCGGACTCTAATCGACTAAATACCACCCGGTGTTCTTCTGCTTGCAAAGGGTCGGGGAACGAGAGTCGCAGTTTCATTCTTCTTCCAGCCCAACAATCATTGATACGTCTCACAAAAGACGGGTCTCGTCATCCAGTGCGACCGTCCCCCTTCAGTCGCAGACCCAGGACATATTTAACTATTCGTCCTGTCGAGTAACTTTTACAGCTTGAGCACGATAGATGATGAATTCAGGAGTATAATGGTAACTTTTTTACTCGTTAATTTAGTGTAATATAAATACTGTAATTAATAGGAGAAAATATCATTGACTAATTTTTTTTTTAAATATTTAAACAGACAGAATAGAAACAAATTCATAAGCTAATAAAATCAAAGGAGAGTTTTAGGTTACAGGATTTTATGGTAGAACTGTTATTCATATCTATGTTTGCGCATGTAAAATATACAAACATGATCAACTGTTGTGGGTTCATTACCCTAGAAAGCACTTGGAGCACTATAATATAAATTGATTTTATTAAAGGTTGTTCCCATTTTGGTTAGAAAAAATGTTCTAACTCTAAGACTGTAAAATTAAGGTATACATAAAATACAGCTTATTTTATATGACTTATATTGCATAGAAGTCGGTATACTTTTTAAGAATTTAAATTATTGTTTTAAAGCTATTATATTTTTATTATTAAAGTCTATACCTTGTCAAATCATCCAAATTAGTGACGCTAGGGTAGCACTGGAAAACAACTACGTCGGTCTCCGGAATGTAAAGCATTTGACCCTGTAATGTTTAATACGAACGGTACAGTAGCAGTCTGAAATTTCTGGAATATGAGTCTAATCCGTATATTAATACAGTAAGACATAAAATTTGAAAATAGCTTGTATGTAGAAATGCAGACAATTAAAGTTTTAAACAACAATAATAATAATTTAATATTCTAAGTTCTCAAGTTTGTAACACCTCTCCTTAAAATAGGCTTCAGGTAGAATGTAATTATATCAGTAAAAATTAGGATATAATAAGTTTAGATTAAGTTTACCTTCTTTTTAAATAAACTATTATTGTTAAGCTAAAATTTAGGTATAAGGATTTTTGTTTTTTATTGTAGATTTTTACGTAGTTATTATGTAAGAAAATGTCTGCTCAAGTTTTCTTTTAAGTTAGGGGAAGCCTTACTCTTCCAACTATCTTTTACTATTATGCTTTCCGTGGCAGTAAATAATATTAATAATATTAATTATATAATATTTACTGTTCTCTTTATTTACTACCGTCAGACCGTACGGATCTATGTGCAACTGTTGGTAAGAACTTGGAATACATTGTGATTGTATTGGCTGTTGTTCTTATTTACCACTGTCGGACTGCACGGATTTATGTGCAACTGTTGGTAAAAACTTGGAATACATTGTGATTGTATTTGCTGTTGTTCTTATTTACCACTGTCGGACTGTACGGATCTATATACAACTGTTGGTAAAAACTTGGAATACATTGTGATTGTATTTACCTACTGTTGTTCTTATTTACTACTGTCGGACTGTACGATTCTATGTACAACTGTTGGTAAAAACTTGGAATACATTATGATTGTATTTACTGTTATTCTTATTTACTATTGTCGGACTCTACGGATCTATGTACAAGTGTTGGTAAAAACTTGGAATACATTGTGATTGTATTTACTGTTGTTTTTATTTACTACTGTCGTACTGTACGGTTCTATGTACAACTGTTGGTAAAAACTTGGAATACATTGTGATTGTATTTACTGTTGTTCTTATTTACTACTGTCGGACTGTACGGATCTATGTACAACTGTTGGTAAAAACTTGGAATACATTGTGATTGTATTTACTGTTGTTCTTATTTATTACTGTCGGACTGTACGGATCTATGTACAACTGTTGGTAAAAACTTGGAATACATTGTGATTGTATTTACTGTTGTTCTTATTTACTACTGTCGAACTGTACGGATCTATGTACAACTGTTGGTAAAAACTTGGAATACATTTTGATTGTATTTGCTGTTGTTCTTATTTACTACTGTCGGACTGTACGGTTCTATGTACAACTGTTGGTAAAAACTTGGAATACATTTTGATTGTATTTGCTGTTGTTCTTATTTACTACTGTCGGACTGTACGGTTCTATGTACAAGTGTTGGTAAAAACTTGGAATACATTTTGATTGTATTTGATGTTGTTCTTATTTACTACTGTCGGACTGTACGGTTCTATGTACAACTGTTGGTAAAAACTTGGAATACATTTTGATTGTATTTGCTGTTGTTCTTATTTACTACTGTCGGACTGTACGGTTCTATGTACAACTGTTGGTAAAAACTTGGAATACATTTTGATTGTATTTGCTGTTGTTCTTATTTACTACTGTCGGACTGTACGGTTCTATGTCTATATAAATGAAATGAATATACGCGGATAGCTTCTGACTGAAATAGATTTAAAATAAATCTCATTACTTGAAAAGTGGGTGAGTGAGTGAGACATTTCTTTAAGAGATCTTCGATATATTGGCAAAAAATTACTGTCAAGACTGACAATATAGTGGCATTGATTCATATATATCGTTGCAACTACAAACTACCTTTTTTATGTTTTACCTCCCTCAATAAAAATAATTCGATTGATTTAAATTATATTCTAATTGATTATAATGAAAGTTTAAAAGTTAGTGTTAAGAAATAACCTGAAGAATCATATCATCTAAAAACACCAAGAAAATCTTACAAACACGTGCACGAGCAATGCGTCATTTAGTAAGAACTTGGAATACATATTTAATTGTATTTACTGCTGTTGAGGGGAGGATGACTTCAGGAAAATAGCGGGTCCAACATGGATCCGAACAGCAAAGAATAGGACAGAATGGAGATCTTTAGAGGAGGCCTTTGTCGGAAGACAAGTTGAAGAGTGAATACCGTTTGCCTAACGCAATATACTATAACAGTTAATTCATTAATAATAAATTAATTAAGATAGTAAATAGTTACGAGTACTGACAAAGTTAATAAGTTAGTTAGGCACATATAGATAAATTTTTGTAATTTAAACTAAAAACAACAATAAAGGCTTTTTATTTTATTTTTATTTACTGCTGTTGTTTAACTACAGTTTAACTACACTACAGTTTCTACAGTAACCACGACAATGTAAAAACGAAGTCAACTTTGCTGTCGACACTCTTTTTAAAGACAACCCTATTCTATTCGAACCAGTAGTTCCTGATATTAAACCGAAAATACAAACTTTATAATATTATAGTAAAGATTAATACGACAATTTAAATTAAATTACCTTCAAACGCAGTGAAGCAATGTCCTCTTGTACATCAGTAATAGCCATCATCTCTTCCGACTTGGTCTTCAGCACATACACCGTATTGATATGAGCCAAAACATTTTCAAATGTCATTTCCAAGTGGGGTCGCACCTTAAACAATTATATTAAGTTAAAATATTTTGAATTATTTCATTTCAAGCGCGCATATCCAGCTGGTCATTTAGATATGACATAGATAAATAAAGCAATACTGACCCTACAAAACTATTATGCAATTATATCATTGAATTTATGAAAATAGTCATCTTTTATATATGTTCAAATTAAATATATCCCAACATGGAATAGAATCTTACTTTGTTGATCACAAATCACATGTTTCCCTCAAAAATTAAGTCAAATTAACACCTAATTCTAATTTTAGACTTACCACTTTTACCAATTATAAGCAACAGTTTTTTATGTCAGTTCCAACGATAATAACGGCAACAATAATTGTGGCTCAACTATTTTAATTAAATCACGAACTGAGGGACTAGTGTGGATTTCTTTTACGTCAACTCAATCGTCACGGTGATCGCATTTGTTCAGTGCGGGCCAACCACGGGGCTAATGTCCGTCTATTAGCAACATTTATAGATATTTTCTATAATGAAAACGACTTACCGTATCTAAGACATCGGTGATCTTGCATCCGGGCTTAGTGACTCTAGGAAGCAGCCTGGAGACAGTGCGTCCAGCTTGAACAATATTCAGTTCACGATCGAACATTAGATGGAATGGAAA
The DNA here is from genome assembly GCA_902825455.1 of Arctia plantaginis. NCBI lineage: Eukaryota > Metazoa > Arthropoda > Insecta > Lepidoptera > Erebidae > Arctia > Arctia plantaginis. The sequence continues at coordinate 3,900,958 of CADEBD010000226.1, read as the reverse complement.
TACTCTGCAGAATGTTGCTGGGCTCACTTTTGGTTCTGAAAAATGTTAATGATGGCAAATTAAAGATAACTAGTACAGTAAGGTGTTTAAGCCCAAAAATGAGCTAGTGTAAAGGACAGCACTATTCTAAGGGCGTGCAAAGCGAAGGTAGCCAGCGGGCGCCGGGTAAGGTACTCAGTCCTTCACTTGCATTTAAATTGTACGCTTACTGTAGCTATGTAAGAACGGTTTTAAATCTCGGAAATCTTTTAAAGGATTTTTATAAAGATTAAGGAGTAAAAATCATACTTTGCTTTTATTTTTGTTAATTCCTCAAGTGGGTTCACGAAGATAATGTACCTACTGGGTAGGATTCGAACCCACAATCACTAGAAAACAACGAGGGTTTAGTCACTGGGCTAAGAATTAGATAATTATTTATATATTACCAAGTGACAAAGTTTCAATTTCAGCCATCTCGGGTACACACACGCGACCAGTCGTTGAAGTTTCGGTGATAAGAAACTGAACGTGATCGCATTCTTCTTTGGTCTTCAGAATTTCCACCTTCACTTCGGTATCATGCAGTTTACTTGCTACCGTCTAAAAATAAATCATTTTATTAACGTATAAGTAAATATTTTTCGTGAAGCATTTGTATTAATATTGTTCAATGTTTGTTAACATTTTTTTTCAAAAAGAAGTCCGATAAAGTGGAAAACATATGTTACAAAATTATCTGCTGAAAAAGTGTAACAAATAACGACGTGAGATACACAGTAAGTCAAGAGGTAAAAACACTTAAGCTAAAAAAATACAAAATTATCACAAACCAGGTTGTTTTTGCTCACGTAAATATTATCGTATTCTACACAAAAACACTTGTGCCTTCACTTGACAGCCTTTCAAGACGCATGCGCGGTCCATCCTTGACCTTTAAATGGTCCTGAGTGAATTCATAGCAGATTATAAAAACTATGTCGGTAGCTTAAATATCGGTAATACCATTAATTTATATGAAGCAGTTTGAATCACGTACCTTCTATTAAGTGGCAGATGAAACCAATTTTGAAGTATTGCGTATCATAAATATTAGAGTTGATTACGAATACATATATTTAGTTACACATGTATTCCCAAAAGAGAAGACTACTAAAACGCCCACTTATGTAATATTTGGCCTATAAAAACCTATTTAGACATAAGACGGGAAAATTATGCATCTTACAAGTAGCTAAGAAGGAAAGCTAGTGGTGATATTGCTTTAACAGATGAATTGGGACGTGTAAGGAAAATCTCAAGTTTCGAGGTTGTTCAGATTTTATAAATCAATTAAGGTATAGTGTATGCAGGTATGTATGAATATACATACGTGCATATACTCACGTCTTTTGTCCCTGAGAGGGTAGCATAATCTTATTAAACGCCCCGTATTTTGATGACTATAGGTAATTTTAAATATTTCTTAAAGATAAGCGTCTGTCTTTTTTTGTGCACATTTCGTGAACTGCAGCATTCCGTGTTAAAGGTTTGGTAGATAACGTGTGAAAAGATATGTAAACGTTGTAAAACAATTTTGAGTTTGAGTAATAATCTTACATTGGTATTTATGATAGGATTAGTTTAAATATCTAGTGGATTTTCAATATACATGTGTAACTATGTCCATCACATTTATATGTAATCGAATACAAGTGAGACGTCACCTTAACAATTCCAATGACGATGTGTTCCAATCCAGGTCTATCTGAGTAATAATGAAGTACCAGTGCTCCGTCTTCTGGTCGCTCGGTGCATCGGAACGATGGTGATCGCATCCCAGGGTACAACGTACCGAGGTGGTCGTGAAGGCCGTCGAGATTCTGGAAAGTTTAAATTTATGAATATTTAATTAAATAATTTCATGACTTTACATTCTCATTAGAGGCTATAAGTTGGCGAAAAGAGCACTCATGTCGAAGTTAAAATTATTCTCAATAACAAACAGTAACAAACACTGCAATAATAAACCATCAGATATGTTTGTTACCACAAGTTATTTTGTGTACGGGGACGAGAGGGGACGTAAATAAATCTAATAAATGAATATGCATACCTGCAAGAAATCGCGTGGTGTTGCTCCCAACACTTGTAAAATTTTATCATATCCTGAATCTTGGCAAAATTCAAAGAATGTCTTGCCGAATAACTCCAGTATAGCATCAGCGGGTATTTCTGTAATATTACATACATAAAAGACAATATACATTTTAAGACTTCAACATCATCATATAAGCTGAAAAACATCTACTGTTGAACATAGGACCATTGAGTTATAAGTAATGTACAGTTCTATGCATAGGCCTCATAATTTTAAGACTTATTTTTAGGATATCGTGAGAATTAATTGTATCTATGATAGAATCAAGTTTTGTTTATTGTTTTTGAATCTTCAAAAAGATATATCATCTTTGCAAAGATATCTCTTATGTTCTGTGAAATCTTACTAAACTAAAACGGTTTACATTTATATACGAAACTTAGTACCTACTGAACTTTTATATATAATATATATATATATATATATAACGAGACTTTTATATGCCTCTTAATTGTAACGGTTTTAGTATGTACTAAAACCGACAAAACCACGACCAGGACTAGTGTACATGTGTACAATAGTCCTGGTCGTGATTTTTTTGCCCTTTCTTTCTTCTTAAAGACAACTTTTTTAGGCGACTGATAAGTTAGCAATTGTGATGGTAAACATAAGTACTTGCAGCCTCCATCCAATGGGTCCAATGTCCTAGTTAACTGCATGAACTTATAAACTAATTTGCACGACGATAAAAGTAGCTATAGGCATCATCGCAAAACTTTATGAGAAATCAGCTGACTGAAAGTTTTTTTTTTAAAAGCTCTACTAGCAACCGAAATTACTAGTATTCTTGTTAACCCCTCCCGCTAAGGTAAACGTAAAAAAAAGGTTTCGGTAGTGGACTAGTCAGGATTTGAACCTACGACCTCTTGATAGCAAGCCCAATGCCTTAACTACTAGGCTACCGCCGCTTCAATATATTTAGGAGCAACTTGTCCTCCGCAGTGATGTGAGAATTCGTTATATTCAGCTACCAAGTTTTTTGAATATAAGCTTATTTATTTATCTTTAAAACTAGTATACAGACAAATAAAAAAATGGAGAAAATAATAGTAATACTCTTATAAACCTACAGTAAATGCTTATTTTTTTGCAACTTTACTAAATTCTCCATTTTGTAGGTATTTCAAAAGTGAACTATATCTTCTACAAATACGAGTATATAAATGTTACGTTGGTTCGTGTATGCTTCTAAAACTTTAAAAGTTGTACGCAAATTGAACTTAAATTTTGACACGAAATACAAAGCACTTGAAAGTTGTTTTTGTCTATTTTTGCGTCAATTTTGTTTGTTATTTCTCATCAAAAAAAGGACAATGTGCCACAGGAGCATTGGCAGTGTAGAGCTAGTTGTGGATACAATTTATATACTTTCACTTAGTAACAACGGATGGTGGGTTGTATTATGTCTTTCTCAGTTTATTATACTTACGCAGAACCTCGACAGCAGCAGTAATCAGATGGTACGTGATCTCATCTTCGTAAATCTGTCTCACCAGGAAACTGCCCTCCATAGCCACATCAGCCTTTTTCCTGTTAACGTTAAGACTTTGCTTTACTTGATTTCTTTAAATTTTGTTTGAGTAATCAAGTAATACCTACTTGAAATTAAAAAAAAGAGCTCAATCTCACAATCTTTTGCTCTTAATAGGACAAATAACCTAAATACTTAAATAACGTACAAATAAAACAAGCAAGCACACACTGAAATAAAACTAATTTGATAGAGTTTAATGCCCACAAAAATTGCCGTTTAATTTGCTTTCTGCTTAGCTAACTCGCTACTGCAAAGAAAATGAAATGACAGACTCACTTGATTGTCTCCCATGTTTCTTCGTTAAAAGTTTTGGTTACCAGTAACTCGAGAGCGTAATTCACAAAGCCGTACTGAAAGTTAATACCTCATTAGTGGTCAAATTGATCCTATAAAGATACAAAGTCAAAGTAACTTAAATATTTTACCATGATTGAGCTTATGAATTTATCTGAAACAAACAGAATATTTGTTAGACTTTGGTTTTATATTAGTAACGAAAATAAACAGGCTACATGCTTTCCATAATACGAGTATGTCAGGTCTAGAGAAAACACAACTCAAGTAAATTAGTACCTAGTACTAATTGCACGTGTTTTACTTAAATTTGACCGTGATAAATATATTTAGTTTTAGTTTTTTTGCAATAAAAACTTCTTTAGGTGCGTTGGGCAATTTTTTAGAATGGGAAAAACCGTTACCGTTGCCGTTACCGACACCTCTGTATATAAGTATTCACTTCTGCCGGCACTTCCGGAGTGCCACTGTTTTTTTTTAAAGACATCTCCCGCTTCAGGAATATATCCTTCAATTTAAAAAATCATCATTAATCGTTAACGTCCACTGCTGGACATGGGCCTCTCCTTAGAAGGCAGGCCAGACGGGTTGGTACAGAATTTGTTTCAAGTTTTCCGTGAACGGAAAACTAAACTACTGAAGTATTCAGTATCAAATTTACAATAGCAGATATAATTATCTTGTTATAACATAAAACTGAAATTAAAAATCATACCTCTTGTTTTGTACCCTACATAAATACGACCCTCTTTTTAGTTAGCTTCATTAGTTAGTTAGATAAGTTGAGGGAAGAAAAAACTCGCTTTTATGTATCGAAGCAAGAAACAATTTAAGTTGTATGTCTACTATAGGTAATAATTGAAAGTCGAGTCGTAGATATAATACGTAGAAATAATCTTTAATAAGAATTGTAACTTTATTATAATAGACAAAAAATGTTATTTATTATCCTTACTTTCATACTTATACTTTAAATGTCAAAGTGAGTATGTGTGTTTGTTACGCTTTCACACCTAAACCACTAAACTGATAAAAAAAAGCCTTTACCAATGAAATGTTACTTTATCAGGTACATACATCAGTAACATAGGCTAAAGTTAGTAACTATATCTTCTTTGGATATAAAAAATAATTTAAAGACTATTTATTTCTATTATAATTCTATTAATAATTTATTTATTTAATACTACCAAAGTTAATTTCCTATATATAAAATAATCAATAATAAAATAACAACAAATATATAAAATAATATTAAAAGATTTCCTTATTTCTCATTGCACAAAACTCTTTTTCCTCTACGCGGAAGCTTACGAACATTTTGAAGACAAAACGGGCGGATTTTATTTTAATTTTCTCGTCTTACGCCCGCTCAGAATAAAATTGAAAATTTCGTTTTTTATTCGTTTGGTATACCGTGTTTTTATTTTAATTTAGAAACAAATTGAAATACTTATGACAATAAAAAATCCGGACTAGTGTGTGTGTGTGTGTGTGTGTGAGTCCGACTAGCCCACCGAGGGTTATGTACAAATTTGTAGGTACATACTATAAATAGTTTTTTTTTCCCCGAAAATCAGTTTCCAAAATCTATAATTGCTGATATTATTATGTTTCATTAGTGAAATTTATTACGTACTTTAAATAAAGACTATATAGTAGTTACTTGCCTTTTATAATTCTAGGTCAACGGGAAGTACCCTTTAAATTTTGATTCCCTGGAGAGTGTCGAAATATGCGTTTTTGGCGGCATAAACAGACGTATCTTTTTTTACGTTAACGAGTTTCCGAAATAAAGAGTATTGACAGACAGACAGACGGACAAAACAAAGTGATTCTATGAGGGTTCAGTATTTTCCTTTTAAAGTACGGAACCATATAAAAGAAATACATACAAAGCTTTTAAAAAAAAGTTGGTATACAGCTCTAACTTTAATTACAGAGTAAGAATAGATAAACATTTGAGATTACTCATTAAAACGCCCAACTCAGATTAGAATGAAAACAAACGGCATTCCGTTTAGAAAAAAAAAAAAAAAAGGTAGATGTGTCACTTAATTTGTCTAACTCTATTCACCACTAGAGAGCAGCACCTTAACCTAAATGAAATGTGGAATTTTAACTTATACATCTATTAGCTACTAGATGGCAGTTTAGAGTAAAAATCTGTAATTAGACATTAAAAGTATTATAACATCATTAAATTTTTTTTTGTTTGATTTGGAATGAAAATTAGAGCGCGAAACAAACATGCTTAAGATAAAGAGAATTTTTAAAACAGAAATATGCAATATTTTTATGGCTTTGGGAGTGTAGTTCAAATTAAATGTCCAAATTTAAAACAAAAACATACATTTAAATGCAACTTTACTAATACTCATAATATAAAGTTATGGAATTGTAGTATAAATTTAATAACAATGTAAAGAAAAACAAAAAGAAACTATTAAAATAAACACTTTATTTAAAGACTTACCTCTTTGTTAATGTTCCAAATCTCAACGTACAGCCTTTTAAGTAGATCGTATCGAAGCCATATAAGTATATATATATCGTTTGTGTTTCAATTCAGGCTAACGCTACACCCAACCACATTACTACACGCGCCGCGAGTTGGGCGCTTACTGACGTACTGATGCGATTGGCTGAAGCAATGACGCGTAATTACATTCAATAACATCGAAAGAAACTGAAAAATTTCTAAGTGTGTATTGAAATAAGTTTTAAAAAAGTAGTTTTTCTGTGTATCATATAATTTTATTATGACATTCTTTACAAAACTAGTGTGTTGTGATCGATATTAGAGACATCTGTTAAAGAGTTTAAAACTAAAAGTTGGCAACTGCTCAGCACTAGATGACACTAGCAGTTCTATTGCGAAATATGATTTCTTTATTCGTTTCTTAAATTTCGGCTGCGGTAGTATTTAAATTCTTGTTCTAAACCCACGTTCACAAAATTTTCATATATTGGTTTTTTTCTAGTTTACAGACAAAACCTTTTTTTTTAAAGGAAACCTTATGTTTGTACGAAATCTATGTTTTATAAGCTTTGATGTTAGGAGACTTATTTCTAAACTTATGTCGTTAACTTAGGTTTAAGTACATTTTTTTTAAAGGGGACTTTACAAACATACATACATGAAACGGGCACAAAGAATATCTAATGAAATGTTTTTTTTTGTAAAATATGGATATACAAACTCAGATTATTGGGGTACAATATAAGAGACACGCAATATCATTATTTAGTCGTTGCTGGTGTGCAATAATTATATATTTATATTGATTACATTGTTACCTGCCATTACTAACTTGTTACTAATGGCAAGTTAAAAAAAAAATGGTTACTTACATAAATTCTGTCAATATAGTAATATAGGTCATCAATGATGATATCAACAACATTGCCATATCTGGTAAATTAAATATATCATTATCTTACAAATTTAAAATGTACGGTTTACCAAACTATTACAAAGACATCGACAGTACTTGCATCAGTGACCCATTGATCTCACATAGTTAGTAGAATAAGAAAAGTGCAAAACTATTCCGACGACATTCCATCGACAGTCTATTGATACAATATTAAAATATAAGAATTGAAGCCCAGGGGCTGCAGCCATTGAGTAGTTTGCAAAGTCGTGGGCATGTGGAGTTCGCACCGAGAACACTTCAGCGAAAGCGGAGGATGCAAGGGAGTAGTGGGGAAACGAGGATATCTAGCTGGAGCTTGGAACTTTATTTGACCTAAGAGTTGTGGACAATCCACCTTATGTCTCAGTAGCTTATATCGAGACCATTATATTCTTTCGTTTTTCTAGTGTGAGTAACTTAAAGTGTGTCAATCTCACTTCATAAGATTTTATCTTTTGAGCTACACTAGAGTTTGAGGTAAATATATGTCAATTTAAAGGAATTTTAATTTGAAGCCGAAGATCGATTTAGGTGGCGTGCAATGGGAGAGGCCTATGTCGAACAGTGGACTGCGATAGGCTGATGATGATGATGATTATGTCAATGTCATATTGAATTAGTGTCGATGTCAACTATAATAGATATTTAAATATTTTAATTACGATATAAGGAGGCAAACGAGCAGACAGGTCACCTGATGGTAAGCAACTACCGCCGCCTATGGACACCTGCAACTCAAAAGTCACAAGTGCGTTGCTGCCCTTGGAGTCCCTCCCGCTCGAGTCAGCGAGAGGGGGGATTTGGGCTCCGGTAACCTCACTCACTCAGTGAAAGGCAACGAAAGAATTGCTTAAAACTGGTAAAAATAATTAATTAATGCAAGTGCTAAGTGTAGTTCATATAGTAGTGCTCTCTAGACGCATGTACAAACTCTGAAGACGCATTTCGTTTTAGACATTCAGACATGACATGAATGAACAAATTTAATTCATTGTACCTACATCAAATCTAATATATTTTTATAATTTATTGCATTAGTAAATTCCATACCATAACCAGCCCTAACACACTCAGTAAATAGTACATACCATTAGAAGACATATAGGTATATTCTAAGCATACGGTACAACCTTTAATTAATTGTTGTACTTATGTAATTAATAAGTTTATAAATCATTGTAAGGTGCAGTGTAAACAATTGTTTGTTAACCATAAATAAATAAAAAAAAGATAAATTTAAGACTTATTATTTATTTTTTAATTTCGAGAGCACAACAGAACCGATACGTTAGCGCAACGAAAACTCCCGTCCCCCCTATACAATTAAGCACCAATTTACACATATCTTACAACTAAAAATAAATAAGATATTATCCCTGTAAGAACTATGTGTTATATAGGTATGTGTATGTATGTCGGTGTATGTATTTGTGTGTATGCATGTATAACTATGCCATGTTACACTCATTAATAAATGTATATTTTAAATGCGCACCACAAGCTACATACATATCACTATACAGTACAATCTATCCAAAGGTTGCCTGTAAAACATCGCAGACTGCGATAAGGCCGCCCACTGTATTTTTTTTGGTTTGTCTTCTGCATTGCATATTTCCTACCCATCATATCTATTTATAGGATATATCCTTTGTACTACATAACATGCATACATGTTATTAAAAAAGTTTATTGTAAGTTGAAGTTATTAAAAATGGGACATGTTCAATTTAAAATCAGTCTATTACATAACATACGTAGTCACTCGGGTTTCTTGAGAGCTTGTAACAAAGAAATATGAGTCACAATCAAATAAGTCTGACATTTCATTAACAGAAGCGGATCTCTGTGAATGGTTTTTGCTTGCGAAGCTGAAACCAAATCGTTTGTGTCTTCAGAGTGATTGTTTGGAGTGTTACATCTGTAACGAGTAATGTGATTTTGTATTCACTGTATTTATAGTAAGATATTTACCAACTTAGTCAATGAATATAATTTTCTTACCTATTTTATTTATTTATTAGGATCTCCTACGAAAGATATACACAAGTGAAAAAACAGTAATTGACAGAATGGGTATAAAGTCGGTGTTCTCGTTCACTTACAGGAGACCACGGCAAGTACAGTGAAAAAATAATAATACCATCATCAAGCGAACAAAGTTATACGCACTAGGCATAATCCACCCTTAGCAGTACCTCGAACAAATTCCAACTACCGCAAAAATTCCTTTATTATTCGAGCCAGTAAATCTGTAAATGATATGTATAAATTATATACATGTAAAAAAATACATGCTTCAAAAATTTTTTCAACCCAATATTAGGAGCATGACATTTTCTTAGTCTAAGTTTTTATTTTTTCCTTTTTCTAAGTTGTTGTTGTTGTTGTTAAGTTACTTGAACTGTTGTTTTACACTTGGAATCTATTTGCGAATACCTATAAATAGCTTCGTTGTAACCTTACTCTAATGTTTTACCTTGCGTTATTTGTGCTGCTGGTATTCCGAACAAAATAAAATAAAAAAATATCTAAATCAGTCGTTTTGGCTAACGTGTTATATTGCCTACACAGTCTTGGCATAGCAGCGTAATAACCCAGGTTTGTATTATTTTACAGTATATTACAATATTAATAACTAATATTTGTTAAGTTTGATTTTTAAGTAGTATATATAGTTAAATACCCGCAAATAAACATTATCTAGTATCTAACAAATAATATTAAGATAAAGGCAGTTTTAAAAATCTGATGACAACAAAGGTTCTAAATAAAACGTAAATGATTAAAAAACCGAGTTGTACTATTTTGCACAAACATTAAATCTAGTTAAAGGCGTAGAGATTAAACTGCAGGATAGAATGCGAAGTCTTGTTAGTCGGGAAGCTTGGAATTAATTACTAATCAATTACTAATTATTAACCACATGTTGCGTCATGATGATGTCATTGCGACCTCTACAACTATTCGTTTTTTACTTATTGATATACCTATACCACTCTACTCATAGTTCTTCCAATCTTAAGGTTACTATTTGAGTTAACTGAAATTCAAAATAAAACCAGAAAACAAGTTAAAGTTTTGTCTACAACGGTATCGGACACATATTTTACTCCAGCCTTAAATTATGAAGATAAAAGAAATGATTGTAAACCTTCTCAGTAAATATTGTAGAAAAGCCTTCCTTCTTTGTTCCGTTGGAAAAATTGACACGATCACAAAAAAGTATTTTGGTATAACGCACGTTCGTTGATAGAACGCGAAGAAATAAAATTTATAGGGAAGTAACGGTGCTTTGTTTATACAATGCCGTTGAATAATCGACTGTATTTTATTAACCGGTATTTTATTATTGGCAAAATCATGGTATTATTTGTTAGATTAGGCTTAGACTATATCGATTGCTGTTAATAAATCTACTCGTTATACTTTGATCCTGTGAAAATACCTAATCCACGATAACATTTATTATGGAGGGAATATAATATTATGGAGACTTATAAAAATTAATATTTTTTTGTTTCAGTTATTAAGATTCGATTGAATATACACTAAAAATATCTATTTCTTAGCCATTGATTCACCGGCAGGTGCTGGGTAGTTGGGGGCAACACATAAGACTTCGATAGCGCCTGAGAATTGCGACCCAGGAATGGGTTTAGGGAGCACTCCGTCCGACCCGTCAGAGTCACTCACCTCCACTGTCTACTGTGTTACCCCCTCTACTTAACCATATTTGATACCAGCCTAGCAATGCCCCTTTAAATATTCGTTCAAGAAAAGAGCTTACTGAAGCTCTTGGCAATCCAAGGTCTTTAAACAGGTTATAGAGGGATTTAGTTGGTATACCCCTCGCACCCACTTCCACGGTATACAACGCAACGTCATAACCATTTTTAGTTATGCATGTACAAACAAAAAAATTGTGAAAACTTTAACTAAATACACAAAGATACAAGTTTATTTAGTTAATAAATGTCATGAGAGTTATTTAGGCTCAAAATTACTCTGCAAGCAATATTATCATTTGTCTTTGAAAGGGACGATGTTCAGAGGTTGTAAATTATTCTCAATTTAAGGCCAAAACACTATTAGTGGGTATAACCACTCTATTATATCACAATCAGAAGTAATCTCCAAATAGAGTGTGGCCATATTAATCCATTTATGTAATTACTGCCACACCCAGTATCATGTCAGTCAAATCACAGGGCAATGGGCAAGGCTCGCGTGTTTTGCCACATCATTGCCTACTTTGTACTTATTAGTTTGTGGAATTAAATTTCCTTAATTTCAGTACCTAGGTGTGTTAACGTTGGAAGAATGGTGCTTTTGACATGAAAGTCTAAATTACATTTAGTACTAGACGCTTTATGGTAAGTACTACCAAAGCCTATGTTTGCAAAGTTAATTTAAAAGAACGTTATTCCAAAACTTACTGGAAAGAATGGCATTGTTTATTAAATGATGCCTTACAATTTGTATAACCTAGGAGACGTCTCTTCTAATATTAATAATTACAATCCTCTAGATCTTCTTTTGCAAAAAAAAACAACTTTTTATGCTAAGAAAAACCATGAGCTGTTAAGCCCAAAATTTTGCAGCTTTGCTGCTTGCAGCCAATCAACTGTAGCGTAGCATCGTTGTGTGTTGCTAAAGTGGATAAAAAGAGATTTGTAAAAGAGACGGCAATCCCGAGCTCAAAGATGAGGTGTCATTGTCTGCTGTGTTTAGGGTTATCCTATGGTATACTATGGTATTACAACTAACGACATCTGGCCCTGGGAATCCTAATTTCCTTTGAGTTACATCGGTTTAGCATAATCAAGCATCAGTTTTCGGTCCTCTACTCTTTATAAGTGTATGCATAATAAACAACATAGAATGACTGACTTAGTAGAAGAAAAGCAATATTCATGAAAAATTTACTCATCAAATTATACCAAAGAAAATTGTAGCGATGTGTGAGGCTTTTGTCTTGCTGAATTTAGATCTAAGTTGAAATATATTGTATTTTAGTTAAATACAAAACTATTTATGAGTCAGTCAGCCGTGCCGTGCCGGCTGAGATTAGCTCCACTCCATCTCTTACCGTAAGTGTCATAAAAGTCGACTAAGGGATTGTATACCAGAGGATGAGCAGCAGCATCCTACTGAGCTCAGTACCATCTCACTGCGGACGCCAACCACTGACAAGCGCCCTATGGCAACTACGTCCCTATGACCCTGATATTCCTGGCCATGATAGCAGGCGATAATGATGATAACTCCCTACAGTACAGTACTACGACACGATACAATTTAATTTGCATTTAGAATGTAGTCCTTGTGAGTTGCCATATAAATACCTTCGAAGTACGACTATCGCTCAAATGTAATGTAAAAATTGTGTTGATAAAACTTGTAAAAATTATCCGAACGAAGGAAAAATAGCAATATTTTTTATATATCTTTTAATCCGCGTCAATAAAATGTTTCCAGTTTTATTATTCTTGCTAAGATTAGGATATTTATCCCTAAAATAATTAAGCTTTCGCTTTAACATCAGCGGAGGGATTATTAAACGATTCATGTTTTTTTATTTTATTTTAGGGAAAATATATAGAGGCCAAGGTGAGGCAGAAATTTAATTGGTATCTTTGGATGAAAGTAAAATTATTGTCAAGATTTTAGCTTATCGGCTTGATATAAATGAGTTGATTATTTAGTAATATGGTGTAATACGAAAAGTCTCACTTCTTTATATTCATACAAATATTCTGAAAATGACTCCAAAGGTTCTTAAAACTATATGCTTAAGCACAAACTATAGCCGCATTTAATGTATTTATTTTAGTAGTTTATCCTTTAGACGTCTTCGGCTAAAGAGTCTCTCCTAAGCACTAGTTTTTTTAATTCGACGATTATTATATGACGACACATAATAATATCACCAGTAAAAATTTATGGTAAGTAACCGTGTGCTGTATAACTACAGCTCTCACTGTGTATCTTACTAAATTAGTCTCATCGCAGCCCGTTTCAGAAGGATTGTGTAATTGTATTTTTATCCTCGTCCAAGTCTCAACCGGTTTCTGCTTCCATTACCGCATTTAATAATTTGCGGCCTTGCTTTAACTGAAATGTTTTATCTTTCTACTTATCTTGTACGTGTTAAGTGCTGATTTTACTTTTACTGTTTTCAAAATGGCTTAAGACTTAATGCAAATTGTTAATAGTAAGACAGTACTTACAGGTCCGATTTTATTTATGTTTCTGAGAGGAGTAGAATTGCTTAAACTTGATAGAATAACGGACAACAGCACTGCAGAGGGGGAAAACTTGACACAAACTCTATACCAACCCGTCTGGCCAGGGTTGTATAGTAGGCCAAAACCTCCTTTCTAAGGAGAGGCCAATGTCCAATAGGCTGTTGATGATTTTTTGTCCTGAACTAAATAAATTGTAGCTTCTACAGGCCCATCTACGTAGGCATTGATGAATGCTTTAATGAGCTGTACTATCGCTTCCGGACAATCTTTACGTTATATACTTCTTATGTAAAATAATTTAACTATCATCCTGTGATATTGGTAAATACTCAAATAAAAGTAAAATATATTTATTTTCACTAAAGTCTATTGATTGACTATTCTGATTTGTCATTTTTTCTTGTGCTTCTATTGACGCTTCCAAAAGTCTAAGATGAAGCCTTAAGGAGCTCAGTCAGGGTTATTCATACTTTTTTAATTATTGGACGAATTTGAATTTAAGAAAAAATATGTATATTTAGTTGCATATTGAAATATTAATAACGGTACATATTCAAAACAATAAAATATAAGGAACAATTTCTCGAGAAGTAAGCACCAAACAAAAATAGAACTTACATTGTATTTTATTAGACTGTACAAATGCTACTTTGTTTAAACCAAGCGTGGTAATAAAACATCAACTTAACTTCGCTAGTTAGCCTTAAATTAACTACAAAGTGGAAACTAGTAATTTGCATCGGTGCACTTGAAAGGAATATCAACTTTAACTGTAATTGACCGACTCACAAGAAAAGTCTAATTAGCAAAGTCAATCTTAATAAAACCGTTTAATAAGATTTGCATGCAGTATTGATATTTGTCAACTAAATCAAGTTATGAATAAAATATTCCTCATGACTAACTCCTCATCAATTTATTGCATAGAGCGAAGAAGCAGTAGGTGCTTCGATATTTATGATTTTGTGCCAATTGTCTTAATAAAATTATATTTATTATTTATATTATTATTTTTGAAATAGGGGCAAACAAGCAGACCGGTCACCTGATGGAAAGCGACTACCGCCATCCATGGACGCCTGCAACTCAGGAGTCACAAGTTCGTTGCCGTCCTTTAAGGAGTACAATCTTTTCTTGAAGGTTTTAACATTTATGCATTGAGAATACTTTATATATTTTTTTTTAATTAAAAAGTCTAATACACATTTGTACAAAGGCATATTTAATGCCCAGGGCATTCTCTAAAAGTTAAACCTTAGATAAAGTTGAAATGCTATAAGTTAGCTCAAAACTATATAATAAATAATTAAATACATTATTTAAAATAACAAATTTCTGATCTTTTATATGTATACCTATAATAGACAGTTTTAGACATACACAATATATATATATATATATTTTTTCTAGTGGTGAGTGATCCTGACTGCTAAGCCACAGGTCGTGGGTTCGATTCTTACCCAGGAAAAAAATTGTGTGATAAACACAATCATTTTTTCTGTACCTAGGTGTAATTTATCTATGTATATATAAATATATTTATATATTTATCAGCATTCTGGTTACCATAGTACAGGCTCTGCCTAGTTTGGGATCAGATGGCCGTGTGTGAGGTGTGTGAAGTGATTATTATTTTTAAATACGAATAGCAGTATACAGTTGTGTACTAGAATTATATCTGATCTGCTAAATCATTGTGAAGAAGTTCACGTGCTTTTTATTTAAAGTTTAGACGGTTTATAGATATCCTGATTTCACTAGGGAACGCATGCCACAAAAGTACTGATTGTCTATAGGAGTAAGGGAAGCATTGAGAGCTCTGTGGTAGGAAGCAGTTTTCCGGGGCGAAGTGGTGTGTGTTCAACACTTTGCCCTGGATTGCCGCATAGTCGGGGCATATTTGTCACAGAGAGCCGTCGTCTACCCAAGTAGGACCGGTCTCGGTAGACGTGAAATGTCGTGCGGTGTCTTTGTATCTTGCGGCTTTGTATCGGTGGCGCAAGAAGGCGCGGAAGTTGGGTATGAGTCCTGAGACTTGAGAAATTGAGGATCAGAAATCCCAGCTCTGCCAGGTCCTCATGGGGGTTCCCACACTGAAGGGAGTCGCCAACCCGCCGTAGATGCCCCGAGGTACGTCGGGGTACCAGGGATTTCCTTTCTAGGGTACACCGGGTTCCCCGGCTACTGGTACCCGAGACGGCGTGCGGTTGTTAGTCGGTTCGAGTCCGAAATAGCCACCGGCAGGTGGTATCCGGAGGGATTTCCGCACAGAAAAAAAAGGAGTAAGGGAAGCAAATTATTTTAAGAACGTAGATTCCTGTCAATAGTAGATCACAAGTTTCGGAAATAGAGAGCAAAGTAAGAAAATTTACTTGAAAACTTAAAAAACAAAACGGATAAGTTAATAATGGCAAAGTGAATACCTTGCTTTAGAATCCACTCGTATATTAGAATGTTCAAACATGACTAATCGTTTGTATAAAATTACGTTTTCAACCTGCATTAGTCCCTAAGACTACGCTGTCAGGAATTTCTTCCATAACTAATGCAACCATTATCCAATTCTTTGAATACAGTTCCACTACCGTTAAAATAATGACCCCATTATTATACTTATTGCAGCGTGAACGTAAACGTAAGCGTGATCGTAAACGAGTAGTTTAACACTTAACGCGATGCAATAAGGAACTCCTTTAATTGGATTCTTTGCCTGTTTTCAAGCAGTTTGTTGAAAATATTTTTATTGTAAAAGATAAGAAACTTCAAGCCGAACAATAAAACTGGTTCCAGGAAATTTATTTTAGTCAGCTGTATAGGTAATAATTAAGGTGGAGTCGCTTTGGTTTACAGCCGTCTTTTTGTTTACAGCTTTCGTACAGAAAAGGGTATTTAACAAAAGTTGTAGACAAAATGAATCTAATAAACTGTACTAATGTCGTGTAAAAAGGTACAAAACAACCTCTTCTGTTTCACAGGTAAGTAGCATACCTATGTCTAATTTAAACGACATAGTATTGGCTTGCCTTGCTTGGATACCGTGTGGTGACGGATTAAGAATACAGAGTGTCACCATCCCTATTCATTCCGTGGGTGTACTAAAAGGTGACTAAGGGAGCAAACTACACAGGAGAACAGCATTACAGATAGAAGGAAAACTTGACACAAACCTTTACCAACCCGTCGGGCCAGCGTGGTGTAGTAGACCAAAACCTCCTTTCTAAGGAGAGGCCTATGTCCAGCAGTAGACTAGTAAAGGCTGTTGATGACTGATGATGAGTATTGGCTTGCGATCAAATAATTTTATATTAGAATCAAACTGGGGACACTACTGAATTGAACCAACTCATGGAAATAGAATTAAGCTGTACCTACTAAAAGAGAGAATAATATGTGAGATGATGGTAAAGAAATGTTATTTTTCCTCAAAGTATTGGTATATATTTATCAATAT
The DNA here is from genome assembly GCA_902825455.1 of Arctia plantaginis. Classification (NCBI taxonomy): domain Eukaryota; kingdom Metazoa; phylum Arthropoda; class Insecta; order Lepidoptera; family Erebidae; genus Arctia; species Arctia plantaginis. Next base: position 3,883,890 of record CADEBD010000226.1, on the reverse strand, counting down.
TATATGTACCTAGATAACCTACGTAAATAGACTGTTCATTTTAGGTTTTAGTTTAGCAAACGTAACGTATAAAATGCGATCCACAATTTGTAAGCCTCAGGCATTCAAGTTTTATCCAAATATTTTCCTAGTCTGTTGTATGAAATTTGTTTTGAATCCAGTCAATCTATTTTTTTATTATTAACCATTGCCATTGTTCTGCCGATGAGCAGATATGACAATTATTCAAAATTTGAACTTGAAAATAGCTCACAAACACAAAATTTATTGTGTAAAACATTTTTTGTTAAATTGAATCGTGATAGTATTCAGCTAACTTGATTAATGAAAGCCTATTTTGTTGTGACTTTATTTAAATTGTAATATCGCTTGAGTCTTATTGTATGCGCAGTAGATAATGCCATCTAGATTTTGTTTCTATATATATATATCGGTACATATATATAGAATTAAGAAGTAAGAAATTTCCATTTTAGGTATAGATCTAAAATGGAAATTTCTTACTTCTGTTTATGGGTTCACTAACAGAGATATTTGTGAAAAACGCTAAGCACGGAGCACGGATGGCGTAGTGATTTAAGCGATCACCTCGCCGCTTCCTACTTGTGTGATCCACCAATTGGTGTTCTGAGTGTTCTTTGTGTCCAGCAGTCCCCGCAACAAAGGATATATTCCTAGTGCGGAAGTTGTCCTTCAAGAAAAAAAAGATAAATAAAATGATAATATATCGAATATACTCTATTTTCACAGAAAGCCATCTAGTCCCAAAATAAGCAGAGTTTGCACTATAGCTAATATAAACAATAATTTTGTAAATACATTCATATTGACCCAGAAGAACACCCAGACCAAGTCAAACATTATATGTTCATGCACACAAATGTTGACTAGAGCGGAAATCGAACCAGTCTGTTACACAAACCACTACGCCATCCACCATATTTGTTTTAATCTTTGAGTGGGCAGACGAGCAGGCGGGTCACCTCATGAAAAGTGACCATCTTAACATGTTGTTGTATGTAACTCACTAGTTGGTAGAGGTACAGTTTGTCGAAAAACTAGTTAAAAATCTGCTCTCATGATGTATTTACTTTGGTATCAAATCATTAAAATAAATCTTTAAATGATTTGTGTTCTACTATATTTGAACCATAAGCGTTACTAGAATATGTTCAAGGCTTTGATTGTGAGAAAAGAACATTATCACAAAATTGAGTTATTTTAGTCACTTTGACGAAAACGATATTACCGTATAGTTTGATGCGAGGCGCTTGCAACTTAGAATATTTTTTTATCTAGAAGAAGGAGTGTTACAAAATACTATCAAGTAATTAAGCAATAGGTTAAAGGAATTTCATGAACTAAAAATTGTGAACAATGACGTTTTAAGAGTATAGCATAGAATTTCTATTAGTTTTATGTATTATTAAAAAGGTTATTGGCTCAATTAATAACTCTATATAAGGAAAAAATATGTACATATGTAATAGGGATATGTCGGTTTTTTTTAAATTGAAAAATTACAATTCAATTTATAAAATAAACGTAGTAACTATTGAGGCATATATTTATGGAACAGAATAATGGACGCTTATTTTAACATACTAAAATTAAGAACATTTACCTAATAAACTTTACTAAGGATCCTTATTAAGGAGAAAAATACTGATGAACTGGTGAACCGACGACTTGAGGAAAATGGATGGCAGCGGATCGATGCGGATTGTCCAAGACCGGGATGGTCCAGAAGTGGACGGCAGTGGCCTGAAATACCTGAAATAAAAAAATATATAAATATAGATACTATACTAAAATTTATCTGAAAAATGTGTGTACTTTACACGTGTTTCAGATAAATTAAAACTGACTCATTTTAACTCCATTTCACACAATTTAAATACTATTCATAAGGACATATACAGAATGATTTAAAAATATCCATTTTCTATTGCTGACTTGATAATCATTCTGGCTGAGGCTGAATTCATTTTGTTAATTTCTTTAAAATCGCTAATCTTTGGAAATATTGGTCAGATTTAAATTATACTTTTTATTTATTAATAGAGTATTTATTGAGGAATAATATAACCTGTAAAACATAATGGTGGAGCAGCCATAATAAGCGCAGATGAAACTGCTGAACATTTCTCAATAAAATATACTATTATTTAAATTTGTCTGTGGCGTACGTTTTATTAAAGACCATTTTAATTTAAATATTTTCTTTCTCAAGTTGTGTATTTTCCCATACAGTTTTATTCAAAAAAAGTTCTATACTCTCTTACAAAGTTTTACATCTGTTCTTCTTTGCCTCATTATACATAATTCTATCTCATTAAGGCGTAACTTTGAACATTACAAATCCACAACACGGGATCTTATTTACGTTATTAAATCTCTTGTTACACGTTATATTTTGTTAAGATGAAGGCCCCTAATTTTGCGCTTTTTTTTAATCGTAAATTAAAAGTACGTTAAAATATAAGTATGTACAGGACTGACTGTTTCTATGAGAATAGTTTTTTTTTTTTTTAAATAAAATAACACATTATGCGGGTTGAGGTCGGCGTTAAGTCTACTACGATACGGCTAAACATCGATTTTTATGTGGTGCGACTGCCACCACACCTTTACAATTCATGTGCTTGGCGATAACGAGATTTGTAGAAAGACTGTTTTCAGAATTTTTTACGGCTCCTACTACTAAAACGATAACGATGGCCAAAGATGTTCGCATGACACCAGGACCGACGGTTTAACGTGCTTTCCGAGGCACGAAAAGGGTCTCAATATGTTAAGGATGATCACCCATCCATAAACTAATCTCGCTAGGATTGCTTAATTTTGTAATGTGGTTGCTAACCTACTTTACCAATTAGCCACGAGCCCCTTAAAAAATAAATGACGGATCTTAAAAACTAAATGAAGATACATACTATTACGTGTGTTTGCAAGTAAAAAAACAAACTAATTGATATTTAAACTTAAACAAAAATAAATAAAGCACAAAAAAATACCCAACAATATCCAATAAGCTTCTCGTAGGTTGTCAAAAAAACGCACAAGGACAAAATGTACGAAGAATGTACTTTATTTTATAAACACGAACATGTGTTAATAAAAGATAATAGTGCAGTAAAAAAAAATGTAGAGTTATTATCAAAATTAATTTTCTAAATATCTCGGGTATGGGTGTTATGCCTTATATCCTTAAAATATCACAGACTACGAATTTTCACTTAAAAAATATGCGAGTAGGGCACTTGGCTTTAACCGTATCGGAACAGCAATTTACCTGTTATGCTTGTAACGAGAATCAGGCTCTCAGGTTAACTGACGGATTTTCATAAAAATTGCTTCGCCATCGTCTATAGTAAATTTACTTTAAGAAAATGTCGATTCGGCAGTTCACGTAAATATTTATCTTCTTTTGTAAAAAGCGAAGACATAAGAGGTCGTTTTTCTATTACAACGTCTACTGAACTTTAATTACTGAGATATGAAGATATTAAGTATTTTATAATGAGAAATGTTTATAAATATAGCCGAAAGCAACCAACGGCTTCCCGCGGACTTACAAATTTACTTGGCGTATTCAGATCTTAACGTCGTCTGTGTGTTAGCTTTACTGCAAAATCTACCTCTGATGTCATCTGTCAACTGCCAGTAGGAGATTACTAAACTGTGAATACGATATAGGGATACGTTTGTGAAGCAGGATCGCACATGCTAAATCTATAATTTATTATTTAACGGGCGTAACCACCAAAGTAAATATGTGTACACTCTTGACGAAACCGATTTAGGGTTGGAAATAAGACATTGGAAAGTATTAAACTAAATGAAGCCAAGCCTTAGATTCACATAATAAGCGAGTGCTAATTGTGTAAATTGAAGGCTAGATTGACTCGTCTCACAATGTTTGATATACTTGTAACATAAAACTTATGGTCATATAGTTAATTATTGCTGTATTATTCTTGAAGCTACTTGTTTTATGCTGTATCGTATATATCCAGTTACCCAGCACTAAGTTTTTGTTACTGTTAGTAAGTCTGCAAAGTTTATAAGCAAAACCAGCCACTGTGGTGCCACTTCTGATGCGAGTGTTTATGCCCTCATAAACACTTATGTGGAGATAGATATGTTAATTTCTGCCTCACGAATTCGACAATGGAAGGCGAGTTCCACTGAGCCAGTCTCAGACAGCGACTATGACCAGTGATACTTTGTCCAGACGTCAGAGAATTTAAAAATATGTATATAATACCTTTTAGGTGATCGTGTTAACACCCAGATCTTTAAATAATTATACTGGTAAAAAAAAATATACGAAATTGTATTTTAATTATAATTAAATTACTCAAAGCGAAGTATGATTTTGTGTATGTATAATTATAGAATTTCAGAAGATAATAAATTTTTAGGTGTGTCATTAAAAGGTTCAGGGCCGTTTAGATAACTGACTCACCTAGTAAGAGTTTACATCGTTAGTTTTGAAAATACAACTAGAAAATAAGTATGTTACCCAATTGTTCTGATTTATAGCGGCCGCAGCTTTCCACCATCATTCAACGTGACAAAGCTTTTATCCCCATCACTTGGATAATCGATACTCTACCGCTACTTGCTTCGCTTTTCGAGAAACTATTGTCCTCGCACAGCTAACCTATGGACAACATTGTCGCCTGCTGTATATTCGGACCGATCTTCAAACGTTCAAAGACAAGAGCATACTACCTCTTTAAAGATCGACAACGCGCTTGTGTTTACACTGTCTGTTCCTTTGCCTCCATAACAGGAAAAAAAATTAGGTGATAAATGATATGAGGGCTTTAAAAATTTATAAAAATAGTTGAATCTAAATACTTCGTATAATACCCCTCGTTATAAATAAAAGCAGTTAATAATTTACAAGTCCTTGAATTATAATTATAAAAGTTGTCACTAATCACTTGAGTTGACAGGTTTAAAATAAAAGTTAGGAGTTATTCATCTAAGAAATACTGAAAGCATTCTAAGAAATCACTTTGAATAATAAACGGCTAAACATTGAAGCGGAATTATTGGTTCAAGTTTTATTCTTATGAATGCTTCACATAGGTACACTTTCCTAGTTAAATATTTCAACAAGAATAGAAATTATCATTGTATTAGAAATATACGTTCCTAGTATTCTGACCCGCTGTTTATAACATACATATTTAAGCGTACATAGTTAATACATGCATTTGCGCGCATATTATAAACTAATGTTGATTAATATGGTGCAATCTAATGCTTACTGTAGTGATTAACCATAACGGACTCCCTACAAATACAAAACAATACAAAGTAAAATATTCGTGTGAGTACATAAGGCAACGCAATCTCTTTTCTTAACGTTTTTGAGTCATTGATTTAGAAACCTACGATCGCTGTTCCTTGTTATTACTTTGTTTATTTTTATATTATGCTCACTAAGTGGACTGTAACGTTCTTGAGTATTAATAAAGTTCTTTAAACCTTATATACGAGTATGTAGCACATATCGCTTCGTCTCCTCTATGCAACTCTTTTGTTGTTGAAGTAGTTGAGTTGAAATAGTTTACAGTATTTCCTTTTCAAAGGAGCAGAATATATTTTACATAGATCATCATCTTAAAAATAATATGAAATTAGTATCTTATTTTTTCATACTCGTGGGCTAAACTTGAAACGCCTACAAATTTCAGTTTTAGCCTAGGAGTACACTATTTTTTTAAGTTACACTACTAGGCAGGACCGGGAGTTATGTCCCTCTAACACAGCGGGAGGACCGCCCGACCAGGCAACGTGATCATTCCTGACCAACGGTTGATGATGGGAAGATGTTATACTAATAAGCGCAAGAAATTTCATTGAGCAATGTAATATTTGTTGTTAATCCGTATTTCGATGTGTCTTCATTAGATTGTATTGGAATATGTTTATTAGTTATAGCCTGTGTCTTTTCTCAAGAATCAAAGTATCTTCATACCAAATTTCATCTAAATCGTTTCAGCGGTTATTTATTCCCCGTACACACTTCCACCTTTTTTCACCCCCTTAAAGGATGTTTTCTGGGATAAAAATGTGTATGTCCTTTCCCGGGACTCGAACGATCTCTGTACCAAATTTCATCTAAATCGGTTCAGCGGTTTAAGCGTGAAGAGGTAACAGACAGACAGAGAGAGAGAGAGACACACTTTCGTATTTATTGTATTGTAGGTATGAGTATTTTGAAATTGAAAATAAAATTTAAGTTCATTATTAATGTTGTCATCTATTTAGGATGAACCTGTGTGCACATTTTTTATTATATATGAATATACTGAAGTTCTTTGGACACATCTCTAGAAAGGAGGACTCGATGGAGAAACTTGTGGCGCAAGGCCGTGTGGAGGGCACTAGACCACAGAGTCGATCCCCAATCCGCTGGATCGACCTAATCACAACAACCACTGAATCGACTGCAGTACAATGTTTTCGCAGTCACGACTACTCAACTCACGACCAGGCAAGAGTGTCCGACTAATTATATATTGTATATTTTTTTAAGTTTTTATTTTTATAGTACGTAGTAGTGTGTACTAGTAGCGATGTACATTATAAGCTAGTTTGAACTCCCCATAGGTTTTACCGAGTATAAATAACTATGTGTGTTGTCTTGAAACCGAAGCTAAGGACATTTTATAATCGAGATAAATGGAAATGAATGATCTGTGTGTAATTTGTCTATAGTATATAATGTGTTTCATCATCATCATCATCAACATCGGCGGACGGCTGAGTTCCAGGCGGATAGTGGCCGTCGGCCCCCGCCCTAAGAGATACGCGAGTGGCGTGAGGCCGCTCGTCGAGCCACGATGGCTCGTTGGTCGTCCCGGCCTCCACAGCGACCTCCAGGGGGGGCGTGGGGCCCCCATTTTTAATCCGTCACCACACGGATAATGTGATTGTTTAATGACACAATATGTATGTTTATTACCAGTCTAGTTACCACAGGCCTTGCCTGTTTTAGTAACTGGTTATTTTTTTTATACAACTCTTATAATTATTACAAAAAGAGCAAGTCATAAAGTCGGTTCACAAAGTTGTTTTGTTTTATTATTCACCTACAGTCTTCTACAACTAACACTGGTAGTGTAAGAAAATTAAACTAATTAGATGATCTCGAATTAGCAGTTTTAATGCTCTAAGAAATGTTGGAGAAGAAACCGTAGTAGTTTTGTGTAGGAACAAGGTAAATGAAATGTTAGAGTCAGACGAGCTAATTACTGAAAAAGCTTAATGTAAAATTCCTCAAGTTTTTGAAGTTGAATCTTAGTACAGGTTTCTTCGTTTAAACCTTTTTCTAATCATTTTGTTTTTTTTGAAATACTTATTCCAACAATATTTTAATTCTAACAAGCTGTCTCGCGCAACCTCGTCTGCTTCTTTGAATAATTTTATTTTGACATTTTTAGAAGCAAGTAGATGTATTTTGTTTATATATAATATGGATGGACCAACTAAACGCACTGCTCCAATAAGACAGCAAGGTTTCGTAATTAAACAAAAATATCATCAATGTATAACAGATTTTTGTTGATTTTTCAATTTTCCAAATCGGTTCAGGCGTCTTCGAGTAATCGGTGCTAAAAAAAAAGATTCCGACGCATTGAGAACCTCCTCCTTTTTGAAGTCGGTTAAAAAGTATAAATGTTTCGCGTTTTCGCAACATTTTTCAATACTCGCTCCTATTAGTCATAGCATGATTTTATATAGCTAATCCAACACTAAAACAATTTTTAATTCGAACCCGTAGTTCCTGAGATTACCCCAAACGTACAAACTCACAAACTTTACCTTTTTATAATATTAGCAAAAAAGTATAGTTTGTTTTTTAAGTTTTCACGTCATAACAAGGTATTTTTTACTCGTATATTCTTTTACAAGTTAGCAAGATTAATATATGGTAATTTTTTACCATATATCAATCTTGTATCTTATATCTTTATAGGGTTAATTTATAAAAAATGAATAGAAAAATAATTATTACGCAAGCAAAGCGCTTTCAAATAAGATTTGGAGATTATCAATATTCAATTTCAACAACATATTTTATTAGCATACCAGTTACGAAATCGGAAACATATGAGAAATATTCTAAACACGCTATGTACACAGTTCAGGTTAATCTGAGCTTCAAATCTCCGAACGTGTGAGGTCCACTCATCTATAATTTACAGACTTTATCGAGTGGTTTAGGAAGTGCTCCCGAGCACTGAAAATTTAGACCTTGTTATTCTTACCGCTAGTTTTTAAATAATTCATGACTCACACACATACATACACTTGTTTACAAGGCGTACTTGCTTACTTGTAATTAAAGTGCTAAAGTAAGTTTTGATGGGAGGCCGAATTTTAATGCCAGACTCAATTAATAACTTCTTCCAACATGCGCCATAGCCCTCTCTAATAGATGCTGCTTTTCGCCGGTCATCAGTCCAACTGGCCGAGGGACGTCGTACATTCTGTTTATCGATCCACGAATTATTTAATCAATTTATTATCACTACATTAGGATATATAACACATACACGGATACAAGGTTAATTACAAAAATAGGTCCTTAATTTTATTAAACATTTAGGCACAATGGATAGCAAAGGCTTCCTGCTCAGTTCACGCTGTGCTAATGGCTAAAGCACAGCACTGGTTTTTAGCTGGCCCCTAACATTTGCGTCAATAGTTACAAATTAGGTAACGCACACAGGTGAATCGTAACACAATAAACATAAAATCTAAGTTAAACATAAAAAAAAATAGAACACGATTTCATAACTAGTTCAAAATCAAAAGTATCTGAGGAAAAGATAGCAAAATAGTACTAAAATAAGGTAGGTAACAATTTGTGTAGGTTTCTACGACTAAACACAGATAATAATGCTAGATTGTTCTATTGTGTTGTGTTGTGTTGATCTAAATGAATAGACCTGTTGGAAAGCTGGGTTTTATTAAGAGATGATTTCACTGGGCGAGTTTTAAATTATTGTCGTTTTACAGGGATGTTTAGTGCGCTTTTGTATTGTTTATAAACTGTATTTCTGAGTTCAATTAGCAGTAAGAGTTATTAGTACCTAACGTTTAAAAATTTAAGGCGCTATAATAATATAATTAAGTTTTAATATGGGAATTAATGTGGTAGGTTTCCACACGTAAAAAAAAATGGTAACTGTGTGGTAAATGGTAAAGAGCGCTGATAATATTTACATATTTTTAAATACATACATATTATAGATAAATACACCCAGATATAAAATGATGATCGTGCTCATCACACAATTAATAGTACTGGGTAAGAATCGAATCCACGATCTCTGACTCAACAGTCATTATTACCAACTATTAGACCAACAAACACAATTTTAGAGCAAGATCTAAAAGAACAGAGAAAAGTATTTCCTCAAAGCTTGTGCGGGTACTCACGACACTTTCTTGTGAGATGTGTCATTTATCATTGTAGCAATGCACAATATCATCTCGGGAAGACTTAACGACTTCTGTTGTCTCACTTCCTCATACCCGTTCAATGCGTTAATGATGATAATAATTAATCAAAAACGTCATTATGGGGTATGACTGATTATTGTTACAGCTACAATCTAACAGCTATCCCAGGATATAAAGCCAACATTCGCATTTTGATGTAAAATCCATTATTATATTATAAATGTGAAAGTGAGTTTGAGCAGACTGCAAAGATGGCGTAGTGGTTTAAGCGGTCGCCACGCCGCTTCCTACTACGCTGAGTGTTGTGGGTCCGATCCCCACATAGGACGACACTTTGTGTTATACAAAAATTGTTGTTCTGAGTCTGGGCGTTCTTTGTGTCCGTATTTTTGTAACGTCCCTGCGACACAGGATACATTCCATTCATTCATTCATTCAGGAGACCCTATGCGTGAGTTGTCTTTAAAAAAAACTTACATTATCAGCGAGTAACATAGGTTACTTTTTACCGCTTTTTACCGCGAAATAGCTATAAATAATATAATAATAACTGGACACACGTCACACATAAGGTCTTCTGATATCAAACTAGACAGAGCCAGTGATACGGTTATAAGGTGGCTGAAAAACTTATTTTGAATATTGGTATCTGTAACCTGCTGTAGTGCCTTTGCTGTCGCATATTGTGGTTGCAGTAATGAGAAATAGGGCACAAAACTGATCCAAAAAATAGATAAAACCATCTAGAGCTCAAGCGTTGCAAACCAATTTAACATTTTTATACAGATACATAGATTAAATATATTACAGATGAATTACATCCGGACGCAGACGAAACGATCGTGCTCATCACATAATAATGACCACATTAAACCTAAATACCTTAAAAATACTGTAATAAAATTGGATACGAAGAACAATGATTTTTGACTTAAAAAGTGCTATAGCCTTCTTGTTCGTTAAATCCCTTGTGATAAATGTTCTAAAAGTTTCTGTACAATTGCCGCTTGTCAAAATAAATCTTCAGGAAAAAGGTACGTAAATGTTAAGAATGTATATTATGTAGTCGGTGAATTAAAGCCAGTCCGTGGTATAGGAGGGCAAACGAGCAGACAGGTCCCCTGATAGTTAGTGACTACCGCCGCCCATGAACAAGTGCAACTCATGAGTCACTAGTGCGTTGCCACACTTTGTGTCTATCTACCGCTACATTTTCTGTAGTACGTCCGTCCGTACGTCCGTACGTCTGTACGTCCGTGTAGTGACGGATTAAGAATACGGAATGTCACTACCCCAATTCATCCCGTGGGTGTCGTAAGAGGCGACTAAGGGCGCAAAACAACACAGGACACCAGCACTGCAAAAAGAAGGAAAACTACAACATACAATCAATCCAATCCCTAATCCCGTCCGGCCAGCGTGGTATAGTAGGCCAAAACCTCCTTTCTATGGAGAGGCCTATGTCCAGCAGTGGACTATTAAAGGCTGTTGATGTGATGATGTGATGTGATCGCTACATTTTGGAGACGCGGGAGAATCCCAAACAATGGTTTATAGGGTTTTGATGGTTTGAGTTTGAGTATTAATTATTAGCAGTCACCATAACTGAAATCGGCTGGGGAGAGATAAGATGAAGACTTTTTGTGGCCTAAAGAAACCCATATAAATAAGTAAATCCAGCCAACTGATAGAGTAGAAACATAAAAAGGTCACAAGAATTCATAAAGCATTCATGTATATCACAGTATTATGTGGAAATATGAAAGTATGAAGTATTACTGTCAAGGAAAGTGTTGTTGAAGAAAACAAATTTGGTACACGATGTTTTCACCAAAGCTAGTTGAGCGTCGGTAATAATTTTATTGACAGAATTTATCAGTCCAAAGATTTACGTATTTTCTTAACAAGGAGGCTGTTAAAACTTTAGTAGCATCAGACAGTAAATCAATTATAAACAGTTTTGTAAAATGTTCTACGTTTAAAGCCTCTGAAGATTTTATTTTTACTCAATATTTCTTGGAAAATATAATGTTCACTCGTTAATATCGTAGTTACACAGTAATGCCAAGTCAGCATTATGTTAGACGTACTAAAACGTTGGCGACTGACCTTAGTTCCCCTACAAATCGAGTCAGTAACTATCCTCATCTCCTTATTTTAATGGAATAAAGGACATGTTTCTGTACGTTTACACCTATGTTATACATATGTACAAATTTACTAAAACCACAGTAAGAAAATTACTGTTTTTCTAATTGTTACAACACCTGTATTTTTATGAAAAAGGATTACGGGAACGCCAGTAATTACATGTCATCGAACCTCGAGAGATTTGTTTTCCCTAACAGTTCTATTGATCGAACTAGATGAAGCAACCTATTTCTCTCATTCTTCCTGACTATTCGTCCCACATGGTGGTGGGGTCAGCCCTCTTAGTGTACTTCTTCCATTTCGCCCTGTCCCGAACGTCGTCCTCCGAAACATTGCATGCCTTCATATCTCTCCGCAACACATCTGTCCATGTGGTCTTGGGTCTTCCTCTAGGGCGTGATCCGGGAACGGATAGTTCTAGTGCCTGGTTTCCAACGTAATCAGGTGGTCTCCTCCTAACATGTCCAGACCACCTCATCCTACTCTCTAGCAGCTTCTCCACAATGTCGCAGACTTCCAGGCTTCTATCTATCCTGGTTACGCCGCACAAATATCTTAATATTTTTATCTCCGCAACATGATTGGCATGTACATGCCGCATACATTAAAACTGGTATTACTATTGTTTTATAAATAAGCCCCTTCAGCTTTACAGGCATTCTCTTGTCACAAGTTACACCTGTTACCTGTCGCTATTTGAGCCATGCAGCTCCTATACGGTATTGGATATTGTGCTCTAGGTCTCTTGAACTATGTAAGATGTTACCCAGGTATTCATACTCCTCACATTTGGTAATTACTTGACCATTTATGTTGATAGGTTGATCATCAGAACGAGGATTATTTAAAGCCATTAACTGAGTTTTGGCAACACACTACAACTCAACGGCTCTCGGCGCATATAGCGACATTATCAGCATAAATAAAGGTCCATGCTGTTTTGCTTTGTGCCTCTTCTGTGAGCGAATCTAAAACCGAAAAGCAACCAATCGATGACAACATTGTACTTGATACAAACACTGCATTATAGAAAATATCCCGCACATTTAAATTAAATGATATTTCCTTAAAATACGCTCGATTGGACGTCATCGAGTCAATTAAACAGTATCGCCCATCGAGTTTTATGGACAGCACTGAAGTTCAATCGTTACTGTTATTGATTAACTGTACATTCGTAACGAACTGCCAGGTAGAAATGATGCACGGCTTAAATGAGATTAAATTTCAAGCCAATCGATGAAGTATAAAAATTTTCTAGTTGTAGAATATGAGATCTTAGTGGAATAAATCTCCAGAGACAATGTATGTCTTTGAGAGTATATAATAAGAGTTTTTTTTAGACAGTAACATAATCTGCAGCCATTTACAACATCCTGACTAAGAACACACTTAAAAGTTTCCTTCTTTGTTAAATTATGAAAACAAACGAAAATAAGAGTCAATACTTAAATCAATTAAAAAACTTAAGGGAGCTTACATTACATAGCTTAGATACTAAGCCGTTGATATTGAAAAATTCTCAAGTGAAAGCAGGTTAGATGCTCGTGTCTTAATGAAATTCCTGCACCGACCTCCAATTGCAAGAATAGTACAGTAATTCTGGTTAATCCTAATCAATAGGATTGATTACTTTCGGTTCTAGTATATACCTTATGGTTTCACTATGACCTTCCTCCCAGCCTATTTTCCAAACTAGGTTTGGGTTGGCTTTATCTCTACTAAGATACGGCTGAACTTCGAACTTCGCGGCGCGACTGCCATCAGAACTCCACAACCCAAGTATTTGGTGATATCGAAGTTCTGTAGAGAGACTGTTATTGGATTTTTAGGGCTCTAACTATCCGTAACGTTTACCACAGATGTTCATATGGCAACCGTGACCGACGGCTCAACGTACTTTACAAGGCACGGAGGGGTATCAATGTGCTAAGAACGGCCCATATCCATAGACTGACCTGGCTAGGATTGCTTAACTTTGCAACGTGTTAATCTACTCGGTTACTTCTTAGCCATGAGCCCTTCGATGGTTAAATTATGACCGTAAATAATAATTTCTATGTTTAATTTCGTATTTTCTGGTTTACAACATCATTACAGGTACTAAGAAAACCTTTTAGTTTGTGAGAATGTGTACAATGTGTATGAAAACCTTTCATAAATCTAAAAGATCCACTCGCGTTTACAGATAAATGTATATCTCATCTGACCGCTCCATTAATATAAGTAACAACAAGGAAACTACTGAACAGTACGTCTCAACTGGCTATTTTTGGTATGCGCTATAAACCAGAACCACTTAAGAACACTGAATGCGAAAGTCACAAAGAGAAGTACAGGGACTCGAATAAATTTGGAATGAAATTAAAAAGACCTTCAGAACTCTACAAATACATAAAAATGACCAAAATGTATGTCTTGTCAAAATCACAAAACGAAATACTAGAGATGAATTGGGACCTGCTAGAAGACGGGCAGACAGAGAGATAACCAAAACTTCTTACAGCAAGATGAAAAAAGAAGAAATGCAAAATGAACGGGTAACTCTAGAATTTTGTATCCCACCTGCTTTGGAATGGTGCAAATTTTATACGACTGTGGAGTGATAACAAACATAAGAACTAACATCGAGTTTGTAAAGGAAGGCTCAATAAAAAACCTTTACAAATGCCGTACTCAATTATAAATACAGCCAGTGATTGGACATTATTAGCGGACAACTGGGCACGGAATAGCGGAGGATATCTGTAAACATTTATATAAAGTCAATTAAGCGTGTAGTACTAGTAGAACTCACAGTACGTGAATAAAAACATCCCTAAAGACCAAGCTTTAAAAAGAAATAAGTACTTTGACATAACCAACTAAATAACTAGAAATGACTATTTCTAGTTGTTTTGTTGCCTCGGAAGTTGTTGCAATGAGTATACCAGCTATATCCTTCTAAACCCTGCTTATTAAAGACCTTGGATTGCTAAGAGCTTCAGTACGCTCTTTTCTTGAACAAACATTCAAAGCGGCATTGTTAGTCTCATATCAAATATGGTTACGTACAGGTAACACAGCGGACAATGGAGGTGAGCGCTGACGCGTACGCGATCGCGCACTGACGCATGTGTTGTCCCCATCTACCAGGCGATGGCCCCGGCACCTCTACTGCGAATTCATGGAAGGCTAAAAAATAGGTCTATTGCCACTTAGGATATGAAAGAATTATTAAGAAATGAATTGAATATCGTGTACATGGGTTTTTAAGATTGACAAGCTAAAAGTTCTCCCAGTATTTAGTTGTACAATTTTAAAATCATATGCTGCTTGGACCTCTAGAGTTTGACTTAGTTTTTTGCTTTGAATTTAATCTTAGAGCGGTTTCGCACTACGTTCGATCAGAATCTGATCCGAACCCTTGAAAATACGGTCCGAAGTAACCTAAAATCACCCCACCAAAGTATAGTAATATTGACTAAAATCACACGGTGTGCCACTCTGAACCGAAAATAGGAGGGACCCAGAACTCAGGATCATCTGGTAAACCTTACTTTAACCATATAATTAAGGCCATATGGAAAAAATATTAAGATCAACGTAAGTGCCACCATATCATTCTACCTATTCCGATAATGGACAAGAAAGTTTGACAGGTAGTACTGCCTGTTGGTTCTTTGAGTTCCTTTCATCAGGTCCGCTACACAGCACAGTTTCTTTCCTTTTTTTTATCAACTCCATATTTTTGCTACCGCCTTTACACTCGGCGGTTTCAAGTAACGATAACCTTAGCAGTTTCTAATATCTATTTTAAAACATGACACTATACACTAAAATGGTTACAATGTATCTACTTATTATTTTTTTCGTTTTCTGTTTTTCTAAACTAATGTCTTACCAACCTTAAATGTAAGTGGACCGTTGTAACTCGCATCAAAATAATTACATTTAAAACAGTTAACTCCGTGCGCTGTTGCCGTACTATTAAACAAAACGAGAATAATAGAATTGTAGTTCGGAGTTCGGTTTACAGGGTCGTATAAACTAGTTACATGCGCACATGAACTCCATTGGCTGCTATAACTAAGTTATTGAGGACACAACCTATTCACAGACAGCCCAAGGAACGATGCAGCCCCAAGCAGTCTCAATATTTAATAATGAAGAAGTAAAAACATATAGTTGTTAACAGCAATATCGCAATAATATATTCAAACCATAATCTATACTGTATATAAAATTACTCTGACTGGCTGATTCATCAACGCAGAGCTAATACCGCTGGGGCTACACACTTGATATTTTGGCATCTGATGCTTTTTATGTTGTAAGCGGGTGCTAAGAAAGGAATTTTGAAAACTTTTCTCATAAGGGGGTATAATAATTTCTTAATAGTTGTGTGGAAGTTCGTCATTTGCTAAGTTACAAATAGCCGTGAGTAATAACATGTATATTATAAGCTATAATATCAATTGTCTTTTAGAACACATTTCATTTCGCACCTTTGGGGAAACAGGTAACAGAAACGTTACGTATGTATGTAACGCTTATGTGGAATGTTTGTTATCGTCGTGTCGTCGTATAAAAATATTTCTCAAATTATCCAGGAGCATTCCTCAAGGATATCTTATTCAACATTTACGTATCACAATGTATAGTGAAGTGCTCTACAGTAGAGCACTTCACTATACATTGTGATACGATGATTGTAGACGTCTCTTATGTACTATCGATATAGCAGTAACTGCTATATCGATAGTACATAAGAGATGTTTATAATTTATTTCTTTGCATTGGTATTACATTATCAGTTCAGTACGGTAAAGCTTATTCATTTTATTGTGCAAACTAAACCGATTGAAGTTTGCGTTCGTGTATTTTAAAGATAGTCTATTAAGGGTATCGACATTAGTTTAGAATGCAAAAAATAAATTGCACAAAATATTCTTGAAAGACTTAGGCAAACATGAGTAATATTTTTGTTTGATGCTTAGCATTTTTGAAATCTCACTTAACATGCAATGTTAACCAATAAAATTATTTTTACTGGTGTAAGAAAACTTCTGTTTTCGTTGGTATGACAAAACATGCAGTTAATTTAACAACCCTGTAGTACGAATTTGTCTACCACTTACATAAAGTGAGTCAACTAGGAAAACCTTATTGGTCCCTCCTTCTTCCATTGTCATGAAAAATTACCAATTTCAAACTTCATTAAAGAAAATAACTTCCACAACCACCTGTATACCTACTTACATCAGTACTAAAATTGTAAAGTTTGTGAGTTTGCATGTTCGGAGTAATCTCCGGCACTACTGATCCGAAATTCTTTCACCAATGGTAAGAGAGAGACGCCGGTAGAAGCTAGTACAAAATACACTCACGCCTATATTCCTAAAGGTGTAGACAGAGAAGTATTAAAAGTAATCATTTTGCCAACTATGAATTTAGTCCCACTTTTGTAATAAGTCCGTGTGGTGACGGATTAATACCGAGTGCCATACTCTTATTCATCCGGTGGGTATTGTAAGAGCCGACTAAGGGAGCAAAGTACGCAGAACAACAGCACTGCAAAGAGAAGGAAAACTTGACACAAACCCTATACCACCCGTCTGGCCAGCGTTTTATAGTAGGCCAAAAGCTCCTTTCTAAGGAGAGGCTTATGTCCAGCAGTGGACAATTAAAGGATGTTGATGTAATGATGATAGCCTACCTAGAGATTGACTGCCTTGGTGGTGCAGTGGCAGCGTATGCGACGGTTGGTCCGATCCGAAAATCCGAGTCCTCAACTCAGGTTCGATTCTCGGATCGGATGCAAATATTTGTTTCTCTAAAACATTTGAGTGTTTTCTATGTATAATATATACATATTTATTTACAAAAAAAGCACCTTAGTATTCTATCAGTCAGGCTAACTTTAATAGGACAAGCTGTGCTTAGTTTGTAAAAAGAAATTAAAAGTAAAAAACCTTTTTTAAAACAAGCTCTTTTATTGAGTTATTTTCAGCAAACCCTTTTATTTGATATCCATATTGTAGGAGTGCATTAAAAATAACTAGTTGGGTATTCCACGATGTTGGATTTAGAATAACGGCATACAGCTAACCATGTATTGTCATCCAAACTAAACGTGTACACAAAATTACAGCTCAATCGGTTGAAGATATTTGAGTTGCAAGATTCAGAGATGTCAGATGTAAGAATTTTTTTTCACCCAGACAGAATATACGACCGTGTCCTTATCACACAATTTTTGTCCTATGGGAATTAAAGCCACGGCCTCGTCAGTCAGAATCGCTTATCAAAAAAGCTTGTAACTGGATGTCATTGTGTGTCAGATCTCCAATTTTTTTTTATAAATTACAACCAGGCAGAATAAATGATCGTCCTTATCACACAATTTTTGTCCTTGGGGGAATGAAACCCACGGCCTCGTAAGTCAGGATCGCTAATCATTAAGCCAACAGAACAGTCCAGGTCAGTATAAACCTAACCTGGATATTATGCTTAATGTGGTTCGTTTTTACCGACCGCACTGTTCAACCAAATATAAGTCCAACACAATTTATCCGGCTAAAGTTTTACCCAATTTAGGGCATTGTACACCTCTAATTTACCTTGGTTTAGATCCTTCAATATAGGACAACGTAATCGGGTAGGGTATTAATAAGTCCAAATTAAATTTAACTTTGGGTTTCATTAATATTTGCTCAGGACTCAGGATTTAGAGAAAATAGGTTAGAAATAGCGGCTTGACGACTCATTGTTTAAAATTGGATG